>JAMPIV010005492.1:0-600000 GCA_024509875.1 Oreohelix idahoensis
TTCTTACAATCTAGGCAAGGAGTCGGGGCCACTAGACTTTCAGTCGGGTCGACGCACGTCGATAGCTAAACTCACGTTTAGTATGTCAGGGAGTTATAGAAGGGCCGGTCCCGGCACAAGTACTTGGGGCAGTCTTGCTCTCTGGCTGTCTGTCATTGTTGGTTGTGGTATTGTGATTACCCTGGCTGTTCTGCGCTGGTGGGCTGGTGTAGACCTTCCTCTTTTTAGCGTGTGGTTTATGTTTGGTCATTTTGACGATAACGCGATCTTTTCTCGAGTAGTGGCGTCCTGAGAAGGACGTTGGTGTCTTGAAAAATGGGTCTTGTGTTGGGGAAATTTTGTATCGAGAAACGGGCGTTCTGTAATTCTCCGCGGTCTCTTTATATAGGCAGGCACCCTATGTACGAGAAGACAAGATCGGTAACTCTGTTGCAGTTTCCAAAATCTTGCCTCTCCGCGTAAAATTGTGCGAGTAAAAGTTCACACCTCTGCTTCGTGCATCTCACCTTTTCTAGTTAGGACCTTTTGAGTGATATTCTTCCATTCTCCGTAAGTTTGTCTTTCTATCCATGTGTTGTTTTCCATAATTGGTCTTGTATTTGATTTTATATCAAATTTTAATTAGGAACAACACAGGATCGCTCGATGTACTAACACCTTTACTCTTACATATCTTCAAAAGTATTCCTTCCTTCCACTTTTCCTTTTATGTGTACATCCTAGGAGTTATTTCCTGTAAAATGAGACCCTATTCATCCTTTTCTGACATTGCATACACTTTTGCGGGTCCTAAGTCTAACTTCTGGTTTGTACCCTTTTTATCCCCCATATTAAACTGGCGTAGCATTTATCGATCGGTTCGTGGAGTTCCTGGTTTATGATTGGCTAACCTCGACATGCCTTCGAAAAATACTACCAGCTTTGGCCTGTATTCTCACGTACTACTTTCTTGTCGTTCCTTCATTAACTAGGCCATGTGTAACATGTTAGACCATGCTTTATAAGCAGCGTAGGAAGATAATAATGATGACGATATTATTAATGTACATTTTTTATTAGACGTTTTGATGTAAATTTGGTATTATAGGGTTGATGTAAATTTGTCATTGTTACGCACGGATCATTATTATTTTTCGTTTGTATAAACATTTTTTCATATGTATGATCATTTTTTTGACTGAAGTGTGTATTATGTTTTCTATGGTCAAAGGGACATAATCCGAGTTATCGAGACTACAATTTGTTAGGAGTTGCCTTCTCTTGTATAGAGACACGTTCGGTCTATAATTTCTTGAACGAAGCGTGACCACATCTCCTTATTTGGTAGTATCAGTCAACTATGGTAGATGTCTGAAACCTTTCTTAACGCTTCTTTTCATGACCATAAAAGGCGCGACTGTGTAAGACTTTTATCTCGAATGTTCTTCGAATCGTCTTATTGTGAACGGCAACTCAGAGATTGTCGTTCTGCGCATGTCAAACCGGGAGTTCGTTCTGTGTGTTCCGCCCAGTTGGGGCAGTTTAGAAATGGTTTAAGAAGCGAGCAGACGCAACTGCGTCTTGTGATTCTCTGAGGGAAATACAGTGTCTTAGTGAGTTAGTTAGCTAACTAGACTATTTCCCAGTATTATGCAGCCTGCCTGGAGGCATATGTTCATGGTTGATTTTCCGAAATAAGGTAATTCCTCTTGTATCGAACTTTTTGCTATCGTCTAGAGGTTCGTCATTTTGTCGCCTTTTTGCTCGCCTGTGTGATGCAAAATGGAGGAGAGGTACTTTGACTAGGATTAAGTCACCGGTATCTTTATACCTGAACTAGTTAAATATATATGGGTCGCTCTAGACCAACAAGACTATTGTCTGTGTTCCAGGATTCGTTATATCAGAGATCACGTCCAAGTCAGATGGTTAGACTTGGGAACATTATAAAGGTCGAGCTGACCTGTAGCCCATGTATGCTATTCACGTGCAGACAGTGAACGGACTTATTGTATACAACTGATCTGCTAGCATCAGAATGGGAGCATTTATTATTGTTTATGAACATTGAAGATCTGTAGCTGACACTGTTGCAGAAGTTATAGAAATTATTATTATTTATACAGCTTCACGAACTAGCACTCGATGATTGATGAATTTCTGAATCTATTGAACTGTGATGTCTTATGACGCATATATACAACAGCTATCATTGCTGACTACAGAAATTGTTTTCAATGTGCCATCTCATCTTGCTGAACTCGTTAACCATGTTGATGCCATAAGTATCATGACTGTTTTGTGGCGTGCACTAAATAAAAGAAACTTATACAACGAAGTTACCCTTTCTATCACTCTACACGTCATGTTGCCTGTGTGATAACCTGTGAACTGTTCCACTACCATCACATACACAGCAACATCCTAAATCAGAGAAGACACCTACATCTTACACTTTAACACCAGGTGTCGATAAGGGTGGCATGTTACCACTTCAGCACAAATCCACCCTTATCATTTTTGGTGGCCAGAGCTGGTTCTATCATCTGATATTTTGGCGCACCATATCATTTTTGGTGGCCATAGGTTGGTTCACTCTGATTCCAGCTATCAAGGGGGTCAGCAAACCCAGACATCATCATCATACTAGATACAACTACAGCATCAACTACCACCTTACAAGAAATTTTATTGAAAGTATCCGGATTTTCTGACAGTTGCTGATTTTGAAACTACCCGGCGCTGCTCGGCAATATTGAAGTTTATGTAAAATTAGAAGGACAAGTACCGAGCGAATGGATTTCCTGATCTGGTGAAAAGAAGGACAAGTGCCGTAACAACTGTTCCGGTCTCAGGGGTACTGTTGCGGGTTCAGAAGGTCAAGTGCCGGTTAAATCAATTTAGAAGATTCAGAAGGTCAAGTGCCGTAACAACTGTTGCAGTATTAGAAGCTCATTTCCTTCGTCATGGCTGTTTATGGGAGCAGAAGTTAATCAACGTTGGATCATTATCCTCAGAATGCTGATTACATCCTGTTCTGCACCGTGCTGACGCTGGATTTATAGAAGTTAAGTGGCCTGTTTTGTTTGTGAACTGTGCCCTTATGTTCTAACTGAGCCTTCTGTACTTTCACTCTTTCTCCTATTGTTTTCATGATACATGTTTATATGTTATATGTTATTTGTTATTTGTATATTTATATGTTTATATTTCAGCGGGTTTTCTCGGTTGGGCGGTGTCTTTCAGTAGAAGATACCACGTCACAGAGGTTCTACTGTTAGCGTTTTCGTTAGGGACTGTGCGAATTTCCTACAGTGAAATTTGCTAGCGACAATCGTTGCTATATCTGTTTAGTTGTGACGAGTTGTGCTTTATTTCTGTTTCTTGTATATTTTTTTTTGTTGCTCTCTTTCTTTGTGTTTTTAGTTTCGATTTCGATTGTTTGTATTTGTAGGTCTCCCCTTTGCTATTGTTCAGTTCTTTACGTATATTTTTGTGTATACACTGTAGCGTCATTTGTTAGTCATATCTTCGCATATTTCTTTTTAGTTTTGCTGTTTGTGTATTTGACTTATGCGAATGTTTTCGTATTGTGTGATCTTTTTTGATTTTTTACATTGACTCTGATCTTTGTTATTGTTTACATTGACTCTGATCTTTGTTGTTGTTTACATTGACTTTGATCTTTGTTATTGTTTACATTGTTCTTGCATAGTTAGCTTTCACTATTGTTGATATATGCTCATGCACTATTGGTCTATAGTGCACTTATCATAACTAACTGGTGGTTTTTTGCTTATGCACTATTGTAGTGCAGTTATGATAAATAACTGATGGTTATGCACTGATTTGGGTAGTGCACTGTTAATTAAGAGGTGACTTGTGATATTATTATACATTTGATAATACAAGTTGGTGTCAACTCCTGTTTCCCACAGAGATTGGGTTCAACATAGAGATTATACAAGCACTTTATTAAGTCTTGTTGCTATTTAACATTGAAATAAGATAATTAATTATTTCAGGTTCTGTACTCACATTTTGGACATCATGTCTACATTTGAGTACTTTATTGAGCAGGGTAAAGCCCTTGGGAAGACAGGTGATAAATTAGAAGAATTTGCGACTGTTCAATATGCCAAGGCATTGAAGTCGGAAGAAAAGAAAATGAAAGAACAAACTGAACAAATGAGAATAGAGGCTGAAATAGAACAAAAGAAACTGCAGATGCAGGTGGAGGAAAAAAGATTTCAAATGGAAATGGAAAAACAAAAAAGAGAAGCTGAAAATAAGAGACTTAAAAAAGAAGCTGAAAATAAGAGACTTGAAAAAGAAGCTGAAAATAAGAGACTTGAAAGAGAGGCTGAAGGAAAAAAGTTACAGGCCCAGGCTGAAGAAAGAAAGTTACAGGCTGAGGCTGAAGAAAGAAGGTTACAAAGAGAGGCTGATGAGAGAAAAGCAAAAATGGAACATGAGGAAAAAATCTTAGCTTTAGAGTTAGAGAAGTTAAAGTTATTGAACACTGGTAATGCTAATGAGGCAAATAAGGTGTCAAATAAGACTAATGCTAAGGATTTCAAGCTTAATCTACCAGCATTTAATCCCTCAATCGATGATATAACATTTTATCTAGATAGATTTGTAAGTGCATGTAATGTGCATAATATAGATAAAACATTATATGTGTATCATCTGTCCAAGATACTTAGAGGTGATGCTTTGACTTTGTTGAGTATGGTAGATGTGCCTGACAAAAACAACTATGAGGTTGTCAGGGCGGCATTGTTAAACAAGTACCAACTTAACGAGGACGGATACCGTCTTAAATTTAAAACCATGTTACCAGAAACTGGAGTTGAATTCTCTGAATTCATCTCAGGCATCCGTCTTACTTTTTTACGATGGGTTGAGTTGTCTAAGACAGAAAATACATTTGAAGCTCTTATGGATTTACTACTTAGAGATAAGGTTATGTCTTCTGTTAATGAAGCTTTTCTATCTTTTCTTCATGAGCGTAAGCCTAAAAACATAAAAGAAATGGAAGAATACTGTAGCCAGTATGTTACTGCGCATCCGCACATAACCATTAGTAACTCTAAGGTGAAAGAAGGTCTGCCAGTTGCTTCGGCAGCACCTTATGGCCCAAATTTTATGCGTAAATTTCAGGGTAGCCAGAAAAATTTCAATAAAAAGAGTAATCGTAATTATGCCCAGAACCATAGTGATCAATTCCAGGGTGATTCTTCTTCTTCCCAGAACTGGAGACAACCTAATACTACACGTTATTCTACTCCGGTTAACTTTAGAAATTTTCACAAAGGTAATCGGTATAGAGGAAAAATATTTTTATGCAGAGACCTCAATACCAAGATAATAGAGGTTCTCAACAGCATAGAGATAGTAATGACAGTTATGGAAACTGGAACTCAAACCAGGATAAAAATTACAGTAGGGACTTTAATGATAATTGCAGAGGCAATAATGGTCGCGGTAGATCGCAACATAAGAGAAAAAGATATCAACAGACAAACTCTGTTCAACAAGAATCTCAGGGAGCAGATAAACAGGTTAATAATGATAAAGACCATAATGCTATCGGATGCTCATCTTTTGATTTTCGTAGGGCAAATAAGTGTATCCAATGCAGTACTTTATTTGATCCGAAACCATTAGTACTCTAAGCTGTGGTCATCCTTTGCCCGCTCTTCCTGCTAATGTTGCTCATGATGGGAGAGGTTCTCTTATATTACATAAGGGGCTAGTAAATAGTAATCCAGTCTCAGTGTTGTTTGATTCTGGATGTACTACTGTCGGCGTTAGGCAATCTCTTGTAGATCCATCCTGTGCTACAGGAAAAGTCATCAAATGTGTCACATTTGGTGGCACGTTAGAAAAGTATCCTACTGCTATAATACACATTGCTACTCCTTTCTTCACGGGAGAGGTCCACGCGTGTCTACTTCCAAACCCTATTGCGGACCTTATTATTGGTCGTATTCACGGAGTTAGGGAATGTACCCCACAGCAGATTGCTGTTTGGGAAGAGCAAAACATTGAAGCTACCAATGCGGTGGTCACAAGAGCACATGCTCTGGATCCACCTCAAACTTCATTAACTAATAATGATGAAGTAAATGACCAAGATAGTCACTTGACTATTACACGTGACTCATTTATCAAATTGCAAGAAGAAGATCCTTCTTTACAAAAATTCTTCATTCTAGCAAAAAAAGGTGATCCTAATCAGAACACTAATAGGAAATCTTGGATTTCTATGAAGAACGGCGTACTTGTACGTATGGTACAAGACTCGACTACGTCCACTCATTCACAAATTCTTGTGCCTAAGAGCATGAGATTGCAAATATTGCAACATGCTCATGACTCGCAATGTGCTGGACATATGGGTTTTTCCCGTACAAAGTCGAGGGTTCTTGCGGCTTTCTTTTGGCCATTTGTGAGCAAGGACATACGAATGTACTGTCGCTCTTGCAAAGTATGTCAGGAGGTCAAATCTAAAGGACCACGACATGCTGCGCCTATCCAGGCTGCTGACATTCCTATTCGCCCTTTTCAAAAAATGGCAATAGATATTATCGGTCCTTTTAGAATTAAGTCGGCTAGAGGACATCAATTTATCCTTACATGTGTCGATATGTGCACACGTTGGCCAGAGGCAATACCTCTCAAGAGCATCTCAACTGCTGATATCGCAGACGCTCTTTGGCTGATATTTTCTCGCTTGGGTTTTCCCGGAGAAATATTGTCAGACCATGGCACTCAACTTATATCAGACACTATGTCACAGGTAATGTCTATGCTACACATTAAAAGGTCTCTCAGCAGTATCTATCACCCAATGTCTAATGGGTTGGTCGAACGTTTAAATAGGACTCTGAAAACTTTACTTGGTAAAATAACTGAGGATCATCCTCAGGATTGGGACAGGGTCTTACCCGCGGCTCTCTTTGCGTATAGAGAGGTCCCCAATGAACATACGGGGTTTTCCCCTTTTGAACTTGTCTTTGGCGCGCAACCGCGCGGCCCTATGTCTTTACTTCACGATCTAATCACTGCCGATAATATTAGCGATGAGACTCAATCTTCTTATGAGTACGTCATTGCTCTTAGGCAAAAGATCATCGAGGCATGCAAACTAGCAACTTCGTCTTCAGAATTTGCTAAAGAAAAGGCAAGGCAGTTTGCAAATAAGAATAGATGTCTACGACAACTTTGTCCAGGTGACAAAGCTCTCGTTCTACTTCCTTCAAGGGAGAACAGACTTCTAATTGCATGGAAAGGTCCATATGCAATAGTCTCCAAAATTTCTGATGTCGACTATGTTGTCGATATTGATGGAAAGCATAAAACTTTCCACATAAATATGCTCACAGAATTTTATGAAAGACCTGACTATTTGCAGCCTATTTTCCAGGCTACGGACAATTCACAAGCAACTCATGGTCAGTACTCATCTCTGTCAGTTATACAGGATGAGGAAACTACTTTTTCTGATGTCAATCTTCCTCTTTCTATGGTCCCACTTTATTCTACGGAATCTTGGAAAAACGTGACCGTTTCTCCAAATCTTTCCGCTGAGGAACATCGACAAGTTTCTTCGATGTTGCAAACATTTCAGGATGTTCTTACAGACATCCCGGGACACACACATGTCATAGAACATGACATTGTGCTAACTGATCACAATCCTATCAGAGTCAGACCATATCCAATACCTATTCATTTCCAGTCTCAAGTCGAAAAAGAGTTGGATGAAATGATACGTTTGGAAATCATTGAACCATCCACTTCAGCATACTCTTCGTCTATGGTTATTGTTCGAAAGAAGGATAATAACATTCGCATTTGCGTAGATTATCGCAAATTGAACCAAGTTACGAAGTTCGATGCTGAACCTATGCCTTCATTAGAAGAGCTACTCAATAAACTTTCTAATTCTAGATTCTTTACCAAACTAGATTTGTCTAAAGGTTATTGGCAAGTCCCGCTAACTGAACGTGCCAAACCTTTTACAGCTTTTTCTACACCTAGGGGTTTATTCCAATGGAATTTCATGCCTTTTGGTCTTATGAACGCCCCTGCTACATTCGTACGCATGATGCGGCGAATTCTCGCATATCGTACAGATGTCATAGCATACCTAGATGATATCTGTCTATTCAGTGATTCTTGGGAAGATCATTATTTGGGTTTATACGAATTACTGTCTACTCTTCGCGAGTATAACTTGACTGCAAAACCCTCTAAAGCCTTTATAGGATTTAGCGAGATTTCTTTCCTAGGTCATCGGGTTGGTCATGGTCTTTTAAAGACAGAGGACCACAATGTTTCAAAAATACTTAACATTTCGGTCCCTAAGACGAAGAAACAAGTAAGGAGTCTATTAGGTTTGATTCAATTCTACGGACGATTCATTCCGAATCTGTCCTCCATTATGGCACCGCTTTCTACTTTATTGAAGAAAGGGTCGCCTAATCTGATCCGCTGGTCTAAAGAATGTCAATCCTCATTGGACCAGGTTAAAGCCCTATTTTCATCTCCACCTATTCTTAAGTTACCTACTATTGAGAAGACTTTTGTTCTTCGAAGTGACGCCTCGTCAACAGGGATTGGGGCAGCACTAATGCAGGAGTATTCTGATACTTTGCATCCGGTGATGTATATCTCTAGGAAATTAAACGCTGCAGAAAAGAATTACTCGGTTTTAGACCGTGAGTTATTGGCTATGGTATGGTCTATTCTGAAGTTACAAAGATTTCTTCTAGGCGCACATTTCATTGTGGAAACCGACCAGAAAGCGCTTACTGCTATTCAGAGCAAAAACTTGAAGAGCTCGAGGTCCACTCGTTATGCCATAGCTCTTCAACCATTTCATTTCTCGGTTCGAGCTATCCGTGGTTCGGATAATGTAATGGCAGACATTCTGTCCAGATGTCCACACGATTCCACATGATTCTTCTGTCATATATATATATTTCCTGATATACAGTCCAATGTTATAATGACATGTTAGTAGATTTTGTCTCACTTTTTTTTTTTTTTGAGGGAAATTTATAACATTGTACCATGTAATTATCTAAGAAGGCTTAGTTAGTGATATACGGGCCAAAAGATCACTCGGCCACATTTAAATAAATTATTTTCAGGATTGTATTAAGAAATTTACCAGTTGTCTTTAAGATTTGTGTTATTGATATTTTCGCAGCACATCATTGAAGTCTGCGAGTTTATGTCCATTGTGGAACTTTGAGGATATCAAGTCCTGTCCTACATTGGGAGCGGATGATGTCCACATCTTCTTCTATTGAATGTTTTGTGTCACCGAAGAGCAACACATGTATTACTTATTAATTACTGTTACTTTATATAATGTAATAATATAGTGCGGTATATTAGTAAATTACACCGCTATTTGCAACACATTGTATGATAACACATAATATATTTAATTTCATATATTGGTATGAGTATAATTTGATTGTCATTATGTTGTTGCCATCATTGTGGCGTGTGTTGGTGGCACCTTCCTGGAATATATCAGCGTATACTTAGATAAATTTTTTCTCTAAGGATCTGAGATATGATCTCAGTGTCGCTCCATGCGTTGAGCTAATTTGTTAGGTATATATCCACGCATCATACGTGCGTTAGGAGCCTAGATTTTTTCCGGCTCCAGGATTTAAAAAAAAAAAAAAATGTTTCATTTTTTTTTTTCCAGGGAGGGTGCGGTAATGTTACGCACGGATCATTATTATTTTTCGTTTGTATAAACATTTTTTCATATGTATGATCATTTTTTTGACTGAAGTGTGTATTATGTTTTCTATGGTCAAAGGGACATAATCCGAGTTATCGAGACTACAATTTGTTAGGAGTTGCCTTCTCTTGTATAGAGACACGTTCGGTCTATAATTTCTTGAACGAAGCGTGACCACATCTCCTTATTTGGTAGTATCAGTCAACTATGGTAGATGTCTGAAACCTTTCTTAACGCTTCTTTTCATGACCATAAAAGGCGCGACTGTGTAAGACTTTTATCTCGAATGTTCTTCGAATCGTCTTATTGTGAACGGCAACTCAGAGATTGTCGTTCTGCGCATGTCAAACCGGGAGTTCGTTCTGTGTGTTCCGCCCAGTTGGGGCAGTTTAGAAATGGTTTAAGAAGCGAGCAGACGCAACTGCGTCTTGTGATTCTCTGAGGGAAATACAGTGTCTTAGTGAGTTAGTTAGCTAACTAGACTATTTCCCAGTATTATGCAGCCTGCCTGGAGGCATATGTTCATGGTTGATTTTCCGAAATAAGGTAATTCCTCTTGTATCGAACTTTATGCTATCGTCTAGAGGTTCGTCATTTTGTCGCCTATTTGCTCGCCTGTGTGATGCAAAATGGAGAGGTACTTTGACTAGGATTAAGTCACCGGTATCTGTATACCTGAACTAGTTAAATATATATGGGTCGCTCTAGACCAACAAGACTGTTGTCTGTGTTCCAGGATTCGTTATATCAGAGATCACGTCCAAGTCAGATGGTTAGACTTAGGAACATTATAAAGGTCGAGCTGACCTGTAGCCCATGTATGCTATTCACGTGCAGACAGTGAACGGACTTATTGTATACAACTGATCTGCTAGCATCAGAATGGGAGCATTTATTATTGTTTATGAACATTGAAGATCTGTAGCTGACACTGTTGCAGAAGTTATAGAAATTATTATTATTTATACAGCTTCACGAACTAGCACTCGATGATTGATGAATTTCTGAATCTATTGAACTGTGATGTCTTATGACGCATATATACAACAGCTATCATTGCTGACTACAGAAATTGTTTTCAATGTGCCATATCATCTTGCTGAACTCGTTAACCATGTTGATGTCATAAGTATCATGACTGTTTTGTGGCGTGCAATAAATGAAAGAAACTTATACAACGAAGTTACCCTTTCTATGACTCTACACGTCATGTTGCCTGTGTGATAACCCTGTGAACTGTTCCACTACCACATACACAGCAACATCCTAAATCAGAGAAGACACCTACATCTTACACTTTAACACCAGGTGTCGAAGGTGTTTAAGCCCGGGCGCAGGCATTTGTAAGAGTGTCATCGACCAGGATTTTGACTGAATAACCTGAACGGCCCCTGAAATAAACCCTCTGTGGATGGTGTCGCGGAGTGTTTGAAGGTTTCGTCTAGATTATTTTAAAATTCCTTACTTTTCTATTCCTTCACATTTTGTCTGTTTTCTCTAAGAAATATTTGCACCTGCGATCTGTTCTTTAGCTGTTTTTCAAGTCTTCACTAATAGTTCTGCCATACGTTCCTAATGATAGCTTCTCCTCCTACAAAGGCAGTAAAAGGTATTTCTTTAGAGACGTCAGTACAATTTATTGGCTTGGTCGAAACCACAGTTGTTCCAAGAGTGTTATTTTTCCATGTTCAGTGGTCAACTGAAGACCGCCACGATAAATTTTCCGGCATGGCTGAACGGGAGACGGGAATTAATTAACTTGGCGTGGGAATCAGGAGTTTATTTTTTTATCGACTGTTCTATGTTGGCGAGATTTAAGTGATGAACTTAAGAGGTACACTGATCCGGCAAGATGGAGTCCTTCTTTAAGCGATACCGAAAACTGGAAATCGTAAAAAAAGGCCTGCCAGAGAGACCAAAAAATGAGTTCGTTTTTCCGCGCAGCTCTATTGGTCGGAAATTTTCCCTAAATTTTTACACTAGGGAGCTAAGCAATGGAGAACATATTAATCGATCATGGTTAGTGTATTCAAAAGAAAAAGATTCTGTATTTTGTTTCTGCTGTAAGTTGTTTTCCTGTAATAAAATGTCACTCACTACTGATGGCTATAATGATTGGGGTCATTTGTATGTGTATCTTAATGAACACGAAAAATCTAAAAACCACTTGGAGTCCCATACAAAGTGGATTGAATTATCGTCCAGGCTTAAATCAGTACAAACAATTGATTCAATGCAACAAGAGTTATTAAATTCAGAAGTTCGACACTGGAGGAGCATAATAGAACGCCTAATTGCTATTGTCCAGTTCTTGAGCCAACAATGCTTGCCATTTCGTGGAACATCTGATAAATTATATGACCCTAACAATGGACATTTTTTAAAGCTTCTTGAACTGATTGCCAGATTTGATAGTGTTATGTGTGAACATTTAATGAGAGTAGCTCGTGGATTGACCCAACATTACCTTGGGAAAAACATTCAAAATGAATTGATTGCTCTTCTCTCTGGAACCATAAAAAAAAGAAATAATTTCTATGGTGGAGAAAGCTAAATATTATAGCATAGTTGCAGACTGTACTCCCGATGTAAGTCACATTGAACAATTAACACTAATTGTAAGATTTGTTAATACGAATCCAGATGATATCAACATTCATGATTATTTTCTTGGTTTCATTGCTGTAGAAGCCACTACAGGCTCAGCGTTAACCGAATGCATTCTAAGAAAATTGTCAGACATGGATATTCCAATCGCAAACATGCGTGGCCAGGGGTATGACAATGGATCAAATATGAAAGGAAAACATTCAGGAGTTCAACAACGTATTAGGGACTTGAACCCGAGAGCTTGTTATATCCCTTGCTGTTCTCATTCTCTCAACTTGGTGGTCAATGATGCCGCGATGTCATCTAGAGAAGGGGTTTTATTTTTTGAAACGGTTCAGAAATTGTATGTGTTTTTCTCAGCGTCAACAATGCGTTGGGGAATCCTTAAGAAACTGTTAAGGGATAGAGAAATTGCCCGAATTCTTTCGTTTGTTGTCTAGGATCCATTCGTTTTAATAAAGATGTGGAGGTTCTTTTATTTTTAATTTGGTTTGCATTGTCAAATATTCTGGAAGTCAATCCTCCTGGATACCCCCTTCTGTCTATCTTCAATTACTGAATAAGGCTATCAACTGGTTAACTGAACCTTGAATGATTGAACGAACCTCTCGACTTAGACGATTTGGCAACAGTTTAATACACAGTAAGTACGAATTCACAAAACGTCACAATCACGAATATGGCATGAATACTCCCTCTCTAACTTTCAGTCTACCATTTTCTTGGTTCGCTTTTATACAATGTCACTCAACTTTTCCCTAGTTGATACTTTTATAATATCATTCCTTGATTCCATTTAACATCGGGGTATTAGAGCATCCCGGCAAATCAAATATTCATTATATCTTTTTCCAACAACATCGGGGAATTTGAGCACCCCGGCATATCAAATATTCATTATATCTTTTTCCAACAACATCGGGGGATTTGAGCGTCCCGGTATGTTTAATATTTATACATCATAATTTCCACTCCATAAACTTCGGGGAATGAGTCCTCCCGTTATAACACTGTTCAATTATATTTTCAACACACTTCTTTGTATTGGGAACCACCGTCCCGTACTGACTTCAATTATAATCCTGGCATATTCTCATGCCTCTCATTTAAAGCACATAGCTTACCATTTTTCCAGAAATATTTCTTGAATACATACTCCAACATAATGGCTGATACACAAGCCATTTTAGGCACACATCTTGACGTTATGACGTCACATCCAACTCTCCTCATGTGTCATACCTAGATACTCATCTCACAGCGACCACTCTCATGTATCTCTTGCATTCAGTTGAGGTACGACATGGTGTGACAAAAATCCGGTACTAATAATAAGTTACCGCGAGAAAAATCACATCATGAAGTGGCCTCAACATTACCCCTCACGCTCCCGAGCGTTTACTTCAGGAAACGCGCAAGATCCTGTAGGGCACAACTATAAGCAACCGTACGTACCGAGACAACATGCATACAAGCAATCTACTGAGAAGTATCAGGTATTTAGACATATACATAAAAATGTGAAGAACAATTATTAAATAACCAAAATTGCAATAAAATTTGAGTCCATATATCCGGACGAAATAGCAAGTCCAGAAGACATAATATGATGTCCACACAACCTGGAACCATAAACCTGGATGCAAAGTTCCATGTGAAATATATCAGTCCTGGTGAGTTGCAAATCGCGACAACAAGTCAGCTAACCAATTGTCCTCACCGCGTATATGCTTGATTTCAAAATAAAATTGTTGCAGTAGCAGAAACCATCTGTAGATTCTTGAGTTCTTAAACGCTTTCGGTTTCATTGACGTCAAAGGATGATGATCTACCTCAACGTAAAATTTTCGTCCGAGCAAGTAGCGAGAAAGTTTTGATATAGTCCAGACGAGAGCAAGGAGCTCTCTTTCTCCCGCCGAATATTTCTTCTCTGCTGCAGACAACTTCCGGCTCACAAAGAAGCAAGGATGGAGTACGTCGGTGACAAGTTGCATCAAACTGCCACCGATTCCCATCTGAGAAGCGTCTGTGCGAATATAGAAGGGTTCATGGATATCTGGCAGAATCAAAATAGGATGATTCGCGAATAGTATTTTAATCTTATCCAATGCTAACTGACAAGTCTTTGACCATTTCGGAGACGTTTGCTAGTCAACGTCTAGTTCTACTCGTTATTTCATCTGCATGTCTATTTGTATAAAGTAAATGCTCGCTATTTGTAAATTTTCTTCGGAAATTTTGCAAATGACGATATCCTATTAGGTTATTGTTTGTTGGTTGTCCAGTCAAAGAAAATAGCAGTGGAATTTTAGTCTTTGACTGCATAACAGACATCATTATTTGTTTAGATTGTTCCGTCAAGTCTACGTTATATATTTTCATTCATTAATTTACGTAATTGGGTCACGTGTCTGCACAGCTGTTTTTTCTATCACTCTTGTCTCATTGTGAAATTTGACGATTTGCTGTTTTTGTTCGTGATTCTCTGTCTTGTTTACTTTACAACTCTAACGCCCAAGCCACTAAGTACAACTCGCTGGGAATCTAGAATCGAGGCCATTCGTCCTTTAAGATATTATATTGAGGAATTTTATGATGCATTGATAGAAATTGCTGATGACGAGTCAGTAGACAAAATGGCGAGGCATGAAGCGGAAACCCTTGCCCTAAAACTCAGAGATTTTAAATTTTTATGTTGTCTGGTTATATGGCACTATGTTTTAAACGAAATTAATGTTGCTAGTAAACGGTTGCAAAGCATAAAAATAGAATTGACTAGTGCCATAACAACTTTGAGAAATGTTCTCCAAAGCCTTAAGAATCTCAGAAATGATGAATCATTTCAAAATTTTCTTGTTGATGCTACAACATTAGCTGAGAAAGTTGAAGCTGATCCTGATTTGATACCAACGTTTGAATGTACTAGAGTGCGTCGGCAGAAAAAGGAACACAACTATGAAGCAAGAGATGAACCTATTTTAGATCCCAAAACTAAATTCAAAATTGAATTTTTCTTTTTTATTATTGATGTTGCAACTAATTCTATTGAAGAAAGGTTCGAGCAATTGGAACATCACAGTTCACATTTTTCCTTTTTATATAACATCCCTAAATTGAAATCTGAGATGACAAATGAGCTCTTAAACAAATGTAGAAACCTAGAAAGCATTTTAACACATCAAGAAAATAGAGACTGATGCCATTGAGCTATGTGATGAACTGAAAGTAGTATCCAAATTAGTACCAGAAAATACTCCACCAATTGAAGTTCTTCGTTACATTATTGAAAATAACATTGCTCCTAATGTCGCTATAGCCTTAAGAATATTACTAACTTTGCCGGTAACGGTAGCAAGTGGTGAGCGTAGTATTTCAAAACTGAAGCTTATTAAAACTTATTTACGCTCAACAATGGCCGAAACTAGATTGGAAGGACTTGCCATGATTTCAATTGAACATGAAATCGGTCAAAAATTAGACTACGCAGACCTTATTTCTGCTTTTGCAAATATGAAAGCAAGAAAAGTGTCTTTTTAAGCAGTATATACTTCAAACAATATAAATTCCAATAATGTGAAAATAGTGCTAAAAACTATAACATGTACATACTATAGTTAAGTGTTTGTGACTCAGCAGTTCATCGTTCCACATGAGAAGAGCATGCCCTATATGTAAGTATTGTAACTACATTTATTTCATGTCAATCTTTTATTTTATGATTATACAGTATTTTCATCAATTTATCAATACATTATTATTAATGGTACTATTTAAAATTAGGCTAATGGTCATGAAATTAATGTTGAAGCTTGTTTAATAACATGATGGTTTCAAAAATTTCAAACGTTAATTTGAGGTTGCGCTGGGGCGGCAAGGTATGGTATTGCACGGGGCGGCAAAATTCCTAGGGCCGGCCCTGATTTGTTTACACATACTGGTTGTGATAAATCGGTATACTAAATGGGTTGGCACAACAAGGTTGTCCGAGATTTTTGCAGAAACGATTGTTAAGGCGCAGTACTTGATTTTTCTTGATCTCCGTATATCAGCGATATTAGCAGAATGAAAATAATAGTTATAATTCTTGATATAAAAAAGGATAGGTCCATAAAAAAAATTATCGTAGCGGATTAAAGTGTTAGAGACTTTACAATACTAAGTCTAGCTCTATGAGATGGAGTAACCATTTCCTTTCCTGCCTACCTTTGCCTTCCGTAACTCAAGAGCAGAGTTATATACTCATTTACAGCTGAGTAGACTGGAGCGTGAAGCAACCAGGTTTCGGTCCCGGAACCTGATAATTGTGTTGCCTTCTCGAGGAAAGAGCTACAACCGCTTAGCCAGTCGAACACTCGCCATAAGTATAAGCATTATGAAATAGCCGTTACGTTTTTAATTAAAAAATAACAAGGCTCAAGTTTAAGTATCTTATTTTCTATATTTAATTCATGGATATTTTCTTCTATATTTAATTTAATACACTAATCATATTTTCTTTCTTAATTCATTAATCTTATTTTCTATATTTAATTTCTTATCTGTTGCTTAATAGTTTTGGAAATTTTCTTAATTTGACTTTAATCTGCTACATGGAGAAGTCAGAACAATCAAACATAATATACGAGTATTTTTGACCGACTATGCTGCTTTAACATACAGCTTCCGTGTACAAAACCTGTGTGCTGATCGATTCTCAACAAGGACATTAGGTGTTCTCTTGACGACGCTGTATTGATATCGTTCAGTGGTACCAGGCCATACTAGCCTTATCATTTATTTCTAAACAGAATAATCCGTCCACTCTCAAGCTTCAAGGATATATTCTGATTGTACCTAGAAAGTCATCGTGGAAATATCTAATGATACATAACACAAGATAAAACTCGATACACAAATATCACGTTTAACGACGCTGTGTTTTATAGAATTAAAGACAGATTAAAACTTGAATATCGATTTCTAACGATGTTTTACACTCACACAAACACATCCAAAAAGGGAGCCGCGCATTTGAGGATTTTTCGTCGACCGGGATTTGGACTGGATTAACTCGAGACCTGGCGAGAACATTTGAAGGAGTGTCATCGACCAGGGATTGGCGGCTCCTGAGCCGACCCAGCTCTAATGGGTACCTCCGAAATCGGCGAGTATCTGCCTGAATGGCGAGGGACACCTGTCTCTGTACAAGAAAAAAAAGGGATACTCACGTAAAATCAATGTCAGGTTAGAAATTAATAATAACCTGAGATTTCGCCTCGAGTATTAGCGGGCGTACGAAAAAAAAAAAAAAAAAACCAGACTGAATGAACATGGCTAACAGATGGGACTAAACGTTAATCTGAAGAATCCGGAAGTCATGACAGTGTAAGAAATCCTGCGTCCTTAAAAATCAGGAACCAAAAGCTAGAAAATACAATCTCATTTCCGTACATAGGAAGCGCAGTACGTAGTACCAGACGGCAGACTATGCAAAGACATCAGTAGCCGAATGAATAAGGCCAGAATATCCGTTGTCAATCTAAACAACATCTGAGATCTTCCCACTAACTTAAAAACATATGAGAGTTGCCTACTTTCTGTAATTTTGTACGATGCAGAATGAGGGAGAGACTCATATAAGGAAATGTTCAAACTGTCTTTTTTCCCCACAACCTGCCTAAGAAAAATTCTTCACATTTTCTGCCCAAATACCATCACCAAGCAAGAACTGTTAACTCAAGAAGCCATCAGTTTAGTTAAATAAAATTTTGCCCTCGTTTTGGCGAGGCGCGTCCCGTTCAACATAGTCGCTTATATTAGGGCGCATGACCGAATGTAAAATACTGTTAGGTCTGAGTTATTGATAATCGAAGAAGCCATCGAGAAGATATGCCTAACACCTTAGCGGGTAAACGCTGAAACTGGGCAGGCCACATCCTCAGAAGAGGCCCTCACACCATCACCAAAACTATCAAGCTATGGACCCAGAGAAAAGGCGAAAGAGAGGCCGACTTGGCGGAGAACTGTGGAAGCAGAGATAGAAAGAATGAACCAGAGTTGGGGCACCCAGAAAGGATGGCCGCCCACCGAGCAAAGTGGTGACGGTTTGTTGCTGCTCTACAAGATGCCACAAGGCGTGATGGTAACTTATTGCTTCGTCTGACAGTGGCCAAGTACCAAAGAAGAAGATCGACGTCTAACGTAGAATTTGAGTGCAATATTTCGTGGAAAGGAAACAATATTCCAGATTATTAATAAGTCGTTTAATTTGTGAAGAAATTTTTGTCTACTTTTGAATCGTAATTTCCGTCTCAAACTCTCGCAATATAGAAATGTAAACGGTACATCGCACTTAATCCTGAACTGTTTGTGATGCTGTACTGTAATTCTGTTTTTCAAGAGGCCCAGTCTTCTTTTCTTTCGCAATTATTTTGTGTTTGGTCTTTTCCTGTAGGTATTTACGAGTAATTGCGTTTTATGACGGTAGGTTTAGTTTATACTCGCACCAGTTTTCTTTTCTTTAAATTTATCGCGATCATGTAGGGTTTTCTTTGCTGGAAATATCGCGGTCATTTCTTTGTTTATCAGCACGTGAGGATTTATTGGGCGGGGTGGAAATTTTCCGTTGTTTGGCTCACGCCAACAGGCGACGTTAGTCAGTGTGACGCAAGTATAAACGCGCGCATAAACAGGACTCACGACTTGCTTTCAAATCTATTGGCGGAAGGCCCCGTTATAATTTTGTAGGGATTCCATTGGTTTAAGTAGGACGCTATAGCTATGACGTAGGCCGTAAGTCAGCGAGGGTTTTCTTGTATATAAACCCGCACAGTCTTTTAGCGGGTCCCTTTGTCTGATGAAATTCACCGCCGTGAATCTAGCATTATCGTCTGCTTCAAGCGGAAGAAACGTGGTAATTGGTATGTTCATATTTTACTTAGAATCGTAATATTAGTGGGTTCTTAAATAGAGTCGTAGCCTGATTAATTAAATTTTCTTCGGGAAGTTAACTTAAATTTTATAAACGTAGTGCCATCCATTGCAATCTTTGTAGAAATAATGTAAATGTAAAGTGTGCATAATTCTCTCTAGGATAATTGGCAGTATATAGGAGTGGATGAAGTTGAGATATTCACTGTGTGAGGGTTAGCTATTAGATACACGGGCTCTCTGTAGTATGTAGAGTGTTCTGTAAAACCACCATTTAATTCTGTATATTTACAAGTGTAATAAATTGGGCATTGAATTGAGTGTACGTTATTTTATTGTGCCTCAAATGTTTGGTAAGGCAGTCGGAGGGAAAGAGATGTAATTTATAAGTGAATTTATATTGCATAGAGGAGTAAATTATTCCTAGCGAGAGGTTTAATTTAATTTTAGGTTAAGCGAGAAAACTCACGGGGCAACGTAAAAGTAAGCCAGGAATTTTGCAAAGGGATTTTCCCAGGTTTGAATGTTGCGACACGAGGCTAGATTAGCGTAACAAAAGATTACGGTCAGACAGTGTCTGGGGTTTTGTTTACTTACCAGTAAGATTTTTAGTTGAAGCGGGGGGGGGGAAGGGGTAGAAGGAGTGTGAGATGGAGTGACACGTGGGTAGTAATACTTTATGTATCGTTGTGCATAGCGGGTGAAGGGGAGTTATATGTTATAGATGAGTTTCTGGTTGACGTTGGTGTACATAAGTTGTATTTTTATGTCTCCAGCAGTTCACGGCACGGTAGGAGAGAGTAGTTTGTCCCATACAAATTACCCACGGCAAAGTTGGCATAGCAGGAGCCGAGAGCTCGATATCGCCAGAGGCGAACGAATATAACTTACTATCTCAGGCAGTGAAGGCATTCTTCATCTGGGAACGGGATTTTTCTTAAAAATCCAGAGCACTTAGTTCATTATATCACTCCAACAACGGCACGTGGCCGGGAGATTGGTCTAGTTTTTATACAGCCAGAAATCAATGCTGTGTTCCTCTAAACCCTGAGCGGGTTAACGGGGAAAGTCAAGGAAGTGTTCAGCAGCAGAGCAGCTTCTATATTTTTAGTCAAGTACCTCGTGCTTGATTCCCAAGTCATCAGTGCAGTCGTCAGAAAACAGGAGACAGGGTCATCATTCTTGGTTCTGAAAAGTCAACGAGATAAGGCGTAACGGAGACGCCACCTCAGCAGATGTCGAGAGTGTCAGAGAGACACTGAAGCAAAGAGAGAGAGAGAGAGAGGAGATAGCCGGGACCAGTAGGGTCTGATGTTATCCTTAAAGGATAGCCTCCGAGCATTAGATGTAATAAAAGTCTACTAGTGTAGCAGTCCAGTGTTTTAGTTAGCGGCGCATATCGCCTAAAGAGTTGGAGCTGTGTAAACATTCGTTTAGGCTGTGTCAGCAGGACAATGACAGTAGAAAATATTAGTGTAGTAGGAAGTGGTGGCTAAAGTTGATGCCCTCAGTTAGATTGTGGTTTAAATCCTTAATCATTCTATTGTTCCCCAGCAGGGTGACTGACAGAGTGAATGTGGTTGTGTTTTTTTCTAGTGTCTATTTATTAAATTGGTTCTTTGCTTTTCAGGTCTATGCAACAGTGCGCGATATTGATTTCTTTGCTGTGTGATGAACTTTATTTTTTTTTAAATTGTGTAAATAAAATATATATATTGTAAACTGGATTAGGCTCCATACTGTACTGTACGTATATGTCGTCTGTATAGTGTGTCTGTGGTCTTTGTGTATAACATTATCTCATAGTGTGTCTGTGGTCTTTGTGTATAACCTTATCTCCTTTAGTGGTAGTAGAGGTGGTGAGGCTATAGCTATCTAATACGTCACAAGTGGCAAGGGAGAGTCAGTGTAGGTTCTCTCCGTTGACGCCAATAGTCTCATCTTTCCACAGTCACTGTCATTTTCATCAAAATCTATCTTCTCAGACTTTCTTACCACTAGGGTCTTGTCTCTATAGTAAGACAACCTCTAGGCTTAAATCCACTTCGTGACACTGTTCAACAAAGGCAAATTACAAACAGAATCTTTGTTACACACACATGTAAAAAGAAAAATAATTGTCGTATTGGAGATAGTTTTACAAATGAACCACCAGATGTTTCATGTTTACGATTCGCCATCCTCAGTCACAAACATGAAACAAAGATGAGAAATATAGAAAGGCTATGAGTTAATCAGTTTTACAGCAGCCCCCTTCATTATGTACACATATTCTTACATACGCTATGGTAGTGTTTCACAAAGAACAATAATCCTGTACCCCCTTTGAGAGTTTAATCTTACCGGCGTACCGCTCTTATGATTTACATTTTAATCAATTGTTTTCTGTAGATAAAAATGTATGATAATGTAAAATTAAAAATTCGTCGTGTGCACCTTTTACACATTTTTCGAAACCACGAGGGTACACAAACCACATTTTGGGAATCAATCAGCCAATCAATGTCTTTTTGGATCAGTGGACGTTTGTACATCTCTTGGCTCACAGATCACAGAAAAGTTCTTTCAGTTATCTATCTATCTATCTATCTATCTATCTATCTATCTATCTATCTATCTATCTATCTATCTATCTATCTATCTATCTATCTATCTATCTATCTATCTATCTATCTATCTATCTATCTATCTATCTATCTATCTATCTATCTATCTATCTATCTGTCTATCTGTCTGTCTGTCTATCTATCTATCTATCTATCTATCTATCTATCTATCTATCTATCTATCTATCTAATCTGTCTGTCTGTCTGTCTGTCTGTCTATCTATCTATCTATCTATCTATCTTCTATCTATCTGCCTGCCTGCCTGCCCGTCTAGTCATCGCTATCTGTGATATACAATCTGCTTCTCTCTTTGTGATTCCTGGTTTTCTCAGGTCTCTTTGAATTATCTCTCCTGCCATGTACGCCGGAATACTTTTTCCTCGTTCCATTTTGTTTCCGTGTTAGTGATTGACGTACGGTATTAGCCATAGATTGTCGAAACACGTGACTGATATCTCTCCGTTTTCTTCTATTTATATGTAGACTCTTAAATATTAATGTTTTGTTCGTCCCCGGATGTCTTTATTTCTGACACTTTCATACAGTTTAATGTTGATAGTTCTTCTGATGGATGTTTTGTCCATAGGGTGCTGAAAATATTCCTCGAATTTTATCTTTATGAACGTCGAGTGGTAGAGGGGTTAGAGCGTTTACTTCATGAGGCAAAGTTACCAAGTTCGAAACCAGGTCTCGGTCACACTTCAGTCTACCCAGCTGTAAATGGGTACTTGCCTCTGTAACAAATGCAGCGAGGAAGAGAGCCGGTGACTCCCACCTCGTAAAGCTGATACCTACTCTAGGTGACATTCCAAATGTTTCACTCCCCAACTACAGTATCTGCTATGATACTTAGAGGCGGGGTAATCAGACTGCCCTAAAGTATGTTTTGGTCTCCCTCTATGTCTCGTACACTGGTGGTTCCAGGACAAAGACTGCCCTGTTATGCTGTCAACTGGTTTTCTCATTGTGTGTATAATTCAGCATCAGCGTCTCTTCCTCCCCTCTTGTTCACTGTTATTTGTTTGATTCTTTTCATAATTTCTACATTAGATATCTTGTCATACCATTTCAATCCTTCTATTCTTTGCAAGCAGCCATTTATGAAAGTCTGTATGTTTCTTATCACAAGTCTGTAACCTTTTATCCGAAATCCTCATGGACAAATTTCTTTCGAAAACCGGATTTTTTTCGGTTTTCAGATGTCGCCCAAGTCGTTCGAAAAGTAGCTCAAATTCACCCAAACTAAACCAAGTCGCCCAATATGCATTTAAAAAAAAAAAAAAAAAAAAACCAAAAGGAGCCCAAAATAGTCAGAAATCACCCAAATTGTGATCTAAAACTAGGTCAAAGAAACTCGATTTTCAGAATATTTCTGTTTTTTCTTTTAGTTCTAGATTCTCATTTATGTGTTGGACAGGATTTCATTTGTTTTCCATTTAATTCTCAGTACAATGAAAACACGTAGAGGTGTTACTGAAGGCGGAAAGGTGTTACTGAAGGCGGAAAGGTGTTACTGAAGCCGGAAAGGTATTACTGAAGCCGGAAAGGGGAGTGAAGAATAGTAGGTAGCCCCATAGCAGATATTGCCGTAGGAGAGTGAGGTGTAAGAGAGTTCACTAAACAAGGTTCAGCTTCGAGAGCTGGGTTGACCAGTTTCATTCTTCGCTGCATTTTCCTTCTTTAACTCATGAACAAAGTCAGATATTCATTTACAGCTGGGCAAAGTCAGGTACCCACTTACAGCTGGGCAAACCCGGTATCTTTACCGCGAGAGGCCGGCGCTCTAACCACTCTACCAACGTACGCTCTAAAGCAGGGGTCAGCAACTACTTTAGGAACACTGAACTCTCTGAAGATCTACCCTGATCAAATCTGTTTTCTATGCCGCACGATATTTACACTACAACCTCATCAGCAGAAAATTATGACAAAATTCTTTACCGAATGTGAACTTCACACAGACAAGATCACATACTACCTCATACAGTTCACAACTAAAGTTAATTTTAGGAACCTAGTGGGAATCCGGTAAAAAGGATCATGTTACACGTCCATTGAGGCATATTGGTAATATGGTGTTGGGCCCATATTTTCTTGACCATCGGCACACTAGGGGTAATGTGGTCAGCATCACGCTGGCCGCCTTAACCTTCCCAGAATTGCTGTGGTACCCAATTCATGAGGCTGGGTCGACTCCGGAACCGTTTGCGGTCTAAAAAATCCCACCTCAACTGGGGATCGAACCATGGACCACTGAGCTAGGAAGCTAGTGAACTAACCGCTGTACTTTCACGGCTCCTTGCGGTAAAATTATCTTTAAAACAGAGAACCACCGTGCTGTTAGCGCCAGTAGGAGAGGGTTAGTCCGAAATATACCTGGGTTAAACATTCTTTTTTTCACTTCTGTCACCTAGAGATCTACCAAAAGATGCACTGGGATCTAACTGTAGATCAAGGTCGACCAGCTGTCGATCCCTACTCTAAAGAATAGTAAAAAAAAAAAAAACTCCGTCCACGTTATAATCAGTCACAAGAACGCTACCAAAGACAACAGTCCGAAGTAGTGGTATATACAATAAATAAAAAACAAAAAACAAACGAAGGAAAGAAAGAAAACAAACAAACAGAATCGTTCCGGTAAACTCTGGCAGTGGCCACTTGGACAGTTTGAATAAACAGGTAAACAAGGATCAAAAGAAAGACATCAAAGAGACATCCGCTATAATAATCGGGCGTAATATGACGGTTTCTTGCTGAGCTCCATGTTCAAACGTATCGTTTCTTTCAACTAAGGAGTAAGGAGTAAATATTGACGTTCATACAGACATCTAGAAACTGTAATGAGTGAATGTCCGCAGTTGGAGTCGGCAGCCTGTCGATAGCGATCTACCGTTAGATCCTGGGGGGTTGGGGGGGTTAGATCTGTGGGTGACGAGAGCGTCCGATTGGCAGAGAGGTTAAAGAGCTTGCCTCTCACGGCAAAGGTACCGAGTTCGAAACACGATAGCGTCACGTTTGAGTCAGTCCAGCTGTAAATGGGTACACGACTCTGATCTTGAGTTTGGGAAGACAATGGCAGCGTGGAAGGGAACTGGTCACCCCCAGCTCCCGAAGGTGGACCTAGTCTCTAACACTTTATTCCTTTAGGGAAGTATCTGCCGTGGGACTAGCTTTATCTTTTTTACAGGTAGGGTAGGAGGGAAGAACTTTTAAGGTAGGAAAATTCCATTCTATAGCCCTCGCCTATCGGTATTTAAAAGCGCGGTAGTCCCAGGATGAAAGGTACATCTTTCTCGTTCCCAGCGAAAACCCACCAGCAAACTTACTAAAATTCACTTTATTTTTGAACTGTATAAGATAGTAATGCTATCTTTTGTTTATAGACAAGTTAACATTAGATAAATTATCCTTAAGTCTGAACTCTCCACCTCTCTGTTGATGGAATTACGGGAAGCTGACATTTCGGCAGAAATAAAAGTTACATATAGGCTGGACTTGTTCAAATTTCAATGACTCTGAAAAAAGACGTGATTTATCAGAGTAGATCTTTAGAGAATTCAGTGTTTCTAAAGCACATCTCCACAGCTTCTGTGTTGCCTATCGCTGGGCTGGAGGATAGACGACTGTACACAAACCGACATCATATTGAAATTTTTGTGGGGAATGTAGAAGAGATAATTTTATTGATAAAAAGTACGAACATATTCTGAAAAATAAAATTATTTTACCATTAGGTGTTTGTTTAGGGACCGTGTAAGCCAGCGGCAGGCATCCTGTGAGCTGTTTGAATCTACTTAAAACACTGTTCTCTAAACATATATCTTGATAAAACTTTGTCCTATCTCTTGTTTGAGAGTACAGTATTTAGAATAAGTAGAGCTTATATGTATATTTAAGCATTGGATCCCCGGGAGATGTACGGGAAACATTAAGGGCAGCCTTTCTCAACCTTTTTAATACTGGAGGAATCCTTGAAATAATTTTCAGGGAACCTCTGCATAAAAGTTACCTTAGCGTGATCAGTAAGTTGTAAATATAATAATCCAATAAAAATTGTCAGGGTTATTTTGGGTAGAGAATGATTTTTTCTGTGGATCTGTTTATCTTTGCCAGCTTATTAGCCTACTCTTTTTGTGTGGTTCGCCCACCCACAAATGATATCAGCTCTAAATGCAAGTCATTAGTGTAGGCAGAATGAACTTTAGTTTTCCCAATTTTTAATTTCCTATTTGATTTTCTTTTTAACCTTATCCAAGTAGGCCTAAATGTATTGTCACGAATTTCTACTCTGCACGATACTAATGAATTATGGTATGGGCAAGAGTGGCTACATGCCATACGTGGCTGCTCGATCACTGCCCACCACTGAGAGCGCTAACATCGCCCAGCGCGCAAGGTTTAAAAAACGGCGTTTATTTATTTTTACAATCACTATCCTTCGCGGAACCTTAGGGTTCAGTGGAACCCCGACTGAGAAACCCTGATTTAGGGACATATTTAGGCGCAGTTAAACCACGACCCACCCCCATATAGTTCCCATGGGTCTCTGAGGACACATAAATAATTGATTACAAATATTTTTTGCATCAAGTAATTGTTATTTTATTGAACGCTACTGTTGCCTTGGTTATTCTACACTTCACCTCTGAGATGCATCTGTCATCCGATATTATTAATAAGCCTAGGTATCTGAATCTATTGACGTGTATAAGATTTACTTTGATGGTTCCTTCTAGACAAGTAATTTTTTAGACGCGGCCGTTACTTCTGTCATTTTTGTTTTTTTTTAAGCTAATGCCTTTATTTTTTTTAAGTTCCGTCATTATGGTGGCAATCATTTCTTTTCACTCATTTTCGTTTGTTGCCATTAAGACGGCATCATTAGTGTATCTAAAGTTGAGGTGTATTATATTCAAAAACTAATTTTCATGGCATGTCATATGTGGATTTTATTATCTTTCTGTTTATTTACCTGTATATTTATACTCTTCAGCCATAACTGTCTATGGGAATGCGCCAATGAGGTGATAACCCTCAGCTGCTTATTTGCCTGGTGTTCTTTTCGGCGTGTTCTTTTCTCTTCTGCTTGTTGTGAGAGCTTCTTTTCTCCATATCTAAGGTGGCGTCGTAGGGAGCATCGCCACTTTGCGTGATTGGCAGCTTCATCCTCCCATGTTGCTGGATTTATGTCCAGTGCTTTCATGTCTCTCTTGTACACATCTTTGAACCTCAGCAGAGGTCGCCCAACTGTTCTTTTGACATCTGCCAGATGTGCGTTGAAAATATCTTTTGAGAATGTGATCATCTTCCATACGGTAGACATGTCCAAGGCAGCGTAGCATGCGCTGTCTAAGCAGTGTATACATGCTTTGAAGGCTAGCACGTGAGCATCACCTGGACATTTGTCACTTAGTCCTTCCACGAAATACCGAAGATGTGGCAAAGACACCGTAGACGGAAGTTATTGAGCCTTATTTCTTGCTTAGCATTTATATTTATATACAGTCATCTATCTTTTACGTTGTCAGTAGCTTATCTAAACCTTCTTAGTATGTAGCCAATAAATTGGGCCTGTTTTTATATTGCTACTAGAGGTGATCGTGTAATATTGTTTCCCCTTAGAATTATCTCCTGTGATGTCTCCAATGTCCATAATTTACTTAACGTTATTATCAAGAACGCACAGTGTAGTTCCCAGGAGTCTCAGAAGAGACAAAGAAGGGACATGACTACTTCTCCATCATGGATTTCGTATGAAGCAACTTATATTAAGTTGTGTATGGAATTGGCAACATCATCATGCAAAAGTAATTGATACAGGAACTACAACTGCAACAGCACAGAATGCTTTGTATCAGGATTCCTGTATGGGACCAGCTACAGAAGTGGCTCAAAGCGCCATAGGGAGTGAAAATCGAATGTTGACGATTATCAGGAGCCGTATTTATGTTTCTGTGGCTGATTTTGATGTTTGTTGTTTCATTGTCCATGACTGCTTGCCTGCATCAATATTTGTTATATACAACACTACAAGACCAAGTAACAGAATATGTTACAAAAATGTTAAAATCAATCTTAAAGTTGTCATGTGACAAATGGCCCGTGGAGGTATTGGGGGTCTCTGATGAGACACAGAAAGAATACGATTACTGCTCCATCAGGCATGTCGTACAGGGCTACTAGTATGAGGCTGTTCATAAGTCTCATAATGAAAACTAAATTGCTTCAGAAACTACCCTGTACGAGCATGTGAATGCTTGGTGCAGGCTTCTGCAAAAGGGGGGAGGGGGGGGGGCGGGGGCGGTCAGTTACAATGGTAGCTCCATGCTCCACAAGGAGCAAAAAGGAAAATGATGATGATGATGATGATCATGATGATGATGATGAAGATGATGATGATGATGATTTTGACAAATACTCATTCTTTTCAACAGATAGAAGGTGGCTTTATTTTTAAAGGGAAAATTCTAGACTGTACTATTTTTAGAAGCGCGTATAAACTCTTCACATTCTAATGGAATGGTGATCTTGAAGAGAAATGAATCTTCGTATTCGGGACACGCTCAGAGAAAACAGTCCCAGAGTTCGTGTTTATCAGAGCTGTCAAAGAAAAAAAAAAAAGCGGACATAATTACGTCTTAAAGATCAGCTTTCGATCGACAGCGGTGGCTTGTCACAAATCCTTAAATGTTTCAATATCTAAATATTGGATCGATCACACAGAGACAACTATTGAGGCTGTCCTACAAGAGTTCATTGGTAATGTGAGGTAGGCGTTTTTTATATTTGTCATGATTGCGTGGTGTGGATAAAGCTGTTTAGTTCAGCTAGGTGCAGAATTATCTGTCTGTCTGGCCGGCCGGCCGACCTTCTGTCTGTCTGTCTGCCTGCCTGCCTGTCCTGTCTACCCATCATCAATTTCTATCAATCTGACTACGTCAGACTGCACTTCCATCCAGCACTGCTTAGCCGTGTTAAAAATGTGGTAGCGATGGAACAGTTCAATGGGTTAACTCACACCAGAAGCAACATGACGTGTAGAGTCATAGACAAATGGTCACAATTCGTTGTAGTAACAGCTATTCTTCATTTTATTGCACGCACAAAACAGTCATGCATACTTCATGAACTCTACAACATGGTTAACGCGATGTTCAGCAAGCATGCGATACTGTGCACATTGAAAAACAATGTTCTTTCTGTAAGTCACGCAATGATTAGCTCTGTTTGTATATATAGCGATAGATAATACCTCAGCAGTTTCCCAATAAGATCATCACGCAATAGATTCATCAATCATCCGAGTGCTAGAGTTGCCGTTGATGCGAAGCTAGTAAAAATATCAATAATAATCTCTCTATAACTTCCTGCACACAAGATGTCCATAGCTACAGATCTTCAATGAGTTCATAAAATACAAGTGGAAACAACTCGAAATCAAACTGCACTCCCATTCTGAGATCATAGGCTCAGGCTAAATTCAGCATCAGATTTCTGATTTATATACAATAAATAGTCCGTTTCACAAGTCTGTCCAACGATGAGATAATAGCACTCACACAACGATGGGTCTCAGCATAGTGCAGCGCATCGAACTTTATAATAGTCTTCCCTAAGTATCTAGACCAATCTGGACTTGTGACGTGATCTTCATGAGAGATATATACGAAATTCCTAAAACACAGGACAACACAGTCCTTGAGGTTGGGTACTAGAGCGACCCATATATATATTTTAACTAGTCTCATAGAGGTATACAGAAAGCCGGTGACTTAATCCCTCTACTGTCACGAACTAGTACCATAATAGTACTTTTCTTCCATTTTGCATCACACAGCGAGCGGGCAATAGAAAACGCGACATAAAATGACGAATCCTCTAAACAAAACGCAAAAAGGGGGGGGGGGGGACGATAGTCATAAAAGTTCTGATACAAGAAGGTGAATATACCTTTATACTCGGAAAAAATCAACCATGAACATATGCGGCGTTGCTTCCAGCGGCAGCGGCTTGCAATAAATAACTGGTATTACTATCGGGAAAATAGTCAAGTTTGTAGCTAAGTATCTAACTCAACTAAGACAGCACTTGTATTTCTTCCACAATTCAGTAGAATCACAAGACGCATGTTTGCGTCTGCGCTCGCGCTTTCTTAAACCATTTCTAAACTGCCACGACAACTGGGCTGGAATAAACACACAGAAACGAACTCCCGGTTTGACATAACATGTCTGCGCAGAACGACAATCTCCTGAGTGATGCCCGTTCACACATAAGTATACGACTTCGAAAACATATTCGAGATAAAAGTCTTAGAACACAGTCTAGGCGCCTTTTTCAAAATGGTGCATTAGAAAGAGTGAGGATTAAGGCGTTAAGAAAGGTTTCAGAACATCTATACACCATAAGTTATTACAACGCTTCGAATACTAGCGGCAAGATAAGGAGATGATGTGGCTCACAAAGCTTTCGTTCAAAGAAATAATTATACAGACCAGAACGTGTCTCTCTATACTCAAAGAGGAAGGGCAACTTCCTAACACAAATTGTAGTCTCGATAACTCGATTATTGAGATCCCTACTTTGCGAGCTACAGTAGAAAACAGTGAATGACACACTTACAATGTCCCAAAACAAAAATGGAGACATACAACATATGAAAAGGACATGTTTACATCACAAACGAAAAATAATAATGTATCCGTCGTGCAGTAACATGAACCGTCACCCAATCCTCTTGGGAGGGGGGGAAAAAAAAAAAATGATGGACAATTTTTTTTTTCTTAAATCCTGGAGCCGTGGAACACAAGAATCTCAAGGCTACCGTAACTAGGACTCACTGTCTATCAGATAGAGCGCGGTGCGAGACGAGATCAATTTAGATACTCCTCACTCTCTACTATTCTCTAGATCAACGCACTGGAGACGAATCACTCGACAATTCAATGATCTCAGATCCTTAAGAAGAAAAAAATTATCTACTCATGTCACTACGCTGATTATCCAGTTGCAGCAGGCACAGGTGCCGAGCCACAACAGGGGGGGCCACGGCGGGGGGGGGGGGGGGGGGGGGGGGGGGGGGGGGGGGGGGGGGGGGGGGGGGGAGGGGGGGGGTGGGGGGGGGCCTCAACCCACATCTGATGGCTAAACAACATAAATGACAATTCAAATTATACTCATAATAACCAATACTCCATACGCAATATTCTCAAATATATTACTAGTGTTATCATACAATGTGTTTTGCAATAGCGGTGTCAATATTACTCCTAATGATAAAAACTTAACCCCCTAGCACTCACAATATAATTACACACACTAATATCATCTTATACACTCAGCTACCTATAAGAGTAAACCACGTTCACACATTAAATAAGTCAATCAACACCCGTGTTGCTTCTCACCGCTCGAGACACATCAAATACATTCACTCCCTAAGAAATACGTGAAGACATCATCCGCTACCCAACATGGTAGGCGACCAGCATGAGACTATATATTACTCTCACGTTCTACACCACAAACCTGGACATACAACACCGCACGACATCAAACATGATGCTTTACTGCGAAAAAATATCAAAAAACAACAAATCTTTCAAAAGACAACTATGTAAACTTCCTAATACAATTCCTGAAAAATAAATCTTTACATATACTAAAATGCTGGCGCCCGAGTTGCATCTATTTGGCCCGTATACAACCAACACTAACTAACAGCCTTCCTTAAACAGATCTACTCTTACATCGTAACATAAAACGTTCTTACTTCAACACACATTCCATCCCCTCACAAAAAAAAAATCGTGTAGCACCAAATCTACAACATAACCATGTCATGATCTCACTAAACCATTCGGACTAGTATAACTCATAGAAATATATATATATTTGAACAGAAAGAGATCATAGTGTGGAATTCGTGGCTACATCCACACTCGCGAGACAGAAATTTTCTGCCATGTTACAATTATCACGAACCACGGAATAGCTGCGAAACACACCGCGCGATCAGAAATGCGCGAAAATGGTTGAAGCCAGCTATCGGCATAACTGAGCGGATACCTTCGAGCACTTCAAGTTTTTTTCTCTGCTCTGAATAGAGCAAATCTAAGCGGCATTTATCTGTCGCGGTTTTTTCCACAATGAAGAGTGCGCCCTAGAAGAAATCTTTGGTAAACTTCACCGATAGACCCATACACCATTAGCCAATAACTCACGGTCACACAAAAACCGAGAATAACATTCTTTTCTGCAGCGTTTAATTTCACCTAGAGATCTACTACATCACCCGTAAGCAAACGCGTAACTACACAAGAAATACTCCTGCATTAGTGCTCTAGAGCCACCAACATCCCTGCTATAATCAGACACGAGCGAAGGCGATCACTTATCGAAGAACAAAAAGTCCTTCTCAATAGCTAGCGTCGAGAAATTAATCAGAATAGGTGGAAGATGAATATAGGTGCCTTTAAAACCTTGTCCAATGAGATTGAGACACATTCTTTAAGACCAGCAGTTCATATTAGCGCGAACCTACTCAAATCCTTCAATAAAGTAGATCAAAGATCGGTAGCCATCTAAATGGAGGACCAGCTTCCGAACAATGACATTCGACTCCGTAGAATCGACATACTACAAACCCATAATAGACTTCCTACTACCTTGTCTCTTCTCAATCGTCCTTATGACCGATGTACTTTAAGTATCTTTTGAAACATTGTGGATCCCTTTCTACATTTAAAAAGCACACATGCGACCAATCCACCCGAATTAACTAGGAAAGAAATCCTCGCTAAATACCTATAAAATGCGCTTAGACAAGGGTTTTCTGCAGTCAAGTTATACTTCGCGAAAGAGTCGACAAGTAACACAATCTTCAGTAATAAAGCCCCACAATATTGCACAACACTCTCCATCACCACGCGATATAGACAGAAATCATTCTAGGCCTATGCTATGCGGACATTCTGTACGATAGGCGAGAATTCGCCGCATCATGCGTAACTAATGTAGCAGGGGCGTTCCATAAGACCAAAAGGCTGAAACATTCCCATTGGAATAAACCTAGGTGTAGAAAAAGAAAGCTGTATAAAGGCTTGGCCACGTTCAGTTAGCGGGCCCTGCCAATAACCTTTAGACAAATTCAGTTTGGTAAAGAATCTAGAATTAAGAAAGCGTTTATGTAAGTAATGCTCTTCTCATGCAAGGAGAGCATAGGTTCAGCATACGAACTTCCGTAACTTGGTTCAAATTTCTGCGGAATAATATCTACGCAAACTGCGACAATGTTATTATCCTTTACTTTCGAACAATAACCATAGAACAAATGACTTCTAATGCTGGGAAGTCAGGATGGTCTCAAATAGATTTCCAAACGCGTATCATGTTCATCCAACTCTTACTTTCCGACCTCATGAGCACACTTCGGAAATGATAGGTATTTAGTGACTAATCTCGGTCCTGACTCTGATACACAGCTTGATGCGACAATCAGTTCTCAGCGACACCCATGTCATGTTACATCTAGACCATTCTGTCTGTGACACCGGGAGGGATCTCTACTAGATAATATAACATATCCTGCAAATGTTTGCAACATCGAAGAACACTCTCTGTCGATGTTTCTCCCTCAGGGCAGGTAAATATTTTGGAGACAAAACGTCACGTTTTTCTTCACAAGATTCCGTAGAACAAAGTATATGGACTCATAGAAAGAGGAAGATTGACACAGAAATAAAGTACGTTTCCGCATCCCTCATCCTGTATAACTGAACAGAGATGAAGTCTAACTGACCCATGAGTCTTGCTTGTGACAACATCTTGTCACCGTAGCCTGGAAAAATAACTGCACTGCAAATCTAGTCAGGTCTTTCATAAAATTCTGAGAATGAGCATATTTTACTGACGCACTCCAAGTCTTTCTTAATTTACATGCTTCTTCCATCAATATCGAGAGACAACATAGTCCAACATCACAGAAAATTTCTGGAAGAACTATTTGGACATATGAGGACCCCTTTCCAATGCGGCAACTTAGAAATTCTGTTCTCCCTCATGATAGCGGACAGCTTGAAACGAGAGACTTGTCACCTGGACAAAGTTCGTCCGTAGACATCATATGCTATATTCTGCAACTAGAGTAAATATACTTGCCAGTTGCCTTTTTTCTTTAGCAAATTCTGAAACGACGAAGGTTTGCTACACAGTCATCTTCTCGCACATCTCACCTCCGAACTGATCTTTTAGCCGCGCTCATCCAACAAAGAACGCACATATGAACGGTACCTCATCAAGAAAGTATTGAGTCCTCAATCGCGAGCTAATATCTATCGCAGTGACATTAGATCCGTGCATAGTTGCAACAAGACATCACACGTGCACGTCCGGCACATCTATACGCGCCTACCAAAGACAAGATTCCCAAAGACGGAGGAAACAAACACCCCGCTTCTACTCTCTGTATCTACAATTGCGGAACCACTCTCTTTATCCTCTACAAATCTCTCTCTCCCCTCAGACTGATGTCGCTCGGCCGGGTAAGCCAGCCTTCCTAGCACACCCCTTCATACCAGTAACTGATCACTAACGTGCTAACCCATAACAAACAACACCTCCCTCCCAGTTACCTACTACGTTATACTCACTGCTTCTCCTACTATGTCCTTATAGATTCTCTCTCTTAGTCTCAGACTTCTCATTAGACATTTCTTCTAGATAAAGAGTCCTTGGCTCCTAGACTCTCTTCTAACATGAGTAAGCATACGATATTACCTTAGTCTCATACCTGGTCTTATTTTCCTTTATGTCCTCTTAGGGCCATGGTCTGACTATACCTTTCTCTCGCTTATTGTCCCTTTATTGGTCCCAGAATGTATCTTTTCTTATTTTTCGTTTTGCGATATCAGCAGTTCTGGATCATTCTTATGATTTCCCCCTTGACTAAGAGGTCTATTGCCTCTGGCCAACATCTGTGCAGGCATAAATCGAACACATGTACAAGGCATACATATGATTCCCCTCAATCTATGACTTCCCTCTACGAGCCGACTTAATTCTAAAAGTCACTCGATCTCTAATATCTATCACTAGCCTTATTATTTCCTAAGATAAAGGGCGAAATAATCCTGAATGGTTAGCAGCAGTCCTGGATAATGGCGCAAGCATGTCTACGATCTGGAGTCTCTTCCACGATTCTTTGCATCCGCTACACTGACTATACTATTCTCTGCAATCTAGACTCTCGACAGTACTTTCTTATTCGCATAATTATCCTTTTCTCCTCACTCAAATAGAGGCCCACTCAAACAAACCTCCAGCTAACTCGAATTCCACCCTCGAACCTTTCTTTATGCGTACTCGGGAAACAAAACCCATAAAAGTATGATCCCAGACTATCCCATCTTGCGATATGTCTTACTAGAGCCCTCTGTCTGCATGGATGATATTGCACGTATCTCTCATGAGCTCGATCTACATGGCACAAGACATTACTACTCTGAAATGAGTATGGAACGTCAGTACGATACATCAGAGTCTACTACTTATACACATACGATCATACAAAGCGCGCTACGTACAACGTATTCTTCTTAAGTTCTACACAGTAACTCACCAATGCATTTCTCTATTCTACTTCTTGATTCTGCTGATCCTCCTAGCGTCTAATCACCCTCCTTTTTCTAGCTATGCTAGCACCTGAGAATTTTCCCTTCCATTATCTTAACAGAAGAATCTCTCTATCTACCTTTCTTGCATCCAGATTTAGATAAAATGCTGAGGTCACGTCCCTGTCTACTTATAGTAAGCCAACGTCCTCTACTAATTCTATGCGTCCACTCCTTAAACTAACTTACATCTTATTTATTAAGTTCCTATTATCGCAAGTATTCGCACTAAGAGTGTAAGATGGAATCCAGGAGCATGCGATAATGCTCCTGAGAGTGACAACCGCAGCAATTGAGGCTTTTCTAAACTTCACAATAGTTTTGATACCTCTGACCTCTCCTCAACAGACAATCTGCTGACCTAACAGGGGTACACTCATTCTTTCTAATATCTCCGTCTGAGATCTACCCGCGAACCTAATAATCTAAATACGTCACAGCCAATAGGCGGTTTTCTGGAGCAAAGTATATCCTCTACCTATACCTAACTAACTCTACTACTAATCTTCGTGGACCCTACTACCACTAAAGACCTTTTAAGGAGTCGAATACAATGTGCGTATTAAATAGCAAGTAGGATACTTCTATCTAAATAACGAGGCTCACCAAATGTGAACAACATTTGATGCACTCTCTTCCTGGATTATGCCCAGGATGATGATCTACAAGAGAATTGCCTAACAACGGCCTCTGACAGAGTAGTACAATCCAGAAATCCAAACACACTACCTGATTGCTACTGGATTACACTAATTTACTAAGCCCCTTCCCCTGCATCTAAATGTAATATGAGATACCTCACCCATCACTGATCAACAATTACTCAGAGACAGAGGCGGAGGCAAATGATCCTGACCACAAGCTTAAAGTCTTACCTAACGGTTTTTCAGGATCCAATATACAGTCTACTTCTGCACTTGGATACATTTCTTTACTTGTCCTTCCCTAATCTCCAAAATCAAAAGAAATCAGACGACAGATCATCCGATAGCACTTTCAATGGTCTTTATCTCATTATTAAACCTGCCCTTTTTGTTCCCATCTACTCCTCTGTCCCTCCCTGAGATTCTTGTCCACTTCACAACAGGAGTTTTTGTCTGAAACCTTTGATATCTCTTTTTCTCTTATGTTGCGATCTACCGCGACCATTATTGCCTCTGCAATTATCATTAAAGTCCCTACTGTAATTTTTATCCTGGTTTGAGTTCCAGTCTCCATAACTGTCATTACTATCCCCATGCTGTTGAGACCCTCTACTATCCCGGTATTGCGGCCTCCGCATCAAATATTTTCCTCTATACCGATTACCTTTGTGAAAATTTCTAAAGTTAACCGGAGTAGAATAACGTGTAGTATTAGGTTGTCTCCAGTTCTGGGAAGAAGAATCACCCTGGAATTGATCACTATGGTTCTGGGCATAATTACGATTACTCTTTTTATTGAAATTTTTCTGGCTACCCTGAAATTTACGCATAAAATTTGGGCCATAAGGTGCTGCCGAAGCAACTGGCAGACCTTCTTTCACCTTAGAGTTACTAATGGTTATGTGCGGATGCGCAGTAACATACTGGCTACAGTATTCTTCCATTTCTTATATGTTTTTAGGCTTACGCTAATGAAGAAAAGATAGAAAAGCTTCATTAACAGAAGACATAACCTTATCTCTAAGTAGTAAATCCATAAGAGCTTCAAATGTATTTTCTGTCTTAGACAACTCAACCCATCGTAAAAAAGTAAGACGGATGCCTGAGATGAATTCAGAGAATTCAACTCCAGTTTCTGGTAACATGGTTTTAAATTTAAGACGATATCCGTCCTCGTTAAGTTGGTACTTCTTTAACAATGCCGCCCTGACAACCTCATAGTTGTTTTTTGTCAGGCACATCTACCATACTCAACAAAGTCAAAGCATCACCTCTAAGTATCTTGGACAGATGATACACATATAATGTTTTATCTATATTATGCACATTACATGCACTTTCAAATCTATCTAGATAAAATGTTATATCATCGATTGAGGGATTAAATGCTGGTAGATTAAGCTTGAAATCCTTAGCATTAGTCTTATTTGACACCTTATTTGCATCATTAGCATTACCAGTGTTCAATAACTTTAACTTCTCTAACTCTAAAGCTAAGATTTTTTCATCATGTTCCATTTTTGCTTTTCTCTCATCAGCCTCTCTTTGTAACCTTCTTTCTTCAGCCTCAGCCTGTAACTTTCTTTCTTCAGCCTGGGCCTGTAACTTTTTTTTCTTCAGCCTCTATTTCAAGTCTCTTATTTTCAGCTTCTTTTTCAAGTCTCTTATTTTCAGCTTCTTTTTCAAGTCTCTTATTTTCAGCTTCTCTTTTTTGTTTTTCCATTTCCATTTGAAATCTTTTTTCCTCCACCTGCATCTGCAGTTTCTTTTGTTCTATTTCAGCCTCTATTCTCTTTTGTTCAGTTTGTTCTTTCATTTTCTTTTCTTCCGACTTCAATGCCTTGGCATATTGAACAGTCGCAAATTCTTCTAATTTATCACCTGTCTTCCCAAGGGCTTTACCCTGCTCAATAAAGTACTCAAATGTAGACATGATGTCCAAAATGTGAGTACAGAACCTGAAATAATTAATTATCTTATTTCAATGTTAAATAGCAACAAGACTTAATAAAGTGCTTGTATAATCTCTATGTTGAACCCAATCTCTGTGGGAAACAGGAGTTGACACCAACTTGTATTATCAAATGTATAATAATATCACAAGTCACCTCTTAATTAACAGTGCACTACCCAAATCAGTGCATAATCATCAGTTATTTATCATAACTGCACTACAATAGTGCATAAGCAAAAAACACCAGTTTGTTATGATAAGTGCACTATAGACCAATAGTGCATGAGCATATATCAACAATAGTGAAAGCTAACTATGCAAGAACTATGTAAACAATAACAAGACAATGTAAACAATAACAAAGGTCATCAACAATGTAAACAATAACAAAGATCAAAGTCAATGTAAACAACAACAAAGATCAGAGTCAATGTAAACAATAACAAAGATCAGAGTCAATGTAAACAATAACAAAGATCAGAGTCAATGTAAACAATCAACAAAGATCAAACAATACGAAAACATTCGCATAAGTCAAATACACAAACAGCAAAACTAAAAAGAAATATGCGAAGATATGACTAACAAATGACGCTACAGTGTATACACAAAAATATACGTAAAGAACTGAATAATAGCAAAGGGGAGACCTACAAATACAAACAATCGAAATCGAAACTAAAAACACAAAGAAAGAGAGAGAAGAAAAAAGAAAAAAAATATATATATATACAAGAAACAAAAATAAAGCACAACTCGTCACAACTAAACAGATATAGCAACGATTGTCGCTAGCAAATTTCACTGTAGGAAATTCGCACAGTCCCTAACGAAAACGCTAACAGTAGAACCTCTGTGACGTGGTATCTTCTACTGTAAGACTCCGCCCAACCGAGAAAACCCGCTGAAATATAAACATATAAATATACAAATAACAAATAACATATAACATATAAACATGTATCATGAAAAACAATAGGAGAAAGTGTGAAAGTACAGAAGGCTCAGTTAGAACATAAGGGCACAGTTCACAAACAAAACAGGCCACTTAACTTCTATAAATCCAGCGTCAGCACGGTGCAGAACAGGATGTAATCAGCATTCTGAGGATAATGATCCAACGTTGATTAACTTCTGCTCCCATAAACAGCCATGACGAAGGAAATGAGCTTCTAATACTGCAACAGTTGTTACGGCACTTGACCTTCTGAATCTTCTAAATTGATTTAACCGGCACTTGACCTTCTGAACCCGCAACAGTACCCCTGAGACCGGAACAGTTGTTACGGCACTTGTCCTTCTTTTCACCAGATCAGGAAATCCATTCGCTCGGTACTTGTCCTTCTAATTTTACATAAACTTCAATATTGCCGAGCAGCGCCGGGTAGTTTCAAAATCAGCAACTGTCAGAAAATCCGGATACTTTCAATAAAATTTCTTGTAAGGTGGTAGTTGATGCTGTAGTTGTATCTAGTATGATGATGATGTCTGGGTTTGCTGACCCCCTTGATAGCTGGAATCAGAGTGAACCAACCTATGGCCACCAAAAATGATATGGTGCGCCAAAATATCAGATGATAGAACCAGCTCTGGCCACCAAAAATGATAAGGGTGGATTTGTGCTGAAGTGGTAACTTGCCACCCTTATCGACACCTGGTGTTAAAGTGTAAGATGTAGGTGTCTTCTCTGATTTAGGATGTTGCTGTGTATGTGGTAGTGGAACAGTTCAATGGGTTATCACACAGGCAACATGACGTGTAGAGTCATAGAAAGGGTAACTTCGTTGTATAAGTTTCTTTCATTTATTGCACGCCACAAAACAGTCATGATACTTATGACATCAACATGGTTAACGAGTTCAGCAAGATGATATGGCACATTGAAAACAATTTCTGTAGTCAGCAATGATAGCTGTTGTATATATGCGTCATAAGACATCACAGTTCAATAGATTCAGAAATTCATCAATCATCGAGTGCTAGTTCGTGAAGCTGTATAAATAATAATAATTTCTATAACTTCTGCAACAGTGTCAGCTACAGATCTTCAATGTTCATAAACAATAATAAATGCTCCCATTCTGATGCTAGCAGATCAGTTGTATACAATAAGTCCGTTCACTGTCTGCACGTGAATAGCATACATGGGCTACAGGTCAGCTCGACCTTTATAATGTTCCTAAGTCTAACCATCTGACTTGGACGTGATCTCTGATATAACGAATCCTGGAACACAGACAACAGTCTTGTTGGTCTAGAGCGACCCATATATATTTAACTAGTTCAGGTATACAGATACCGGTGACTTAATCCTAGTCAAAGTACCTCTCCATTTTGCATCACACAGGCGAGCAAATAGGCGACAAAATGACGAACCTCTAGACGATAGCATAAAGTTCGATACAAGAGGAATTACCTTATTTCGGAAAATCAACCATGAACATATGCCTCCAGGCAGGCTGCATAATACTGGGAAATAGTCTAGTTAGCTAACTAACTCACTAAGACACTGTATTTCCCTCAGAGAATCACAAGACGCAGTTGCGTCTGCTCGCTTCTTAAACCATTTCTAAACTGCCCCAACTGGGCGGAACACACAGAACGAACTCCCGGTTTGACATGCGCAGAACGACAATCTCTGAGTTGCCGTTCACAATAAGACGATTCGAAGAACATTCGAGATAAAAGTCTTACACAGTCGCGCCTTTTATGGTCATGAAAAGAAGCGTTAAGAAAGGTTTCAGACATCTACCATAGTTGACTGATACTACCAAATAAGGAGATGTGGTCACGCTTCGTTCAAGAAATTATAGACCGAACGTGTCTCTATACAAGAGAAGGCAACTCCTAACAAATTGTAGTCTCGATAACTCGGATTATGTCCCTTTGACCATAGAAAACATAATACACACTTCAGTCAAAAAAATGATCATACATATGAAAAAATGTTTATACAAACGAAAAATAATAATGATCCGTGCGTAACACCTACCTAATTACCCACTTACATACTTACCTACCTACCTACATACATACCTACCAACCTACTTTAACAACCAACCAACAAACCTACCCGCCCAACCACTACCAGCCAACCTACCTACCTAACAACCTATTTACTTGCCTACATACCTAGCTATCAATCGGTCTGCCTGCCTACCTACCGACCGACCAACCAACCTACCGACCTACCTTCGTTCCAACTAAAGCCATCCCCCGCCGATCCAATCACTTGACTACCTACCTACTTACCTAACAACCTACCCACTAACCCACCTACCCACAAACCAGCCAATCCGTCAGTCTGTCTGTCGTCCTTACTTCCATTATTTCTTTCTTTGTCGTCTGCTCGTGTCAATAGCGGTCGCAGCAAAAACGTGTTATCATGTTCACTGTAAGTTTGCTTCTAAGACCTGGGACCAACCAAACGGCGCCATCGCCTTGCTGTGACAGTACATCGTGAAAGGACGCTCAGCCAATTTTGCACCCCAAAAAGTGCATTATTGGCTGAGATCATTCTCATGACACTCACACAACTATGGTATATAGGACCCGTGGACGACCCAGACAGTTTAAATACGCAATCACTAATATAACTTTCCTATCAGCAAGTATAGACCAAATAAAGGCTGAAATACTTGTGTCCAGTAATGTGTAGTGGAAGACGAATAACACAGAATAGACAGATGGGTTAAAGTCACGGATGGGTGAACTCTTAAATATATAATGGAGGAAACCTTGAGTCCTGTGAACAGTAAATAAATTAGTAAATAAATAAATAAATAAAGGTAATTAACAGGTACTCGTACTTCTAAGACCTGGCGACCTATCTTGTTGTGTTGCCTTTTAGACCTGGCGACCTATCTTGTGTTACTTCTAAGACCTGGCTACCTATCTTGTTGTATTGCTTCTAAGACCTGGCGACCTATCTTGTTGTGTGTCTTTATTATGTCTACCAATCAGCAAGTTCGTCGATTCCTATGTTGTCACACTCTTTGACTTTCTGTCAACATTTTAAACATTGTTTCTAGAAAGGCGGTTTCGAAACAGATGCGAATGAGCGTTGGGCATGTCTGGCACTACCTGAGGGTCCACAGCGGTAGAGGGATTCACGCTCCCCAAACATCCTATTCTACCCTAATCCATGTGGAATCGATAATCAGGGGCCAATGCCCTTAGCCTTAGGACTCCGATCACTGTCAGTCCGCCCCAGGTTCGAGCATTTTCATTGGTCCTGCCATTCGTAATCGGATATATTCGAACCTTGTCCGAGTCCTGTTCGGAAGTCTCTGTTTTGTTCGCTGGTGCGGATTTATTGTTTCTATTCTTTGGTTAACGTTTCTCACGAATATTTCTCACGTTGATATAACCTAGTCTTTAATTGCTGATGAGATAAAATTGAAAGAATTATAAAAATTGAATGAATTATAATGGCAACTTTGGTCTGCATGTTCGCTTACTTTGATTTGTAATGATGGCAAAACTGGTATTTTTCTACCTTTTTAGCTACTTGTTGTATAGTCCAGGGGTGTTTGTAATAGCAGGGCAGCAGTGCTGGATGAGGGAATGTAAAATATGAGAATTTAATTGTAAAAAGAATGTAAAATTTGTTATGTTTGTTAAATTTTTGGGACTGATCATAGATTTCGAAGAAAAAGGCTATTTGAAATTAAACATTTAATATGATAGTTATTTCAATTCAAATAATAAAAACATATTTTGTGTCTTAATATTATTTTGGTATTATTTTAACATTTTGTAGGAAAAATGGTGGGGGGAGGGGGCACCATAATATTTTAAGTGCTTATGGTCCTAGAAGGCCATTGTCGTAGATTTCGATAGGTGATTAAAAACAATGTTAGGTCCCTTCTGAATAGAACTGACAAAGGTGATGATTCAGTGCGAGATAAGGTAAACAGATAGATTTCACTAGTGAGTTGGTGAAAAGGTAAAGTCTGTCCCTGGATTTGAGAAAACTTCTCTAGCCCAGCCTATCGGTTACGACTAAAAAATATTGTTGTTCCGACAGTTCTCTTTCTATATATTAATATATATATATATATATCCACCACTCACATACACACACACACAGATAGGTGACGACAGTTAGACGCACTAACGTGAAAACTATACTAATGGAATGTGGATGTTGGGACGAGCTGACCAACACAGAAACTACAGTTTATGTAAATTTTATTTACCATAAAGAAAAAAACTTCACAACATATATATTATCATATATCGAATATAAAAAACATCATAGGGGTACAGAATTAATAAAGAAATAGATCCATAAGTACTATCTCCCCCTGTTGAGACAAGATCCCACAAAGAGAAGTTAATTAACCCCCAAAAGGTCAAAAGGTTAGCACTATGGTATAGACTTTGACTATACTGTAAAGAACAGAGTATTTACGTTATTCTATTCTGAGATTGAACAGTATTTGCAAAACACAGTAAGAAAATATACAAAGTGAGTACATGGATTATACAATAAAAGAGTTACTCATTCCTGCTTTCTTTCTTTCCATACAACCGTGGCCACGTTCATTCGTTCTTACCTAATACTTGATTTGCAACTTCTGGAACAATCTTTAGGACACACGCACACAGCAAATCCAGTGTTATTTTGGCAAAGAAAACCCCAGCTCCTCAAAGACAGATTAGATCCACTTCTCCGGGGAACGTTCACTTTGTTACTTTTATTTAGGATTTCTGTTTATGTCACATTAATTAGTCCAGGTAAGAAATTTTACAGTGCTCACAGTGTCAGTAGCTTGAGATTTCCAGTACATAGGAATGTCAGGTCGGTAACTTCTCTCAGTATAAAAATTCCTTGTCACACCACAAATGGTCAAACGTCGGGAAATGTTAATGTTGGTTATGTCGCCACAACGGGCTGAATGTAAATGAAATTGGGAAAAAGAAATCTGGATCTATAGGCCCAGTTACAAAGTCACTCTTAATGTTCTTTGGGTTGGTACTCTGTCTCTTTCTGGGTGTAAACACAAATCCAGACAGGTTTACCTTGAAGACCCAGATACTAAGTAAAACATGTTCTTTATATGGTTATTCTCAGACTTATATGGAAGCCGCTGGTAGATTTTGGGTTTGACCCAGTACTGTCTAAAGGAGAAAAAATACAAATACTTAACCATAATATAGTATTCTCAATCCTATTCTAGCCCGCGAAAAATATGATATTATATATCCACTTCGGTTATGATCGTTTTAAAAACTCCCATGAAATAAATTCTAGTCATTTTAAAAAAATAATCATCATGAATTAGAAATAAATATATGTTTCGTCAGTACTCATAATGAACAGTGCATTTACTATTCGTTTAAATATCTTTTACTGGTTAAATCAGTTAGTTAGATTAACGCTACAGCCGGAACAATTTAGCTGTAGATTATATTTAGTTTGCTAGTCAATAAGCACAAAAGAAAAAAAATCCTAGTGAAATAAAATGATGGACTTAGCCATTAAATCACTCTACACAGAAAGATCTTATTGAAATAAAATGACGGACTTAACAATTAAATCACTCAAACTTCTATTATAATATTTACCGCAAACACGGAAATTGAACTACTCCAAATCGAAAATACTAAGAAATCCACTATAACAATGGTCTAGAAAATCGAAGCTAGTAGGTTCTGGAAAAATCTGTGGGTACTGAATAATGGATTTTAAAAGCTGGAGAATATATATTAAATTTGCAGAACTTCGCTCAGATTTGTTACTTTTAACGCCTTCGCTCAGGTTTCGGGCTTTTCTTCGGTCGATCTGCGAATCAGAGGAAAAATTCACACTTTTACCGCATGCAGACTCTGGCAATCGAGCGAAACCCGTCCTTTGATCTTGCGATTCTCACCTTGTTTAATTACCTTCCAAACGAACGGATTCAGGGGAAGTAACTGTGATTATCTGCCCCTGGTTTCAGATTAAGTCCCCCCTGACCAATGTCTACCGAAAAAATACGTTTCAACTTATCGCCTTCTTGGTTTTTCTTCATTTAGCTTATCTCCCCCTTCTCTACAAATCCACCATCCCGTCCCCTCTCTACGCGTTCCGTTTACCTGTCTGATTGCAAACATTCCTCGTAGTTTATACGACATAGAGAAAAGAAAATGTGCGTGGCCAAATTAAGAGTTTGACATATATAGAGAAGTGAAGGGGTCTGCGTTTAACAAATAGGTCTGTTGGTAAACATTCCTAAGGCAAATAGAGAAAATAAAATAGGCGTGCTAATTTAAGAAAGAGACAGATATCTGAGTGTAGGAGGGTTTTACGTTAACAAACCGTGCATGGCTCATAAGGAAGCCGGTGAAAGACAGGTGGAAGAAAAATGTAGATGTATGAAATCTATTTTCATAATATCCTCTGCCACAGCCATAAGCCCATCATAGGACTATGTCGTCTTCAGACTGTTCAGTTCCAGTCAAGTCACGTGGATAAACAAGTTCTTCAAAGTGATTGAAACGTCATTTCCAATTTTGAAATTTCTAATCCTCATTTGTATCCTTTGAATATACATTTTTTAAAATCTATAAACATGGAACTCTAATTGAGATTTGACCGAAACGTTTTATTTTATTAATCTTTCATTAAAAAAACAAAATCTAATATTACGAATAAACTAGCTTTACCAGAGACAGCAACATTACTGCCCGTTATGACATCACGCGTGGAACAGACTAGAACTCATGCTAAACTGTAATACTAATGTGTTATAGCACTTCATGTAACAAAATGGCAATTAATTCTCTTTATTGTGACTTTTGTTTCAGATAATTTAGTTAGAAGAAATCAAAATGTAAAAATGGGAAAGGACTTTTCAATCATCTTATGGATTAGCACACTTTAAAAAAAAGCTCAGTCGTCTGCTCGTCTGGTTCCGGTTCGACAGATCAATTAAAAAAAGAAAAATCGATTGTGCAGAAAAAAATTAGAATCAATTTTGTTATTCTCGCAATGTAGAAATGTAATCCGCACCAGTTTTGTCCGGAACTTCCCTAACTCGGCCATGCGTTTCAGTCTCAATCCGACATCAGATGAATTGTCACTAGGCATGGCATGTTTTTGTCCGAATTCGTCCAGCCGCTGAAACAGTCTTTGCAAGAATTTTCATTTTCATTTATGGTATTAAAATACTGGCCTTTTTTTCACAGACGTAGCACATTTAATGAAACTTTGTGCAAAGTCTTTTGAATGAAACTGAGCAATCATCATCCGGAACTTTGCACTACATTTCTGAGAACTGATATGCAACAAGAGCATGAATATATTAAGATAGATGGCACAGTATTTACAAATCTTCCATGTCTGTCAATCAAGCAAAAGTACTTAAAAACACATTATTGAACTATCGCAACCAACTGTCACCCTAGTCATACACTACACCAGCGTTTCTCAAACGGGGTTCCGCGGAACCCAGGGTTGAACGAGAGGTCGCCAGGGGTTCCGCGAGAGATAGTGATTTAAAAAATCGTTTTTGTCCAAAGTCTTGTTTAATCTGTGCCTTAGTATATATATATTTTTTATTCATATTGCTTGGTCCTATGGTTTTAGTAGCGTTACTATACAACATTGTCAATAAATTGTCATGTTATAGATAACATTATTTAAAATTACCGTGAGCTAAACATATAATAGGAGCCACGGTATCGCAGTGGTTAGTGCACTGGCTTCCTAGCTCGGTGGTCCATGGTTCGATCCTCAGTTGAGGTGGGATTTTTTAGACCGCAAACGGCTCCGGGGTCGACCCAGTCTCATGAATTGGGTACCAGAACAACTCTGGGAAGGTTAAGGCGGCCGGCGTGATGCTGACCACATCACCCCTAGTGTGCCGATGGTCAAGAAAATACGGTCCTAACACCGTATTCCCAATATGCCCAATGGGCGTGTAACGGGATCCTTAAATATATAATAATTGTTATGCATGGGGTTCTGTGAGACCTGAACAATTATTTCAAGGGTTCCACCAAGGTAAAAATGTCGAGAAAGGATGCACAGGACTCACAAATCGACATAAATATACCCATACCTCATCATCATCATCATCTTCATCGTCGTCAAGTACAGTGCATGCTGAAGTAAGAAAACGCCATCTGGAGGAACAGCAAAGGTAGTCGCATAGCAGAAACTGCCGTAGGCGGGTGTAGTGTTAAAGACTACACTTGTATTAGGTCCTTCTTCTTCGTACACTCGCAGATGTTTACGTAATATTGCAGTGATAAGCTTGAGGCTATTTGTATCTCCATACAGCTTTTCCAGTAATGGTATATTTGCTTTCTGTATTAGGTCTGGCTTTTAAGAGTGTGACATTACGGCACGTTTGCTTTTTTTTGTAATTTTCTCTCATCGCCTTTATTATCTATTATTTTGGCATATTTAACGCACTTACGTTCGTGCCTATCCTCTACTCAGAATTGTTACCCTTTTTTTCCTACTATCATTGTTCACGTTTCACGCTTCGATGCATGACAGGGCCAGACAATCGCCTGTCCCTGAGAGATTAATTGAATCACCAAACGTGATACCACATTGACTCTATGTAAATGCGAGCATAAAGTGTTTGTTCAAGATTGCGCAATCACTTCCGATCGGACAGTAGAATGGACTTGCAATACAGGTTTAATTGTATAGACCACGATTTGTCTAGACAGGCAGTCGGATTGCGACAAGTCATGTGATACAAGAGATCGACAGAGTCTGATAAACTAAGTAATCAAACTTCCGAATTACTTGGGATAAGTGATTATAGATAAACGCAGCCTTGGAAGACATGATGAAGAGGGAGCGAAAAGTGTGATATAAGTAAACTTTGACAACACTTTACGGAAATCAAAATTCCATATATGGAAAGTGACGTTTTAATTCACTAATTCGGTGTCACGCAGAAAAAAATTCCATAAGGAATATTCTGTCATAACCAGCTCTTTTTGAATGCCATTGGCTAGCATATGAGAGACTGATATACATTCCTTCTCATTGGAAGGCTGTCGGAAATGCCATGAAGTAACCAGCATGTGAGCGCGGACTGGAAGCTGCGAATATAACTTAGCACATTTCGGACAGACCACACTGCATTTTCGAAATCGTCTAGTAGACAGCACGGACTGAAGCCAGGAAACAATAGAAGTAAAGATTCTGACTAAGTACCGGACTTAGTGGAACACTTCTGTAGACTACAGCAAGGAAACCCGAAGTTATTCATACATAAACCGGCTTTATACAGGACACTCACAAAGTCGCAGAGGGATTGTTAATAGAACTAAATACCCCAAATACGTGTGTTCTAGGCACCTATATCAAGTGGCCAAGACTATTTACCTGAGCAAGAAGTCTACGATTTCTCAATGATTGAGGTGAGTTGTAACATATTTTTTATGCTTTGAATTTGACATGTTTGTACTTGCTGGTGGTGGTAAAAGTCCATACGAGGCTGGCAACCTCAGTATGTGAAAAGGACACATTCATGAACCACCACAGCAAGCGATGGTGATTACTTCTTGCGGGTCCTCTCAGGGAAACAATAGCAGAGGTAACCCCAGACTCCGAATGGAGCAGTGAGTGATGATTACATCAAGCTGTGCATAGTTGTATAATATCATTTTGTGAATGCATGTAAACTTAATATGTTCCTTCAGGCACAAGCCATTGCCGCTGTCCAGTCACACATTTTTCATTAAATTAACTGACATACTGGTGATTTTTCATCACGTGCCCTGAGTGCTACGAAATACGCTCAGGGAGAGTAAAAAATCTGAGAAAACAAACGGCTGACGGACAGCGGGAAAGGCGCCTGATTAACATCAGGAAAATAAAGACTTAGCAGCAGAATTTGTTCTTTTATTCCCTCTAATGTGTGTAGTACCAGCATGAGGCGACCCGACGATTTGTGGTACAACCTGAAGAGACCATTTGCTGTACTACCATTCTGTTGCTCAAAGCTTGTAATTAACATTTGAAACCTACATTCCACGGGTTGTGAAGATTCATGCCTTGACCAAGAGCGGTTACTTCCTGACTGACCTGGAAACGTACCCATACCACAGAGACGAATCTACAGATCCAGCAACATCGGCACTTTAGCATTTTGGCAAGTCCCATTTTTAGCCGGCCAAACAAAGAACTTTCTTTTCTAAAATTAAGCTTACGAAAGCCGATAAATTCCATGATGAGACTTACTTTTTATTAATCACCAGTTCTTATGTATTTACAAGTGTTAAAGTAATTGATCATTAAAATTTGTATATGTTGTTTTTTTTACAAATTCATAGTTGAATTAATTATTACAAAGAGAAGTGCACACGTGTGAATAAGTATTCTTATATATATATATATATATATATATATATATATATATATATATATATATAAATATATATATATATATATATATATATATATATATATATATATATATATATATATATATATATATATATATATATATATATATATATATATATATATATATATATATATATATATATATACTGTTCAAAAAAAAGAAACGCAACTTTTTTGGTGTTACTTTTATAAAAGATATTCGCTGATTGGACATCAGTCAACCTATCGACTGTGTTCACCTGGTCATTAACTTCTCGTGGTTACCTGAATTGTACTCACCTCATGATTCGTGAGGTCATGAAAGATGTCAAGGTCAAATCAACATTTTTGACAATAACTCGTGACAGGTTCATGAGAATCCATTGAAGCTTACTGAACACAAAACTCTCTGACCATATTATTGAAAGCCTATAAAAGATTGACGCTCCTCGAATAAATTCAGTTGAAAATTCAATGCGCAAGTATTGCTCATCTCACTACAGAACAGCGACTCATCATCATGGGACGTTTACAGACTGGACAGTCACAAAGTGTAGTGGCCAGACAATTTAATGTGGTTAGAAGCACCATTAGTCGCCTTTGGAGGCGATTTCAAGAAACTGGCTCAGTGGCAGACCGACCGCGCAGTGGAAGACCCAAAGTCACAACTCTTGCAGAAGACCGCTTTATACGGCTGCGTCACCTCAGGAATCGACTTGCATCTGCGTCCTCCACAGTCCAGTCAATGTCAGCAGCTCGTCGAATTTCAGATCAAACGGTCAGGAACCGGCTGCACGACTCTGGTCTTTGGGCTAGAAGACCCTACAGAGGTCCTGTTCTTACGGACCGGCATCGCCAGAACCGACTGCAGTGGGCGAACCAGTATCGTCAATGGACCGTTGGGAATGACTGGAGACGGGTTTGGTTTAGTGATGAATCATTATTTGTGCTCCAGCGACACGATAGACGGAGAAGAGTTTACCGCAGAGTCCATGAGCGCTACGCACAGAACAGCGTTGATGAGGCTCCTCCACATGGTGGTGGAGGTGTACTGATGTAGGGGGCGATCAACTTCATGGGAAGAAGTGACCTGGTGCAAATTGAAGGACGCCTGAATGCCCAACTATACGTCGCTGAAATTCTTCGTCCTCACGTCCTTCCACTTCTGGCTGCACGAGGGTCGATTTTTCAGCAGGATAACGCTCGACCTTATGTGGCTCAACTCACCACCCACTTCCTCGCTGACAACAACGTCCAGACCATTCCGTGGCCAGCCATGTCATCGGACATGAACTCCATAGAACACTTATGGGATGAAATCGACAGACGACTCCGCCAGCGAGAAGTGGCTCCAGCCAATCTCCGACAGTTGTCTCTTGCACTGCGGGAAGAGTGGGCAGCCATCCCACAACAACAGATCCAATGGCTAATTGGATCCATGTCAAGGAGATGTCGTTCTCTGATAGAGGCCAGAGGAGGCCATACACCTTACTGAAACGGAGGCCTCAGTCGCAAAGAATAAAAGTTCAAACCAAATTTAATGAACATCATTTCATTGCTAAAGTCTGAAAGTTTCTTCATGTCAAGATTGAAACATTAATTCCGTAAAATAAAATTTTGGTACAAGTTTGAAATTTGGTGCCCATTACCACTGCAATAATGTTGCGTTTCTTTTTGTGAACAGTATATATATATATACATCTAAAGAGCCAATACGAGCAATAATAATAATAATAATAATAATAAGCACATAAATTTTACTGTTAAATTCATTTGGAGGCGTGAACGAGCTAATATTATATCTTTCCACAAAAGGCGGCGGGAAAGATAAAGAGTTAACGTGCTCATTGTTCAGCATTGTTTTCGATTTCTTAAATATCTTGTGGAAACTCCCTAGAGGTAGAAGCATCATCATCCTTCTATCTACATCTCTGCCAAGAGTAATCTTGTGCGAAGGTAGATACCTTTGAAGACTCACATTAGTTACTGTAGGTTTTGGCCAGTGTTGGACCATTACTGCAGAACAAAGGGAGGAATCCCGTGACAGTGAGGTGAGGTGACCAGTTACATTCTTCGTTGCCTTTGCCTTCTCTTTTCCCTAGGCAAGCCTGAACATGCTATCCCCTATTAAATAAATTCATGTTGCATCGACAAGCAATAATTTGTGGGCGAGAAAAAACGCGAGATTGAAGACAAAAGCCTAATTCGCCTACGCCTAAAACCAAACTGCCATTGGAGCTTAACTTAACTATATCAAGTGATAAGAAAAACAAACTGAAGAAAAACAAAACAAAACAACCTTAAACCCCCCCCCCCCCCTTACCCCCCCCCCCCCCTTCTCTCCCCCCCCCCCAAATAATAAAATAAAATAAAACAAAACAAAAAAACAGAGTTACACTGCATCCAAACTTGCCGTCAATTACGCGTGACTGAAAAGCATGATGGACCACTCTAAACGTTGGGATTAAACTCATGGGGTATTCCACTGTGCACAGCAGTAATCGCCTTGATCGTGGGTTTTGGTTTAGGTTCTTCCAAATGGACAAGCATCAATTCGATTTTGGCACAGGCTCAAATCTATTTTTATGCGCTGTGGAAAAACCACTTCTGTTCTATTTTTAGACATGGGTACGACTCTTTTTCAAAACACTTTAAAAGCAAGTTATTATTTCCGTTGAAAGCTACAAAAAATGTTGTCCTTCCTTCTTCCTTCGTTATCTCCAATTTCTCTCCCTATGAAGTAAGGAGCCGCCACTGCAGTGTCCCCATGCATGAAGCCTGCACCAAAACACGTCTGCGCTATTGTAGTGACAGTTTCTGTAGCATTTTGTTTTACATAGTGGGGTTGTCAGCCCCAAATGCTCAAACTCATACTAGTAACCTCTTACGACATGCTGAGTGTGAGCAGTTGTCATGTTCTATCTTTGTCTTTATCATAGACCCACGGGAACCACGCGAGACATAATAATGTTTATCTGCTGCTAATTATGTGAAAACAACGGGCTGATCACCCGTTTGCCAGTCACTTCGATTACGGAAACAACAGCAGATGGGTTGATTTGCCATTGCCCTAAAGACGCCACTAGGCGTGATGGGAAACAATGGCAAAGAAAACCTATCTGCTGTTGCCCTAAGACGCCACTAGGCGTAATGGCCACTGACTGCTTTGATGGTTGGTGGCTAAGGACGGAAGAAGAAGAAGAAGAATTATGTGAAGCATCGCGGTCGGGTATGATTATTGGTATAGATACGGTACATATAATGCGGCATGATGTGCTGTCATGTTGTGTGTGTTTTTTAAATGTCTCTCAATCCTCGATCTATCGTTTCCTGATATGATCATAGTAGATACTACCGTATCGTGGTGAAGTGTAGATACTTCACCGATAACAGGCCTCAGCTTTATGAGTTAGGGTAACCATTTCCCTTACTCGCTGCCTCTGCCTTTCATAATCCAAAAAAAAAACAGTCAAATACCGGTACCCATTATTTTACAGTTAGGTCGACTGGAGCGTGACGCGGATCTGGTTTCAAAAGCAGTCCTGATGCCCTGAGATGCAACAGTATCGTCTTCTGGGACATCTTTTGCTCTTGGCTGCTTCTATTATTATATATCGATGCTGCTGGTTGATTTAAATTAGTTCTTACAAGATGTTCAGAGCAGATTTTCTTTATTTCTCAGAATATTCCTTGGCTTTTATTGGCGTTAATTTTATTTTAAGTAGTTACAATATGAGGTAGCCGGCTCCTAAGTAGCCTTATACAGGCTCCTAAGTAGCCTTCTACACAATGCTTGGAGGTTACTGTGTTACGAATATTTGATACCCTATTTATAGAGGACACACATTGAGGAAACCAGTTGATAACATTACAGCGCAGTCATTATTCTGGAACTCTCAGAGTAAAATAGATGTAGGGAGACCTAAAATAGATGTAGGGAGACCTAAAATAGATGTATGGAGACCTAAAATAGATGTAGGTTGACCTAAAATAGATGTAGGGAGACCTAAAATAGATGTAGGGAGACCTAAAATAGATGTAGGGAGACCTAAAATAGATGTAGGGAGTCCTAAAAACACGCGGAGAAAGGATAAAGAAGACATGAACAAACTTTGAACAGATGACACGGGACAGGAAGAATAAAGTGAACTTTTTAAAGGCTCGCACTTCAAAGGGAGAGCGTCCTATTTGTAGAGTGGTTAGAGCGCTGGCTTCTCGCGGAAAAGTTGCCCGGTTCGAAACACGGTGGCGTCACGCTCCAGTCTACCGAGTTTTAAAATAAATGGATACCTGACTACGCACTTGAGTTCTTGAGTAAGGAAAAGCGAAGGCAGCGGAGGAAGGACACTGGTCACCCCACCTCTCGAAGCTGGACTTAGTATATTGACGTCTCTAACACTTCACTCCCCTACGGTAGTATCTGCAATAGGACTACCTTTACCTTTTTTGTTCATTGGTAGTTGGATAATACTATTGATGATGATGATGATGATATCCCCTCACTGGCACTCTTCAAGCAATGGCCGGAATACTGTCGTGTCTCACTCTTTGGTTTTCTGTTGTGTTAGCTTATTTTGTGAGACACGTGGTTTAGTTGCCGATTCTTCTTCTTTCTTATTTTGTGGCTAGTTTCAGTTATCACACGGAGAATGTTTGTATAAATATTTTATATGTCAGTGTGTTTGTTTTATTGATTTTGGTGGCTCAAACAAACACAATGGAAATAAAAATAAAATGGAAGCTAACTGTATAGCTTCTATTTTTGCATTTCAGAGAAGTGCCTCCATTAAATTTTCACCTCCTTTGTGAGATTTTTTATTATTTTTTTGGGGGCACAAACACAGTGTTTCTCAAACTGTTTGGTCATGTCCTCTTGAACACTCTAAGATTATCGTAAGCACTGTGACAAAACGTCTGTACGTGTTCTTTTGGTGGCTCTCACACCTTCAGCCACTCCGGAAGTATCCCTTTTCTTCTTCATTTTTGTCTCCGATCGCTTATTATTTGGCAATTTTTTGCCTTTTCATTCATTATTTTGCTATATGCTGAATCTAGTAGGGTGAAGTCTATAACACTACACTCCCCTACGGAAGTATCTGCTATGGGACTATCTTTATCTCTTACATTTTTGCTTTACCACTCCTCAGACTAATTTACTGTTCCGCAAGGTGAACTGTGGGCTTATCGTAACCATACCCGGTCATTATCACCGGTCAGCGGTAATACGTTTATCTCATTGAATCAGTCTGACCACCTTTGATAGGAGACGATCCTCGTTTGACAATATGGTCTCGTACCTCATCCAATATTGTAATAATATAATTGTAAATATTACAAAATTTACATTTAATATTACAATATTAAATTACAATATTAATATTATTACAATTAATATTAATTTTAATATTAATATTAATTGTGAGAGTGCACAAGATGTCACCGGAAATATTATATTATATTATTACAATATTGTAATATTAATTTCAGCTCGTTTAAGCCCCCACATTACGTAATATAATATTTACGAACATTTACGAGGATGAATAGGATACCGTAGTCACACACAGCCGATAATGAGATAATCGTTTCACGGGACCATCCCTGTGTGTGATCATCGCAGATAATCTGTCTGGCCAGACAATCTTGACGGAAGGCATTTAGACAGGTAATCAGTTCACACATTTGTTTGTGAGAGTGCACAAGATGTCACCGGAAATATTACTTATTATTATAAAGAGGTCACGCGTTGGAATATTAAATGTAATATTTTAAACACGTGGGGGATATTATGAATTAAATACCTCAACCCACGTAGTGCGAAAAAAGCTTACGATTGGATTGAAGTGAGAGCCGGAATATACAATGAATCTCATTGACAAGTTTGCCGGGAAGTACAATCTGTGATTTGAACTGGAAACTGAAAATAAAATCTAGCGAACTCAGAGACACAGAACAGACAGCTTCGCAACTTGAAACGAGCAAAAAGCCAGAAAGAGAAGGATCGGACCTAGAATTCCATACTTATAAGTGACAGATCGAAGTTTTTGGGAAACTTCAAACCTTAAAAAGCAAGCCCGCCTTTATAAATACAGAGACTGAAAACTTGAGGGACCAGGACTTTAAATATCAAGACTGGAAACCTAGGAATTGGATCACCATTCAAAGAGGAATTATTACAGTTTCCCAGACCAAGTGTATCGCAGAACACCCATCGAAGAGAAATTACTAGTTTCCCAGACCAAGTGTATCAAAGAACACCCGTCATAAGAAGGAATTACTATACTTTCCCAGACCAAGTGATTCGAGAGCATATAACCTAAATTGCTCGTGTCCGTCCGAAAACTGTGCGAGGAGATTGTGTATAACCCAATTTGGGGTAAGTTGTGAACATTTCTTTTACAATTGTGAATTAACATGTTTTCTTGCTAAGTGGTTATATATGAGGCTGGCAACCTTAACATACGAAAATAGTATATTCATAAGCCACTACAGCAAGCGCTGGTGATTGTTTCTGGCTAGTCGTGCGGAAAACCCGACAGCAGAGGTGACCCCAGACTCCGACTGGAGCAGTGATGAGTGATGATTACATCACATGTGCCTCAAGTGTAGCATATCATTTTGTGAGATATATGTAACTTGTTAGTTCAGGCACAAATCATTATTCGCGCTGTCCAGACACATTTTCCCAGTTAATACCCAGAGGAATAGCGATGATTTCTATTCATCTTTCCTGAGATACACTATGTATACTCAAGAATTTAATTCTTCTGAGAGATTAACATTGGTGGGTGGACAGCGAGAGGATGCGCCTGTTAAGCTTCCAACTCAGTGTACTTAGCAGAGGCATTTGTCTGTCTATTTTTTTCTAAAAGTACGTGGTTACAAACTATCAGACGGTTTGAAGTACTGAAGTTACTACGCCACTCGTGTGAGAGAAGTACACTCATCACCAAGAAGTGACGAAAACCACTGTTGCAGGACTCCCTTATAAAAGTTAAGTGCTTATAAAAAGGCACCAGCAAAACGGACTTTGATAAATCCTCACCTACGTCTCAGTGACGAAAACTTGTATTTACAGCGAAATTTCACCAATCTTTCCATATTTATTTTAACTGTTAAATAATTCATTATTAAAAGTGTTACATGTTGTTTTAAAACTAAACAATCATAGTCGTTTCAGTTTTTTATATGTATGAAAGCAAACGTATGAGCCAGAAAATTATATATATATATATATATATATATATATATATATATATATATATATATATATATATATATATATATATATATATATATATATATATATATATATATATATATATATACCTAAACATATATTTACCTCTAAACAGAGCTATACCATTATAAGAGGAATTCGCTGAATTAACTCAGCTGGGGGCTTGAACGGGCTAAAAACCATTGCTTAAATCCTTCACAAATGGTGACGGACAGATATAAGTTAACCATTGCTCAGCGCTATTCCGCATGGTTCTTGACTTCTGAATTATCTTGTGAAGTCTCCCTTCGGACAGAAGCGTCATTACACTTCTATCTACATCTCTGCCAAGAGTAATCTTGTGTGAAGGTAAACACCTTTGACGACCCAGTTTAGATACTCTTGAGTTTTGGCCATTGTTGAACCACTACTGCAAAGCAGGGGAGGCAATCCGTGACAAGCACGAAGGGTATTTTTTCAGCTGTTTGCATATATGTACGTACAGTACAATAGTAATAGTCGTTGTTTCCTTCAGTCATAACTGACTTCGGGAGTGATGTGCACTTGAGGCGATAACCCGCAGATGTTCGTGATTTGCATGGTGTGTTCTTTTTTTTTTGTTGTTGCTTGTTTTAAGAGTTTCTTTTCACCCAATCTGAGTTGCCACTTGGTGCAATCGGCAGCTTCATCCTCACATGTTGCTGGATTTATGTGCCTTCATGTTTCTATTTGCACAAGTCTGGAAAACAGAGACAACACCAAAGGAGTGGAGTAAAGAAATAATTGTCAAATTATCCAACAAGGGCGACTTTGCAGACTGCAACAACTGGAGAGGAATTACTCTCCTCTCAGTTCCCAGTAAAATACTAGGCAGGATAATTATCCAGAGAATTTCAAAAGCAGACCAAAAACTGAGGAAAGGACAAGCGGGATTAAAAAAGAACAGAAGATGTGCAGATCATATATTCACCCTCAGGAACATTATATAGCAGTGCTCAGAATGGCAGAGACAGCTATACATTAACTTTGTTGATTTTGAAAAGGCTTTTGACAGCTTACACATGGACAGCCTATGGAAAATACTGAGGGCTTATGAAATTCCTAGCTGCATTGTTTCCATTATAAAAAGCCTCTATTCTAACTATACATGCAGTGTTGGGTTGAGCAACCTAACTTTCGAGGTGAAGACAGGAGTACGACAGGTATGCCCCTTATCAACAACTTTATTTATGACAGTCATAGACTGGGTGATGCGCCAGACAAGGGCAGGCCAAGAGGAATTAGATGGACAACATTTTCTACACTGGAAGACCTGGAATATGCAGATGACATTGCACTACTCGCACATTCACATCAACCCATCCAAGAAAAAACCGATAAACTGAATAAGTATAGCCAGCACGTGGGTCTGAACATCAATCTGAAGAAGACAGAGGTCGTGACACTCATTGTGGGCAATCCTGAGCCAATAACAATAAGGAACCAGAAGCTAGAACAGACAGGCACATTTACATACTTAGGTAACACCAGACGGTGAAACAAGCAAGGACATCAACAACAGAATGAATAAAGCAAGAACAACCTTTGCTAGTCTCAACAACATCTGGAAGTCTTCGCAGTACAGCACAAACACCAAATTAAGATTATATGAGATCTGTGTACTTTCTGTTCTTCTCTATGGTGCAGAATGCTGGACAGTAGCAGAGAAGGAAATGTCGAAACTGTCCTCCTTCCACACAATGCGCCTAAGGAAAATTCACCGAATCTTTTGGCCGAATACCATCACCAACCAAGATCTGCTTACTCGGAGCAAGCAAGAGGACACGCACACCATCATAGCTGGCAGACGCTGGAGTTGGGTTGGCCTCGTCCTCAGAAGGGACCCTGAGCGTAAGAACAGCTATGCTATGGACCCCCGAAGGAAAGCGAAAGAAAGGCCGACCAAAAACAACTTGGCGTAGAACTGTGGAGGCTGAGATGCAAAGAATGAACCAGAGTTGGGACACTGTACGAAGGATGGCCGCCGACCAAACAAGGTGGAAGCAATTTGTTGCTGCCCTACAAGAAGCTGTGGTGAAGTGGGATGTTATAAATATTTATAGGGGACTTAGTGTACTGACTGAGATCAGCTGTGAAGGTATCTATATCTAATAAGAGTAGTGTATTATAGATAACCTTACTTGCTGCCACATATATATATATATCTCAGTCAGAATTATTCTGGAATAGTGTGATGACTACGTTATATGTCTAGGGTATGTGTATGATGAAGTGTAAGTCAAAACAACAACAGACAGATAAACAATTTAATTTATTCCACTACACGTGACAACACTGTGACACTCACATACATAAAACACTCTACAAGGATATCTTAAAGGAGTCACTGATAACTTTTCAAATAACAATATGTATTCATTGCTGTCATGAATGGATATGTGTCCTGATTCAAATACAAAGGGAACCAGGAATCACAATCAATTTTAATTACAAGTTATATGTACAGAATTTATCAATATGAATATTGTAGTGACATATATTATTAACAGTATCCTATGTGTGTCAGTTGTGTAGTAGTAATATGAGGTAATACTGGTTTTGTTTTGTTCAAGCTCTGTTGGTATTTGTCATCATGACTTCAATAGTTTGTCTTTATTGGAACTAGTATTGGAGATGTTCTCAGTTCCTGATATTAAAACAATTTACTTCCCCTCTTAAGTTTATGTTACAATGTTATTTTAAGATGGGGGTACATAATTTTGAGCTCAGCTGGCCACATCAGCTTATCTTGCGTGATGGCGGCAGGAAAAGACTCCTCTGCTCGATTTCTCCCCTGGGCTCTGGAGACACCTCACTGATAGCTAAATGGACCAAGGAGTATGCTGTCCGACTCTGGATTCAGCAAAGCTCTGACCAGGTGCTGCTCAATACCATCAAGACCACGGTCCCTGAAAACAAGAAGGATGTACCTTCTACTTCATAACTAATTGATACTCTAGTTCTACACTGAGCACAATACACCACAAACATTGAGTTCAGAGCGTTAGGCCAACTGTCAGCTTCATCTCAAATACTTTATACCAGCATTAACCTCCTTAATGGTTACTACGCCTCTGCACTTCCAGCATTATTTCTTTCTAGTCAATCATCTAGGTGTCAGTGTACTGTTTGGCCATTCCATGCCGTTTTACTTTCCTCCGACACCTTCTGTTCAGGCTGGAGCATTATAGGCTTTACATCATGTTTGCTACTGAACTACACATATATACAGGCATAAATTAACAATTCACATTCAATTTTCATTAAAAGATACTGAATGTTTCAAGCTTACCACAATTCATAGAATAAACACAGATACGTTGACTAGCAATGAATTCTGGCACAAATACTGGCACAAATTCCCATCTGCTTATGTTCCAGGCTTTTATTTAGCAAAAATATGAGCTGGCTTCAACGCACTGTTGCTTTATCAAGCTTATTTGAACTAGTGGTCTCGAACTAACGCTCCTAAGTGATTATATCAGCGAGTCTGGCCAATGGAGCCACGTTTCGACAAGTGTTTGAAAAAATTTTACCTTCCTACGTCTCCCCTAACAACCAAAGATAGTATTTATAGTCCGACCAATCGTGTTTAGTCTTATATTTGTTGCGCTCCAATCAATTTGGAGTTTACATGGTAGGCTATTTCCGTACTCAAGGTTTTTTTCAAACACGTTATTAAAAAATTTTATGAGCAGAAATGATTTCATGCTGTCAGGCATCCCCACTATTTTATTTTGGTTATAACTTGTTAATTCCTAGACTATTTGCGTAACGTTTTACATATTCTTTGTCAGCAAGCCCTAAGGAACCCAAATATACAAATTTAAAAGAGCTAAGTGGCTGCGTTCAAAATATGCAATTTCTTCAACCTCCTGTTTCGAAGATGTGCTGTCTGGGTACTGTAATGTTTTCAAACGTAAACCCATCTATTGTCATCTTTCCTAATAAGAGTTTTTCAGGATTTAAAAACCTAACTCTGGGAAGGGTAGTGAATTTATCACTGTCCGTCTGAAAAAAAAATTAGTGCATGTGGCCTTACACGCGTGATAGTAGTAATTGTGTATCGCGCGACGTGTGTTGCATGCGTTCCTGATTTTCAGCCCTCCCTCTCTCTTTCTATTTGAGTCCATCTGTTCGTTCGTTTTGGTAACGTAGTATAATTAATGTTAGGATTAATTTAGGTCATTACGCAGTGCCTCTCAATGTTTTTCTTAGAAATGCAATACCCGTTTTAATGTGTTGTGGAAACGCTTGTATTTATGCAGTGGCTTATATTTAACGTGGAAACGTTACAATTTGCCGACGAAGCATAAAACAAAGGGGGATTTCGAGTACATTCTTTGTGACAGCACTGTTATTTTACCATTGCTCTTTTCTTTATTAGAATTTATTTGTTAGGCTTTATATTTACGTTTTAATTTATATATGTGGATTAGAATATTTCACGACACCTCCCCTCTTAAAACAGACATCCCATGTCAGTCCTTTATTCTATATACACATAGATAAATGTAAGTCAACTTGACTTTACTCTGCTGTGGTGCTATCATGGTTTTATGTAGTTGGGTCCATTCAGAGTAGGCACTACTCATGAAATCTGCCTCAGACTTCTACAACCAATAATATATTTCGGTTATGTTACTGAACAGCCGCAAGTGTGAGTGCTTGTCTTAATGCTGCTTCGCAACCCGTATTCACCATTTCTCTTCTCTGAGTCTGCGCAATGACATGTCCAGAGAACATTATATTTCCCTCAAAATGTACGTTATGAGGAGATAACATATACCTGGTGATAGCAGAGTTTTCGTAGTGGATCCCATAATCTTCTTATTATCCTGTATGAAACATTCGGAATATCCTCAATCAAAGAGGCAACTCAGGGATTCGTTACGTTCCTCCGAAATGTTTACATCCAACAATTTTCTCATCATTCTAGAGAAGACACTAGGCGCATTCTTCAATCCAAATGGCAATCTATTAAACTCATAGTGTCCTTCTGAGGTACTAAAAGCTAGGTATGGTCTAACCTCAGGCTTTACTGGAATCTGATAGTATCCTTTACTCAGATCCACTCCTGAGAAATATTTAGCTTTATTTAGTCTGGCAAACAGCTGATCTGTATCCGGCAATGGATCCACCTGTCCTTCTGTAATAGCATTCAGTCTCCTGTAATCTATACAGAGTCTATGTTCTCCAGAGGGCTTCCTTAAGAGTACAACACCGGAACTATACGAAGATTCACTGTGTGAAATATTTCCCTCCTTCAATAGATAGTCTATCTCTTCCTTCAAAGCTTTCTCCTTAGCAAACGGAATCGAATATGGTTTCATACAGACAGGTGTGGGGTCTATCAGTTTCATATCATATTCCAATAGGTTTGTATGCCCTGGTCGGTCTGTTAACACCTCTGCATGATTATTTAGAACCTGTTGCACTCTCTCTTTCTGAGTTTTCGTTAAATGTGTACTGATTTTCACCTGTGCTGCTGTCTCACAGGGGTGTAATGGGTATTCAAATGATGAAAGTGGTTCCTTTTTCATCTCCATGGCGATGGACAAGGTCAACAAGTGTGTCTCTTCCTGATGTTCTCTTTCCAAATATTTCTTCAGGAGATTCACATGATAGATTTTTTCTTTCCCCTTCCTATCTATCTTATAATTTGTTCTAGATACCTTCTCTAAAACTGTATATGGACCCTGCCATCCAATTTGTAACTTATTCTGACTCCCGGGCAAAAGAAGCAGTACTTTCTCTCCCACAGCCAAATTTCTGTCTTTCGCCTTCCTGTTATAATAGGCAGCATGTTCCTTCCTGGCTTGTTTCAAATTTTCATTGGCAAGTTTCCAGCCAGTTTTTAAACGAGTGGTCAGCTCATTCACATATTGGTATGAAGATGTAATGTTTTCCTCTGCCTTTTCATCAGTCCACGTTCTTAACAAAGCTACATATGGACCTTTAATTTTGTGGACCTATTTGTCCATGCACCGGTATGGTCTCTTCCACTCGAAGCTTTATAGTGATGATTTTTCCTCCCAGAATTATCATTCACAAAACGACCGCTACCAATTTTTCTTTTGGGGCTTTCTCCCCACTTAAAATTCTTGATGAGAGATTTCCTCTCTACATCCTCTTCCTCCAGTTTGTTTAAGTCCGATTGAGGGATTTTCGGCTTATCCTGGGGTAAGACATCTTTTTGCACTCTCCGCATAGTGGCCATTGTAAAACAGTTAAGTGAAGCTTGTCCGTGAAAAGGGGCTTCCCATTCCATTTGGTCCACTTTATCAAATCTATTTTTCTTTTTATTATCAGGCCTAATTTTGCCCCGTGGCGTGTCCAGGTCCTGATCAATGTTCCCACTTGTGGGTGTTCCCTCATGTGCTATGCTACACCTTTCTACAAAATTCTCAATGTCCCATCTTGCTTTGGGCCAATAATAATTGTGAGCCACCTTTTGAATGATGGTACCTATCTTCTCATGGTCCCCATCTGGTTTCACATGTAGGCTCCTTATTAATTCTGTCCTGTATCTTTTAGCAAGTACCAGCTGTCCCTGACCTTTGGATCTAGCTCCAGTCTTCCTATACATCAACTTGTTTTTCATGTAAAAATCTCCCTTGCCTGGAGTTGTATGAGAAGTTGACAATTTTCTGAAACAAGGCTTGAGTGTTTTATCCCCAGCCTGTGCCTTCCTCATCTCTTCTGGAGTGGTATCCAACATAATATCCTCCTCCTGTCTTGAGGTCGACCTGACCTGAAGGGTGGCCATATACACAGGTTTCCTTCTGCAACGGTCAGTGTCATGATTGTCCATCTGACAATTTTTACACACCTTTTTCCTTGGTTGAAAGATTTTCTTTCATCATATTTCCTTTCATCGAATTGTGGGAATTTATTTTTATTTTCATACCGTGGCCTATCAAACTGGTGCTTACTTTTGTTTTGATCTCTAGGATCAAATTGATTAAAGTTCTGTGGTGCCCTAAAGTTATCCACCTGTTTCTTTTTTATTACCTGTTACCTCTGCTTGAGCTGCTTGATACCTTTCAGCAACATTTAGCAACTCACCCAGCCTCTCTGCACCTTGTTCCATGAGAAACTTTCTCAGGTCTGGAGCCATGGACTCTCTTAGCTGCTCTATAAGGACCATTTCCTTAAGATCTTGGGTTTTCCCCAGAGAAGTCCATTTCTCCAAGTATGTCTCTATTCGTGCAGAGAACTGGTGATAGGTTTCACCTGACAGTAGTTTAGCATTCCTAAATTTTTTCCTATAAAATTCTGCATTCTTTTCATACCTTAACAAAAGAGCCTGCTTTAGCATGTCATAATTTTCCTGATCACCTCTGCTCATTTTTGCAAAAACTTCATAAGCTGCCCCACGAAGTCTTGAGATAACTTTAAGCTCCACCTTTCTCTCTCTAACCCATACGTGGTAGCTAATAGTTCATACCTATTTAGGTAGCTGTCTATATCATCGTCTTTCTCAACAAAATGATCTAAATGAAAATTCATAGCTGAGGTTGAGGCTCCTTGGCTAGCAGTGGCATCAGAGGCAAAGGGACTGGCACCATTTTCAGGAGCATGGCCTTGAAACTCAAACTCCCTTAGTCGTAACTCATGTTCCCTTTGTAATCTCTTCTCCTCCTTTTCTGCTTCCCTTTCTGCAGCTAATCTCTTGTCTTCCCTTTCTGCAGCTAATTTCTTCTCTTCCCTTTCTGCAGCTAATTTCTTCTCTTCCCTTTCTGCAGCCTGTCTTCTTTCCTCGGCTTCCAATGCTTTAGCCTCTTTGTCAGCCTCAATCTGCAACCTCTTAGTCTCAGCCTCAGCCTCAAATTGTAACTTCTTAATTTCCCTTCAGCCTCTAACTTTCTTTCGGCCTCTTTTTCTAATCTTCTTTCTTCGCGTTCAATAAATTTGTCACATTCCGTAGTGACATAGGCAACCATAACTTGCCCATCTAATCCTAACTCTTTTGCAGTCTGAACCGCAGCAGATCGAAATTTGGCCAGGTCCGCCATTGTCTATCAGGTAAATTTATACAATGTCTAACCAACAATTCAGTCTCTAAATATATATCTAATGGACAACACAGGCACCGTGAGCTCAAACTTATTTAATTCCACCCAAGGATACCTTTTAATTCTTATATTCCCTGAAGTGAATTACCCCCAATATTTTTAATAGGGAAAGATTCAAAATCCCAAGAGCGAGACCCCAATATAAGTGGTGAAGTGGGATGTTATAAATATTTATAGGGGACTTAGTGTACTGACTGAGATCAGCTGTGAAGGTATCTATATCTAATAAGAGTAGTGTATTATAGATAACCTTACTTGCTGCCACATATATATATCTCAGTCAGAATTATTCTGGAATAGTGTGATGACTACGTTATATGTCTAGGGTATGTGTATGATGAAGTGTAAGTCAAAACAACAACAGACAGATAAACAATTTAATTTATTCCACTACACGTGACAACACTGTGACACTCACATACATAAAACACTCTACAAGGATATCTTAAAGAAGTCACTGATAACTTTTCAAATAACAATATGTATTCATTGCTGTCATGAATGGATATGTGTCCTGATTCAAATACAAAGGGAACCAGGAATCACAATCAATTTTAATTACAAGTTATATGTACAGAATTTATCAATATGAATATTGTAGTGACATATATTATTAAAGTAACAGTGTCAGTTGTCAGTAGTAATATGAGGTAATACTGGTTTTGTTTTGTTCAAGCTCTGTTGGTATTTGTCATCATGACTTCAATAGTTTGTCTTTATTGGAACTAGTATTGGAGATGTTCTCAGTTCCTGATATTAAAACAATTTACTTCCCCTCTAAGTTTATGTTACAATGTTATTTTAAGATGGGGGTACATAATTTTGAGCTCAGCTGGCCACATCAGCTTATCTTGCGTGATGGCGGCAGGAAAAGACTCCTCTGCTCGATTTCTCCCTGGGCTCTGGAGACACCTCACTGATAGCTAAATGGACCAAGGAGTATGCTGTCCGACTCTGGATTCAGCAAAGCTCTGACCAGGTGCTGCTCAATACCATCAAGACCACGGTCCCTGAAAACAAGAAGGATGTACCTTCTACTTCATAACTAATTGATTACTCTAGTTCTACACTGAGCACAAATACACCACAAACATTGAGTTTCAGAGCGTTAGGCCAACTGTCAGGCTTCATCTCAAATACTTTTATACCAGCATTAACCTCCTTAATGGTTACTACGCCTCTGCAATTCCAGCATTATTTCTTTCTAGTCAATCATCTAGGTGTCAGTGTACTGTTTGGCCATTCCATGCCGTTTTACTTTCCTCCGACACCTTCTGTTCAGGCTGGAGCATTATAGGCTTTACATCATGTTTGCTACTGAACTACACATATATACAGGCATAAATTAACAATTCACATTCAATTTTCATTAAAAGATACTGAATGTTTCAAGCTTACCACAATTCATAGAATAAACACAGATACGTTGACTAGCAATGAATTCTGGCACAAATACTGGCACAAATTCCCATCTGCTTATGTTCCAGGCTTTTATTTAGCAAAAATATGAGCTGGCTTCAACGCACTGTTGCTTTATCAAGCTTATTTGAAACTAGTGGTCTCGAACTAACGCTCCTAAGTGATTATATCAGCGAGTCTGGCCAATGGAGCCACGTTTCGACAAGTGTTTGAAAAAATTTTACCTTCCTACGTCTCCCCTAACAACCAAAGATAGTATTTATAGTCCGACCAATCGTGTTTAGTCTAATATTTGTTGCGCTCCAATCAATTTGGAGTTTACATGGTAGGCTATTTCCGTACGCAAGGTTTTTTTCAAACACGTTATAAAAAAATTTTATGAGCAGAAATGATTTCATGCTGTCAGGCATCCCCACTATTTTATTTGGTTATAACTTGTTAATTCCTAGACTATTTGCGTAACGTTTTACATATTCTTTGTCAGCAAGCCCTAAGGAACCCAAATATACAAATTTAAAAGAGCTAAGTGGCTGCGTTCAAAATATTCAATTTCTTCTACCTCCTGTTTCGAAGATGTGCTGTCTGGGTACTGTAATGTTTTCAAACGTAAACCCATCTATTGTCATCTTTCCTAATAAGAGTTTTTCAGGATTTAAAAACCTAACTCTGGGAAGGGTAGTGAATTTATCACTGTCCGTCTGAAAAAAAAAGTTAGTGCATGTGGCCTTACACGCGTGATAGTAGTAATTGTGTATCGCGCGACGCGTGTTGCATGCGTTCCTGATTTTCAGCCCTCCCTCTCTCTTTCTATTTGAGTCCATCTGTTCGTTCGTTTTGGTAACGTAGTATAATTAATGTTAGGATTAATTTAGGTCATTACGCAGTGCCTCTCAATGTTTTTCTTAGAAATGCAATACCCGTTTTAATGACAGAAGCCACCAGGAGTGATGGCCACTGATTGCTTTGACAGTCGACGGCTAAGGATCAAAGAAGAAGATGTTTCTCGTGCACACACCTTCGAAGCTCAGCTGGGGTGACCCGACTGTTCTGTTGTCATCGACCAATTGTCCGTAGAAAATATCTTTTGAGGATGCAACCATCTTCCATTGGGCGGACATGGCCAAACTAGCGTAGTCTGCGCTAAGCAGTGTATACAGCAATCGCTCCGCTTAGCGCTGTTAATTCGTTCTTGAAATATCGAGCGCGAACCGAAAGAACGCTATACGAAAATGGATTTCCCATTTCTTTTAATAGAAAACAAGTTAATTCTTTTCCAGTGTCCAGAAAAATATAACAGGACACAACCGACTCCGCAGCCACATATATACAAAATTTAAGATTGGCAATTCAGCCATGTGTACATATGGACGGGCACCCCAGACTGCAGAGCACATACTTCAAGACTGCCCCGAATATGATATATTGAGGCAAACCCACTGGCCCAGAGAAACAACACTGGAAGCAAAACTATACGGACCTCTGTATGAACTACAAAAGACAGTGACGTTTATACAAGAAACAACATTGCAGATATAGACAAGATATTTCAAGCCAACGAAAGAAGAAGTAAAAGTGATAGAAAACAAAAACTAAATAGTTAACATTTCATATAATTATCAAACAAATTAAGCACAAATAAAGTATTATTAAAAAAATAAAAAAAAATTTTGTCTCGTTTTGGCGAGGCGCGTCCCGTTCAACCTCGTCGGTTATATTAGGGCGTATGTTCAACATAAAAGACCTTAAGGTCTGGTAACTTTATATGTATGTACTGCACTTACAATAAATATATAAAAACAGTATAGGACTTTAATTGCTACTTCTGTCATTGTTGTGGGGCTACAGTTGTCACAGCGGAGCTGGCTTCATCTTCACATGACTAGTTAGCAGGAGGTTTTGTAGGTGTTGAAAAAAGTTTTTCTGGCTCCAGATGTAGAAGGCACAGATACTTGATCAATGAGACAGAAGATATTGGAGGAGACTTAAAAAAAAATAACAACAACAACAAAATGAAAAGAGCGTGCTTTGCTTTGCGACTGTTTTCTCTTCGAGACATACTTTGTAGCAGTTAAGATCTTGTTCTGTGTTACAGATTACTAGAGAACTGCGTTCCATTTTTGAGTCATGCTTCATTATATTAGCAATGACAATGGTTCTTGGCCATCCTACCATCCTGAATGAACTTAAAAGTTATATTCCTGCCTTTCACGGAAATTTGCACACAGCGTAAGACAGCATGTTTTAAGCGTATAACTGGTACCTGGCACATGATAGAAACCGCGTTGTATTGAAAAAGCGCTAATCCAACAGCACAAGGCTGGGGAATTGGTGTACATGCTTTGAAGACCAGCACGTGACAGCACCTCGACAATTGTCACCTCATCCTTCCATGAAATACCAAAGATGTAGCGTAGACACCGTAGATGGAAGATATTGAGCCTTCTTTCTTGCTTAGCACAGGTCGTCCATGTCTCGCTACCGTATAGAAGTGTGCTGGTGACGCAGGCATTATATACCACAGATTCGGTACTGTATTATAGTTGAACCAGGCAGTAATTGCTACTCTAAAAATGTTAAACTAGAAAAAAAAGTATTATTAAGACCCACAATTTTTTAAAAAGTAAAAGCTAGACTTATTAAATGAACCTTGTGAGAGACCTGTTGTGAAATAGTTTTAGTGGTTTTATTGAAATTAGTTGTCAGACCACATTCCTCACGGTTTTAATCAAATGAAACGACGTTTATGTTCATGTTTATCGATTTCCCTTTCAGTAGGGCATTACACTTTTTTTTTTCTTTACATCAGTCACGAAAATAGACAGCAACATGAAGGTTCTAATGGTATTAAACTCATGTCCGTGAATTGTAACATTCTTTCAAGCAGGGGCGAACCGAAAGTGATGGGGGCCCCGGGCCAGGAAAGGTCATCGGCCCCCTGATTAGCAGTTCTACATGGAGAGGTTATGGTGGTGTGAACCCTTTCACTGCTGTAGGCTCTCAGGTGGTGCCCGAAATGCTGTAACGGATTGCCTCCCCATAGCTCTGCATTAGTGGTCCACCAGTGGCCAACACTCAAGAGTATCTAATATGGGTCTTCAAATGTGTCTACCTTCGCACAAGATTACTCTTGGCAGAGTTGTAGATAGAAGGATAATGACTTATATCTGATCCGTCGCCTTTCGTAAGAATTAAGCAATGGTTTTAGCCCGTTCAAGCCCACAGCTGGTGTAAATCCAGCGAAATTATTTTATAAGTATTTTCTCTATAGATGTAAATATATGTCTAGATGTAGATAAAGAGTCTTGCTCATACGTTTGCTTTCATACCTATAATAACTGAATCAACAATGATTGTTTTGTTTTAAAATAACATGTAACAAATTTAATAATCAATTAGTTTTTAACAGGTTAAAATAACGATGGAATGATGGTGAATTTTAGATGTATATACAATTCACTGAGACTTGGGTGAGGATTTATAAAAAAATATTGTCCTTTTGCTGTTTCCTTTAATAAGAACTTAACTGGTCTAAGTGAGTCTGCAGCCGTGGTCTCGTCAATTCTTTTGTAACGAGGGCACTTCTCCACACAACTCGTCCAATGTAGGCGGTTAGTGTTGAATCCTTGTTCTTGACTCACAACTAGTGGCGTAGAAACTTTAGTCTTGCATCTTCGTACCACGAACTTTAGACAAAATAGAAAAAACAAATGCCTCTGCTAAGTACACTGGGTTGGAAGATTAACAGGCACATTGTCTCGCTGTCCACCCACCATTGTTAGCCTCTCTGAATAATTATTCTTCCTGAGTATACACAGTATAACTCAGGGAATATGATTAGAAATCACCGTTATTCTTCTGGTTACTTTAATGTGGAACATGTGTCTGGACAGCGGGAGGGTAATGGCTTGTTTGAATTACACTTAACAAAGTGCGTATATCTAACAAAATGATATTATACACTTTAGGCACGTATGATATAATCATCACTCAGCACTGCTTCATTCGGAGTCTGGGGTTGCTGCTGCTTTCGCTTTTCTGAGCAAATTAGCATAAACAAACACCAGCGCTTGCTGGAGTGGTTTATGAACATACTATTTTCATATGTTGAGGTTGCCAGCCTCCCATGACTTGTATAACCACTTAGCAAGTACAGACATGTCACATACACATGGTAAAATAAATGTTTACACTTAACCCAAATTAACTTTTGGGAACACAGTCTCCTGGCACAGATGTATGGACACAGCACGTTGATGCGATGCTTCGAATCACTTGTCTAGGTAATTTTATTATTCCTCTTATGACTTGTGTTTATGATTCCTGAAGTTTCCAGTCTTTGTATTTAAAATTGCGGGTTCTCTTGGAAGTTATAAAGTCGCCCAAATACTTTGATCTGTCACTTATAATTTTGGAATTCTGAGTCCGATCCTTGTGCTTCTGATTCCTTAAGTTTCCAGTCTTGGTATTTAAAATTGCGGGTTCTCTTTTAAGTTATAAATACTTTGATCTGTCACTTATAATTTTGCAATTCTTGCCCGATGTCTCTCTGGCTCCTGGGAGTTGCTAATTTGACGTTGCGATGCAGTCTGATTTGTGTCTCCGATTTCGCTAGATTATATTTCCATTTCTCAGTTCAAATCCCAGATTGTACTTTTAGACCAACTTGCCAACGAAAGTCAAAATCTATTCCGGCTCTCAAATTAAACCAATGGTAAGATCTTTAGAACTATGTGGGTCGGGGTGTTAAATCATATCCCCCACGTGTTTTAAAATATCAATTTTAAAATTTAAACGCGTGACCTATTTCAGATTTGTCAGTAATACTTCCGATACTATTTGTACAAACTCACAAACACATCGGTTGACTTTTTTCCTGGCTAATACTGTCCGCCCATATTGTCTCCTCTGACAGGTCATCTGTAATCTTTATACAGAGATGGTCCAGCGGAAGCGATTACATATATCACCTGTGTTTGCGTACATTTCTCAGACGGATTTCTTAGACAGTCAATCTGGCTTTCTTTCGATCGATCGTGCGAGACCACCTTGCGTCAACAAAGATCGTCTCAATCAAAGGTGGCTAGACGACTTAAGGGATAAAAGTATTATCCGCTGACCTGTCTAATTGGCTTTGTTATGCTATGATTCACGTGGTGAAACGTAAATAAGTCTGGGAGCGGCTAGGCAAAAATGTAGGTGCATCAAATATGCCAAATAATAGGACGATCGGTGAGGAAAATGAAGAAATGAATTGATACTGCCTGAGAGAATGACAGTTATAAAAAGTGCACAACTGATTTCGTCACAAATGCCCAGCGCTCAGGCCGCCCTTGCCTTCAAGTGTAGCCCATATTACAATTGAAGAAGGTTAATATTAGACGGAAAAGGTAATTAAATCTAGATTGAATATAGAGACGTATGAACGCACTCCACAAATAGCTTTAGGAAATTCCCCAACCAGCCAATACGATTCGTCACCATTGCCCTTCAGCACCCAAAGGAGCATAGGCTTTCAACAAACACAAACCAAGTCCTCCTGCCATCAGCTCAAGATGTCTTCTTCATCATTTTCATTTCTGTCTCTAGTTCTCTTCTCCATGTGTTTTTTGGTATACCTCTGCTTCTCTTTCCCTTGGGATTCCAGAACAAGGACTGTCTTGTAACTCTATCAGCAGGTTTCCTCAGTGTGTATCCAGTCCATCACCAGCGTCTTTTTTACCTCCACTGACACTTGTCGGGTTCCTATCATTATCACGGATTAGCTCCCCTTAGCTCTGCAGTAGTGGTCCAACAGTGCAACAACTTCAAGAGTAACTAATTTGGGTCTTCAGAGGTGTCTACCTTCGCACAAGATTACTCTTGGCAGAGTTGTAAGTAGAAGGATAATGATGCTTCTACCTCAAGGTAGTGTTTACAAAATATTCAGAAAAGCGAGAACAATGCTAAATGTTTCTTAGCAATGTTAACTCTAGTATCTGCCGTCAACTTTTGTGAAGGATTGGGTTATCTTATAATTCGTTAGCTCGTAAAGCCTCCAGCTGGTTTAATCCAGCGAGATTCTCTGATTATTATTATTATTGTTATTATTGTTACTATTGTTATTGTTATTATTATTATTATTGTTAGTGGCTCTTCAGGTGTAGATAGAACTATATACGTACATTAAAATCAGGACTCACACGTGTGCCTTACGTTCTGTAATCATTAACTTGACTATGGATTTATAAAAATCAACATATACAAAATTTAATGATCAATCGCTTTTGGAACAGATGTAAATAACTATAAACTAGTAATTCTTGGAGATAGTTATCATCATTGACTGGCTATCAGTTTTAGATATAAAGTCTGTTGTTCTGGCCTGCTAGAACTATGACTAATCTGTCCAAATTCCTGAATTGCTGGTGCTACTGGTTCCGTCAATTCGTCTCTGTGTCGAGGGCACGTTTCCAGATGTCTAGAAGTTACAGCCCCTGGTCCAGGCCAGGATCTTCAAGTGTCGATCTCAGGCTTAGAAACACAGACTTGTAGGACAGCTGGTATCGTTCGTAAAGTAGTACCGCAACTGGTCTCTCCGATCCGTACCACCAACTTTTAGAGGGAATAAAAGAACAAATTCCGCTTCTAAATATTTGTTTGCCTGATATTTATCAGGCGCTTATCTCCCGCTGTCCGTGAACCCATTCCTTTTCTCAGGTTTTTTTTAACTCCACATGAGCGTATATTATCTAACTCAGGGGATGTGATGAAAAATCACCATTATTTCAGTTAATCTAATGAAAATTTGATACTGGACAGCGGAAAATGGCTTGTGCCTTGTCGTGGAATATTCTAATCCACATATATAAATTATCAGGTAAATATAAAGCCTAACAAATACATTTAATAAAGAAAAGAGCAATGGTAAAAGAACAGTGCTGTCACAATGACTGTATTCGAAATCCCCCTTGTTTTCTGCTTCGTCTGCAAATTGTAACGCTTTCACGTTGATAGTAAAAGCCTACTGTGTCGCTGCACGCTTTCTTCAATGAAACGTGTACTGTATTTCTTGGAAAAACCTTGAGATACGCAAGCTGATCAATGACCTAGATTTAATATTTCATTCATTCCATACACGGCGTAACTAAAAGACAGATAAAGCAGGAGAGAGAGAGGGACGAATGAAGGCAGGAAGCATGCAACACTACACGCGTCGCGCGATTAATAGTAACGCAAATCACGCGTGTAAGGCCACTAGCAATAACTTTTTTTCATATAGTCAGTGAAAAAGAAACACTATTACTACAAGAATCAGGTTTAAAAATATGAAAAATGCTTAGTAGGAAATATGAAATTCTACTGATTTACATCTAAGCTCCTGACTTTAGTATGACATAACAGTGGAAAATGCAGGACAGGTGGCGGTTCTAAACAACGAAAAGGAATAAAGAACAAATATACGACTATCTTTGGAAAACACATATTTTGAACGCAGCCACTTAGCTCTTTTAAATTTGTATATTTGGGTTCCTTAGGGTTTGCTGACAAAGAATATGTAAAACGTTACGCAAATAGTCTAGGAATTACCAAATTATAACCAAAATAAAATAGTGGGGGTGCCTGACAGCATGAAATCATTTCTGCTCATAAAATTTTTTTATAACGTGTTTGAAAAAAACATTACGTTACAGAAATAGCCTACCATGTTAACTCCTATTTGATTGGAGCGCCACAAATGTAAGACTAAACACGATTGGTCAGGCTATAAATACTATCTTGTGTTGTCAGGGGAAACGTGAAAAGGAGTATTTTTTTTGAAAAGATGTGTAGACATGGTTTGATTGGGTAGAGCTGCGAATATACTCAATTCAGAGCGTCTGTTCATTGCCACATCTTGTAATAAACCTATTAAGAAGCAGTGCGTTGAGCACCAGTGTATATTTTTTTATAAAATAAAGCCTGGGACATCGGCAGATCGGAGTTGTGCTATATTCATTGCCAGTCAACGAAACTGTTTATTATTTCCATAAATTGTGGGACCGTGGTCTTAAAGTTATTGAGCAGCACCTGGTCAGAGCTTTGCTGAAGCCAGAGGTGGGCAGCATACTCCTTGGTCCATATAGCAACCAGTGGGGTGGCTCCAGAACTCATTAAAGTAATCGAGCAGAGGAGTCTTTTACTGCAGTCATCACGAAAGATAAGAGAGTGTGGCCATGGAGCTCAACATTATGTACCCCCATCTTAAAATGACATTGTAAAATAAAACTAAGAGGGGAATTTAATTGTTTTAATACCAGGAACTGAGAACATCTCCAATACTAGTTCCAATAGAAACAAACTATTGAAGTCATGATGACAAATACCAACAGAGCTTGAACAAAACAAAACCAGTATTACCTCATATTACCACTACACAACTGACACACATAGGATACTATTAATAATATATGTCACTACAAGATTCATATTGATAAATTCTGTACATATAACTTGTAATTAAAATTGATTGTGATTCCTGGTTCCCTTTGTATTTGAATCAGGACACATATACATTCATGACAGCACTGAATACATATTGTTATTTGAAAAGTTATCAGTGACTCCTTTAAGATATCCTCGTAGAGTGTTTTATGTATGTGAGTGTCACAGTGTTGTCAAGTGTGGTGGAATAAATTAAATTGTTTATCTGTCTGTTGTTGTTATGACTTACACTTCATCATACACATACCCTAGACAAATAACGTAGTCATCACACTATTCCAGAATAATTCTGACTGAGGTATACATATGTGGCAGCAAGTAAGGTTATCTATAATACACTACTCTTATTAGATATAGATACCTTCACAGCTGATCTCAGTCAGTACACTAAGTCCCCTATAAATATTTATAACATCCCACTTCACCACATATATTGGGGGCTCGTCCGGGATTTTGAATCTTTCCCTATTACAAATATTGGGGGTAATTCACTTCAGGGAATAATAAGAATTAAAAGGTATCCTTGGGTGAAAATAAATAAGGTTGAGCTCACAGTGCCTGTGTTGTCCTAAGTTAATTAGTCATAGATAAAATTGTTTAGTTGCATATTTTAGACATTTATCTGTTAGACAATGGCCGACCTGGCAAAATTTCGATCTGCTGCTGTACAGACTGCGAAAGAGTTAGGAATGGACGGGCAAATTATGATTTCTTATGTCACTGCTGAATGTGACAAATATATTGAACGGGAAGAAAGAAGATTAGAAAAAGAGGCCGAAAGAAAATTAGAGGCTGAGACTAAGAGGTTGCAGATTGAGGCTGAGGCTAAGAGGTTGCAGATTGAGGCTGAGGCTAAGAGGTTGCAGATTGAGGCTGACAAAGAGGCTAAAGCATTGGAAGCCGAGGAAAGAAGACAGGCTGCAGAAAGAGAAGAGAAGAAATTAGCTGCAGAAAGAGAAGAGAAGAAATTAGCTGCAGAAAGAGAAGAGAAGAAATTAGCTGCAGAAAGAGAAGAGAAGAGATTAGCTGCAGAAAGGGAAGCAGAAAAGGAGGAGAAGAGATTACAAAGGGAACATGAGTTACGACTAAGGGAGTTTGAGTTTCAGGGCCATGCTCCTGAAAATGGTGCCAGTCCCTTTGCCTCTGATGCCACTGCTAGCCAAGGAGCCTCAACCTCAGCTATGAATTTTCATTTAGATCATTTTGTTGAGAAAGACGATGATATAGAGAGCTATCTAAATAGGTATGAACTATTAGCTACCACATATGGGTTAGAGAGAGAAAGGTGGAGCTTAAAGTTATCTCAAGGACTTCGTGGGGCAGCTTATGAAGTTTTTGCAAAAATGAGCAGAAGTGATCAGGAAAATTATGACATGCTAAAGCAGGCTCTTTTGTTAAGATATGAAAAGAATGCAGAATTTTATAGGAAAAAATTTAGGAATGCTAAACTACTGTCAGGTGAAACCTATCACCAGTTCTCTGCACGAATAGAGACATACTTGGAGAAATGGACTTCTCTGGGGAAAACCCAAGATCTTAAGGAAATGGTCCTTATAGAGCAATTAAGAGAGTCCATGGCTCCAGACCTGAGAAAGTTTCTCATGGAACAAGGTGCAGAGAGGCTGGGTGAGTTGCTAAATGTTGCTGAAAGGTATCAAGCAGCTCAAGCAGAGGTAACAGGTAATAAAAAGAAACAAGTGGATAACTTTAGGGCACCACAGAACTTTAATAAATTTGACCCTAGGGATCAAAACAAAGGTAAGCACCAGTTTGATAGGCCACGGTATGAAAATAAAAATAAAACCCCACAATTCGATGAAAGGAAATATGATGAAAGAAAATCTTTCAACCAAGGAAAAAGGTGGTGTAAAAATTGTAAGATGAACAATCATGACACTGACCATTGTAGAAGGAAACCTCCTCATTGTGCTGCTATGACGTTGGGGAAAAAGGAAAAGAAGGTCAAACCTGAAGAACTACAGGAACCATACCACCCCCCAGTGTGTGAAGATGTCATCTGTAATGGTGTCACTATAAGGTGTTTATATGATACCGGTTTAGATTACGATTCCGTTGTGAGTTCTCACCTGGTGCAGGCCGATCAATACACCACAGAAACAGTGGAGATTCAAACTGCAACCAAGGATGTAGCTACCATGACACTTCCCGTCGCCCGAATAAAAGTGAAAACGCGATATGTGGAAGGAATCATAAAAGCAGCAGTGATAAATGAGCCAATCTACCCTCTGATATTGGGGTGTAGATATGTCTTCTTGGGGAATCCCAAGAGACCTGTGATATTGGCAACAGTGCAGACCAGATCACAGTCTAAAAAGGAGGAGGATAATCCAATAAATACTCATCCAGATGAGATGAGGAAGGCACAGGCTGAGGACAAAAACACTCAAGCCATGTTTCAAGAAGTTGCCCAAATCTCATACACCTCCAGGCAAGGGAGAGTTTTATATGAAGAACAAACTGATATATAGGAGGCTGGATCTGAATCCAATGGTCACGGACAGCTGGTCCTTCCCACTTCATATAGGACTAAAGTGTTGGAACTAGGGCATGCGATTCCCTTCAGTGGTCATATGGGAATCAGCGCAACAGGACAGCGAATAGCTTGTCACTATTTCTGGCCAGGAATAACTGAAGATATCAAAAGATATGTAAAATCCTGTCCAGAGTGCCAACGAGTAGCACCTAAACATTGGACTGCACCAGCAACTCTGGGGGAAATGCCCATAGTGGGAACACCCTTTGAGAGAGTTGCCGTGGATCTTGTGGGACCTCTCACCCGAACCAAGAGAAGGAACAGCTACATTCTGACTCTGGTGGACACTTGTTCTATGTGGGGAGAGGCAGTAGCCCTGTCATCGATTGATTCTAAACATGTGGCAGAGGCATTGCTCACAATTTTCACAAGGTTAGGCTTTCCCAATCAAATCTTGACTGATAATGGCTCTCAGTTCAAGGGGAAACTAACTGAAGAAGTTTTCAGGATCTTCCAGGCCAAACACTTCCATTGTAGTGTGTACCATCCCCAAGGGAAACGGCCAAGTGGAAAGATTTAACGGCACGTTGATGTCGATCCTGAGAAAGTTGGCACACGAAAAACCAGATACATGGGACCAGTACCTGCACGCCGCCCTCTTTGCTTATCGGGAGGTACCCCATAGTTCAACCGGTATGGCCCCGGCAACATTATTGTTTGGAAGGCCAATAAAAGGTCCACTCGAAGCTTTGTTAAGAACGTGGACTGATGAAAAGGCAGAGGAAAACATTACATCTTCATACCAATATGTGAATGAGCTGACCACTCGTTTAAAAACTGGCTGGAAACTTGCCAATGAAAATTTGAAACAAGCCAGGAAGAAACATGCTGCCTATTATAACAGGAAGGCGAAAGACAGAGATTTGGCGGTGGGAGAGAAGGTACTGCTTCTTTTGCCCGGGAGTCAGAATAAGTTACAGATTGGATGGCAAGGTCCATATACAGTTTTAGAGAAGGTGTCTAGAACAAATTATAAGATAGATAAGAAGGGGAAAGAAAAAAATCTATCATGTGAATCTCCTGAAGAAATATTTGGAAAGAGAACATCAGGAAGAGACACACTTGTTGACCTTGTCCATCGCCATGGAGATGAAAAAGGAACCACTTTCATCATTTGAATATCCATTACACCCCTGTGAGACAGCAGCACAGGTGAAAATCAGTACACATTTAACGAAAACTCAGAAAAGAGAGAGTGCAACAGGTTCTAAATAATCATGCAGAGGTGTTAACAGACCGACCAGGGCATACAAACCTATTGGAATATGATATGAAACTGATAGACCCCACACCTGTCTGTATGAAACCATATTCGATTCCGTTTGCTAAGGAGAAAGCTTTGAAGGAAGAGATAGACTATCTGTTGAAGGAAGGAATTATTTCGCACAGTGAATCTTCGTATAGTTCCGGTGTTGTACTCTTAAGGAAGCCCTCTGGAGAACATAGACTCTGTATAGATTACAGGAGACTGAATGCTATTACAGAAGGACAGGTGATCCATTGCCGGATACAAATCAGCTGTTTGCCAGACTAAATAAAGCTAAATATTTCTCAAAAGTGGATCTGAGTAAAGGATACTATCAGATTCCAGTAAAGCCTGAGGTTAGACCATACCTAGCTTTTAGTACCTCAGAAGGACACTATGAGTTTAATAGATTGCCATTTGGATTGAAGAATGCGCCTAGTGTCTTCTCTAGAATGATGAGAAAATTATTGGACCCTCTGAATAATCCATATATAACAAATTTCATGGATGATATCCTTATAGCAACAGAAACATTTGAGGAACACATTGACTCTCTGAATATGCTGTTTAATCGACTTAGGGAAGCAAATTTAACAGCCCGACCAACCAAATGTTGCGTTGGATGTAAAGAATTGGAATTTTTGGGACACACAGTTTATCAGGGAAACATGACCCCTGACCCAAAGAATTTAGAGAAACTACAGAAAGCCCCGAGACCACAAACCAAGAAGGACGTGAGATCCTTTGTCTCATTATGTGGTTTCTACCAGAAGTATATCAAAAACTTTAATTCCATATGTGCACCGTTAACTGATTTGACACGTAAAGGACATCCAGATCGCATTACATGGACACCACAATGTGAAATGGCTTACCAAGAATTGAAGGAAAAGCTCACAAGTAAACCTATTTTGAAATTACCTGACTTAAGTCAAGAATTCATAGTAAGGACGGATGCCAGTAATATTGGGTTAGGTGCAACTCTACTACAGAAATCAGATGCATTGGATGGGGAATTAAGCCCAGTGGCATATGCTAGCAGAAAGTTGAATAAAGCTGAAATCAACTACTCAACTAGCGAAAAAGAATGTCTTGCAGTAATATGGGCAATAAAGAAATTCAATATTTATCTGTATGGGAAGGCATTTAAGTTGCAAACGGATCACAAACCTTTATCGTTTCTAGCACAGGCTAGGCATGAGAACTCTAGGTTACTCCGATGGTCCTTACTTTTGGCTCCATATAATTTTAGCATTGAGTATATATCTGGAAAAACAAATTTGGGAGCGGATTTTTTAAGCCGCCATCCGTGTGATGAGAATCACCCTAAACCCCAGAAATAATAATAAATTTCTCTATGTGTATATAGAATAAAGGACTGACATATAATGTCTGTTTTAAGAGGGGAGATGTCGTGGAATATTCTAATCCACATATATAAATTATCAGGTAAATATAAAGCCTAACAAATACATTTAATAAAGAAAAGAGCAATGGTAAAAGAACAGTGCTGTCACAATGACTGTACTCGAAATCCCCCTTGTTTTCTGCTTCGTCTGCAAATTGTAACGCTTTCACGTTGATAGTAAAAGCCTACTGTGTCGCTGCACGCTTTCTTCAATGAAACGTGTACTGTATTTCTTGGAAAAACCTTGAGATACGCAAGCTGATCAATGACCTAGATTTAATATTTCATTCATTCCATACACGGCGTAACTAAAAGACAGATAAAGCAGGAGAGAGAGAGGGACGAATGAAGGCAGGAAGCATGCAACACTACACGCGTCGCGCGATTAATAGTAACGCAAATCACGCGTGTAAGGCCACTAGCAATAACTTTTTTTCATATAGTCAGTGAAAAAGAAACACTATTACTACAAGAATCAGGTTTAAAAATATGAAAAATGCTTAGTAGGAAATATGAAATTCTACTGATTTACATCTAAGCTCCTGACTTTAGTATGACATAACAGTGGAAAAGGCAGGACAGGTGGCGGTTCTAAACAACGAAAAGGAATAAAGAACAAATATACGACTATCTTTGGAAAACACATATTTTGAACGCAGCCACTTAGCTCTTTTAAATTTGTATATTTGGGTTCCTTAGGGTTTGCTGACAAAGAATATGTAAAACGTTACGCAAATAGTCTAGGAATTACCAAATTATAACCAAAATAAAATAGTGGGGGTGCCTGACAGCATGAAATCATTTCTGCTCATAAAATTTTTTTATAACGTGTTTGAAAAAACATTACGTTACAGAAATAGCCTACCATGTTAACTCCTATTTGATTGGAGCGCCACAAATGTAAGACTAAACACGATTGGTCAGGCTATAAATACTATCTTGTGTTGTCAGGGGAAACGTGAAAAGGAGTATTTTTTTTTGAAAAGATGTGTAGACATGGTTTGATTGGGTAGAGCTGCGAATATACTCAATTCAGAGCGTCTGTTCATTGCCACATCTTGTAATAAACCTATTAAGAAGCAGTGCGTTGAGCACCAGTGTATATTTTTTATAAAATAAAGCCTGGGACATCGGCAGATCGGAGTTGTGCTATATTCATTGCCAGTCAACGAAACTGTTTATTATCTCCATAAATTGTGGGACCGTGGTCTTAAAGTTATTGAGCAGCACCTGGTCAGAGCTTTGCTGAAGCCAGAGGTGGGCAGCATACTCCTTGGTCCATATAGCAACCAGTGGGGTGGCTCCAGAACTCATTAAAGTAATCGAGCAGAGGAGTCTTTTACTGCAGTCATCACGAAAGATAAGAGAGTGTGGCCATGGAGCTCAACATTATGTACCCCCATCTTAAAATGACATTGTAAAATAAAACTAAGAGGGGAATTTAATTGTTTTAATACCAGGAACTGAGAACATCTCCAATACTAGTTCCAATAGAAACAAACTATTGAAGTCATGATGACAAATACCAACAGAGCTTGAACAAAACAAAACCAGTATTACCTCATATTACCACTACACAACTGACACACATAGGATACTATTAATAATATATGTCACTACAAGATTCATATTGATAAATTCTGTACATATAACTTGTAATTAAAATTGATTGTGATTCCTGGTTCCCTTTGTATTTGAATCAGGACACATATACATTCATGACAGCACTGAATACATATTGTTATTTGAAAAGTTATCAGTGACTCCTTTAAGATATCCTCGTAGAGTGTTTTATGTATGTGAGTGTCACAGTGTTGTCAAGTGTGGTGGAATAAATTAAATTGTTTATCTGTCTGTTGTTGTTATGACTTACACTTCATCATACACATACCCTAGACAAATAACGTAGTCATCACACTATTCCAGAATAATTCTGACTGAGGTATACATATGTGGCAGCAAGTAAGGTTATCTATAATACACTACTCTTATTAGATATAGATACCTTCACAGCTGATCTCAGTCAGTACACTAAGTCCCTATAAATATTTATAACATCCCACTTCACCACATGCCTAAAGCAGCGTATAATGTTTACATCCATTTAACAAATGATAATACACAACTATACACATGTTGATGTAATAATCACTCACTCCGTGCTCCATTCGGAGTCTGGGGCTACTTCTGCGTTTGTTTCTCTGTGAGACCTAGCATGAAGCAATCACGAGCGCTTGCTGTGGTGATTCGTGAATGTATCCTTTTCACATGTTGAGGTTACCAGCCTCATATGAATCTTTAACACCACTAGTCAAGTATACACATATAAAGTATAAAACTATGTACACTCACCTCAATAAAATTGAGAATCTTTAGACTTCCTGCTCAGATAAATAGTCTCGGTAAGTTAATACGATTTGGCTCGAACACACGTCTGGAATTTTGTATTATTTCAGAATTCCTCTGAAACTTTGTGTGCAGTTTTCTGTGGGAGTCCGGGTCCGTATTAATTTTGGCGAGTTTTCTTTTCCAGTGGGTAAAAGATTCTTTAATACGTGTTTCCGTTCCTAATAAATTCAGAGTCCACCTCTATTCTTTCCTGTAGCAAGGACTGAGCTGTCTACTGGTGACGATTTATGGAATGCAATCTTGAGTGTCAAAATTGTTCTACATTATATATCGTAGATTTCCTGCCCCGCTTTTCCATGCGGTTGGGACAAACGCCCAATCGACGCAATTGTTATTCGCGCCTAAAAATGGCAGCCAATCGTATTTGAAAGTTTTAATTATGGCAACTTTATGATGAAATAGTCTGCATGACTCATCTAGTGCAAAATTTCAAACCAGTTCTTTCTAAAATTGGGCTGTAAACATCCGATTATTATTTGGTAAAGTTACATCTATCACACTTCAAAATGTCTTCCCAGATTGGGGGATTATCTGACTTGCTTAACCCACGTAATTCAGACGTCGTTATCAGACTATGACTCGGCGCAATTCGACCGTCTGTCTGGACATATTCGTGGTTTATCCGTACCTCCAATATTGCGAGTCTATTGTTCTGACGAATTGAAAGGGATGACTCCAATCTTGTACAAACATCGACGATAGCCTTTCACCTGGAGTCCATGTGGAATCGTCGCGTTTTTACACGCTTTTCTTTAACTTGCCTTGTATGCCACTTTCATGTCACCTTCTGATCTTGCAATCGATTTTTCAATCACTTCCAGATGGGCAATAGCTCTGAATTTTGGCATAGATGTGTATTCCCGATGACAATGCAATAATCAGTCGTAAAAATAATAAAATGAATAAAATTAAAATTAATAATCATTTTTTATTTTGAATTGTATCAGCACGGAAATGGGCGATAACTGCAAATAATCTTGGTGTATTCTTTCCAACAAGATTGTCTCTCTTGAGAGAAATGTTGAAACACACCCCCCCCCCTTTCTTCCACACATAAACTATCGCACGCACGTGCACAGACACACAGACATACACTCAACTGACAAACACATTAAAAAAAATGTAATTTACAACTCTTATCAAAATTTAAAAAAAAAAATGAAAAAAAAAAAATTAACTTTCCGTGTAATATATTGAATAATGAAATCCGCCTCCTGTGCTCTGAACTCGTTTATCGCAAACTGATGATGTCATTAGCGGATCGATTACATTTGACTTAAATTAAAAATATTTTAAACACGCTTTTAATACACTAAAAGGTCACAAATAATTTTTCACGGAGTTCATAGCTTGCAGTCAAAAAATGTAACATCAAATTGACAAAAAGCGTGGGGCGCTGATTCTACATGAAATTAATCTGCTTTATACTTCATTAGACACTTATGTATAATGTATTTGATAAGCGCGTAAGCGCCCCACGCTTTTTGTCAATTTGATGTAAAATTTTTTGACTGCAAGCTACAAACTCCTTGAAAAATTATTTGTGGCTTAGTGCATTAAAAGCGTGGGTTTAAAATATACATTTTTTAATTTTTAATTTTTTTCTTTTTAGTGTTATTTTTTGTGACTTATTTAATCCATCGGGGGTGGACCGTCGAATTGAAGTGAATTGAGGTGTGAAAGTTATGTAAACATTGACATTCGGATGAGTTTTCTGTGTTGACAGAAATGGGCCAAGTTAGGGCAGGGGGGAGAGAGAAATATCAAAATTTCGCCCGCACAGTAAAGGTAATGCAATACTGTCGGAGTGGACATGAGAACGACAAACCGTTTTGTAACAATCATTCAGTTCCACATTAGTGATCTTAACATACAATTCTAGTCCTTCTGTTCTACACAAACACCATTAGTCTTTAGTTATCAGTATCATTATTTATAATTTCTCTCCGTATGGTTCATATTCAAGATGGCATTATACCACTCCACCTATGTCCCAGTCTTGACTTATGGATGAGAGTCATGGGCAATAACTACAACCCACAAAAGCCAGCTCCAGACCTCAGAAATGAGGCATCTGAGTTAGGTGGTTGAAGTAACAAGAAGAGACACGGTCCGCAACCAGACGATACGTCATGGCCTCAAAACCTACCCTCGCAGACCTGAGTGGAACAGTCTCAATTACGATGGTTTGACCATGTCTGCAGAATGGGAAAAGATCAGCTACCACGACAAATGGGGGAAACTAAGAGCCAGGGATCAAGACCTCCTGGACGATACATGGAAGCATATCTGGAGTCATTCTTATATGACCACCAGCTATGCACAATTCTATAGTTGGTATTGGCTGAAAAAGAGCGAAAAGCTTAAACAACAACCTCCTGGACAACCCATAGTTCCCGGTGAGGATAACATCAGACAATCTCTGAAGGACCGAGGACTAGATTGGAACCAGGTCACGAGGAAGACAGCCGATAGGATATTATGGCGCCATCTATGGCAAACCTCTACACCCCAGGGTAGAAGAGGACCGACTAAGTAAAATGGTTCATAGGGTCACTATTACATCTGGGCGCCCTGCAGGAAGCCTACAACAAGGGATTAATGTGTTTAGTAGTGGTGGCTTCTATAGCAATTTGTTTTACATGATGAGGATGCCAGTTCCTTCCCCCCCCCCCCACACCCTTATAATAGACGCCATTTACGATGTGCCAGAGCGAGGAGTGGTGCTATTATTACTTTGTCTCCTGCCAGATCTCCATAGAAACCAAACGCGGCAATAGCCTTAAGTAGCATCAACAAGTCTGGCTTCTAGGAATGAAGTGCTCGTGAAAGAAATGAACGCATGGCTTGAAAAAAACCCCTAGAGGAAACGTGGTCTGACATTAGCCAAAGTTATACACTTCGTACATTAACGTTAACCACATCGCCCCTCAGCGCTTGACGACTCAAATGAAAGGAAAAACCATGCCGGAACTAACTGCCGAGTCTCATTACTTTACTTACGTTTTCTGCGGTCAACACTTGGCGAGAAGCATCGTGACGAATAGAACTTCCGTTTTTGAGCTAAGTGTGTCGCATGGTCTGATGAGAGCCCATGTTGTTGTAGGATTTCTGTGACATTGTCAACCCATCCGCTTCTTGGTCTTCCGCTGGCTCTAAAACCTTATCTACCGTTATAGGTGCTTAGTTGTTGGTAACTGATTCGACTCCGTTCTCATAAGATGACCAAGCAATTTTATTTTTGTTTCCCAATATATCTGACGCCGGATAGCACCATCATTTCTCATTCTGTCTCTCTCCTTGTACCACTAATGGCTCTTTGCTAGCATCGTATCTCGCACGACGTGATTTGCCATTCCTGTGCCTTGGAGAGGGACCATGTTTGACTCTGGAAGCGAAAAGTTGATAAGAATATACTATTTATCAATTGTCGTTTAGTTTCCATACAGATATTTGGATGTTTGAGTAATGGTGACAGTTTGTAAGTCACTGCACGGACTTTTTGACATCTTGTTTCAGTTTCTCTGTCGAGACTTCCATTATCTGTGAAAATATTGCCTAGGAACTCTGGAACCTGTTTGGGTATAAGCCAAGTCTCTTTATTTTATTCATATCGAATAGCGCTGATAATCGAATAATGCCTAAATATACATGTACTCAATAGGAAGTCATGTGATCCAACGATATGTGTAGCCCACGCTTGCTATAACGTGATACGAGTTATCACTACGACACGGATCACGTGACACATTACACAGTTCGATACATCGGTCGATTTTGGAATATTCCTAAGCGAAAGGTCTCAGAGTCGTTCAGCCATGGCAGATAATATCCTGGCATGATTGTAATAAATATAATTACACGTTTGAGATTTCTTTTACTGTTTACATTTTATTATAACAACGATTCCCAAACCAAGGTCATCTGATTGGTTCTGAATGTCGTGAAAAGGTCTCGGGGAGAAAAAAAATGGCTAAATTAATCATATGGACCCTCAGCTTGACTTCCTCATCTTCTTCTAGTTCCCTGCCCGCTGTTGTTGGTGATCAATGTCTGTACACATCCACCTGTCCACATGCACCTGTACACATCCACCTGTCCACATTACTGTTTATCCATTCTACTATTGACCTTTTTTTTCAAGCCATGAGTTTAACATGTCTAGTTTTTTCATTGTTTGTCATTATATATATATATATATATATATATATATATATATATATATATATATATATATATATATATATATATATATATATATATATATATATATGTGTGTGTGTGCGTGCACGTGCTCTTGCGTGCGTGCACACACACACACACACACACACATATATGTATATATATATATATATATATATATATATATATATATATATATATATATATATATATATATATATATATATATATATATATATATATATATATATATATATATATATATATATATATATATATATATATATATATATACATGTTTTATCCGTGAACGTAAAACCAAGCCAGAAAAACCCACTTACGTGAGGCATCATTATGGACAATTTAATTTAATTAAAAAGTAGTTATTAAATTAAATAATTTTTTTTCTTAATCTTCCTATAAACCTCTCCTTAAAAAAATTCACCCGTCCGCCCCCATCCCACCTACGTTTTCCCAGTTATTTTCAATTTCATAATTTTTAATAGAAAAATAAATATTAACTAGTGATTGTACATAACCATAAAGTTTCAGTAAAAATGTCATTTTTAAACACATCTTTAAAAATTAATTCATTTAATACGCATGTAATTCAATCTTAGAGCAGCAGTGTACAATAATTATTTTTGATTTACATAATGTTAAACTTTTTTATGCATGTTTAACGCTGCTCTCAGAATGAATCTTTGTTATAGCACTTCCATATACTGTATACTAATTCTTAATTGTTCTATACGCCATTTGAATCATGTTATATTCGCCAGAACTGTATTTTAAATTTGTTATAAGAACGCATTATTCCGTTCTATAATCAAGAGTCTATTTAATATCTTCATGTTTGCATTGTCCTTTATATAACATGTGTATTACTTCTTATTATTAACACGCACCGAAGCCGTGGGTGTATAGACTGAGAGAAAAAACATGTATTAATAATTGTAAAAAAAAAGGTTAAGGATCCCGTTACACGCCTATTGAGGCATATTGGGAATACGGTGTTAGGCCCTTATTTTCTTGACCATCGGCACACTAGGGGTGATGTGGTCAGCATCACGCCGGCCGCCTTAACCTTCCCGGAGTTGTTCTGGTACCCAATTCATGAGGCTGGGTCGACCCCGGAGCCGTTTGCGGTCTAAAAAATCCCACCACAACTGGGGATCGAACCATGGACCACCGAGTTAGGAAGCCAATGCACTAACCACTGCGCTACCGCGGCTACCCATTTATAATTGGGGTTAAAAAAAAACCATTAGGGAAACAGTGTGCTATAGTTAGTGGAGAAAGTGATAGTGTATATGGAATGGTCTTAGGAAACAGTGTGCTATAGTTAGTGGAGAAAGTGATAGTGTATATGGAATGGTCTTAGGAAACAACCAGTCAGTATAAGCAAACAAGCGATTGACTGGAACCCCCAGGACTGGGGAAAAAGAGTGAGATGGTTAAAAAAAGAACAGACGGTTAGAACAGTAAAAGAAACCAGAGTAACGTGGATCTTATGGGCGGTGGCTGTATCTCGTGGACAGGGGTTGAAGAACACAGTCCAAAATTGCAAGCGGTTGCTAGCAACAGTTACAGCCTTCTGTTCCACGGGGAACGAAAAGGAGTGATTATGATAATGATGATGATTAAAGTAAAATAAAATAATGATTATGGAGAGAACATTCTTCGTAAAAATAAATTTCTTGAGTAACAATCAATCAATCAATCAATCAATCAATCAATCAATCAATCAAGCAATCAATAACCTTTATCTCCTGAAGGAACAAAGGCTTTCAACAAAAACATGCCAAGTCCTCCTGTCACGTGCCAAGTCCTCCTGTCACGTGCCATCAGCACAGGTTCTGTCCACGTCTTCCTCATTCTTTTCTGTTTCCAGTTTTCTTCTCCGCGTGGTTTTTAAAAATTGTCTACCTCTGCTATTTTTTACCTGGGGATTCCAAAACAAGAACTACCTTGCAATCCTCTCAGCAGGTTTTCTCAATGTGTGTCCTATCATGGTAGTGCTATCAGCAGGTTTCCTCAATGTGTGTCCTATCATGGTAGTGCTATCAGCAGGTTTCCTCAATGTGTGTCCCATCATGGTAGTGCTATCAGCAGGTTTCCTCAATGTGTGTCCCATCATGGTAGTGCTATCAGCAGGTTTCCTCAATGTGTGTCCCATCATGGTAGTGCTATCAGCAGGTTTCCTCAATGTGTGTCCTATCCATTGCATACGTCTTCTTCTCATTTTTTTCTGGCGTAACTGCTGAGACAATGTCATGGAACAAGTAGGTTAGTGATTCCCATTCCGGGTTACGTCTACCCCCAGGGGGTACGAGAAGCTTCTCAATGGGGTACGGGTAATATTTGGTAAATGACTGTCTTACCTTATTGAAATATTCCATAAGCAGCAGTGTTAGTGAAAGTAAGTTGTGGATTGGACAGAGAAACAGTGAGTCCTGTTCTCAATCAAATCACAAGACAGCAACAATTTTTTTTTTTTTTGGGTTCGGTTTTTGCCTTCTTCTGGCGAGACGCGTTTCTTTCAACCTGTTTGGTTATATCAGAGCGCATTTACCATCTCAACAAAAGCCAATTCTGTTGACTGCTAATCCGATCAGCGTTGATAGAAACTAAGTCCTGAAAAGGACTAACATTATCTATCTGCTAGCATAAAGCCCTAAAAAGGACTCGCCAGCTACGCCAACTCCCGAGATAGTCGTTAATGTATCTGCGAACGAAGAGGTGGAGGAGTATAGAAGAAAAATTACTACAAGACGAAGAAGTAGAATATGATAAACAATGCTACTCTTCATTGTAACATCACCATCGTCATCATCACCGTTATCATCATCATCGCCATCATCATCGTCACCATCATCATCATCGTCATCATCATCATCCTTCAGTAGCATATGCTTCCAACAATATCATGCCAAGCCCTCCTGTCACGTGCCATCCGTTCAAGGTTTTTCCATGTCTTATTTAAACCTTTCTTTTCTGTCTTCATTTCACGTCTTCATGTCTTTTGTTTTTCCCTCTACCTCTCTTACGCTGGCAGTTCCAGAACATGGACTGATGTGTTATACTATCAGTAGGTATGTGTCCTATACATCTCCATCGTCTTCTTCTCATCTTTTGTTCCACTGGCACTTGTCTGGTTCATGTCATCACTATCTTGTAAGGTCATTGTAAATGTTAGAGTTTTGTATATCACTGGCTAACAAAAAAAAAATTTTTTTTCTTTCTCTAACATTTCTATGTTTTTCTGGTCAATTTTAATGCGCTGTTTTTAAATCTGCAAACCGTTTTTCTCTATCAGGTCGGGATCTCTAGAAATACGCAATTAAAGTTTTTTAACAATAGCATACAGTATTACAACATCATTCGTACAAGAAGTATAACAGTTATGTAGGCTTGAATTTCTTTGCAGTCGACTTTCGTCGGTGAATGGCATGTGGTACATCGCAATGAAGCATCCAACAATAATCGGCAAGCATGGTCACACTCTACCGTCCTTGATAACGTGACTCCATTACGGCGATATCTTGATGGAATCGTTCTCCATGTTCATCGCTGACTTCGCCAAGGTTGTCAGGGAAAAAGTCAAGATGCGAATCGAGCAAATGGATTTTGAGGGACATGTTACAGCTCATAATTCTGTATGATCTATGTACTGCTTAACAATATGCACATAGTCGACAGATTTGTGATTTCCCAGAAAGTTATCGACGATCGATTTGAATGCCATCCTTGCGCGAAGTTCACTACCATGTAACAAGTTCTCGAATTGTTTGTCTGCAATAACTTTCCTAATCTGAGGTCCTACAAAGATACCTTCCTTTATCTTTGCATCGCTAACTTGCGGAAACTTTTCTCGAAGATAAGTGAAAGCTTTGCTCGTTTTATCTAACGCTTTTACGAAATTCTTCATGAGCCCCAACTTTATATGTAACGGTGGTAAAATGATGCTGTCTTTGTTAACTAATGGCTCGTGTATTACATTTTTATGCCCGAGCTGCATACGATCCCTGATAGGCCACACCTTTCTTGCATAATGTTCCTGTCTGTTGCGGCTGTCCCATTCACATAGGAAGCAACAAAATTGAGTATACCCAGTCTGCATGCCCGTGAGAATTGCAATGACCTTTAGGTCTCCAAAAATCCGCCATTGGTAGTCATTGTACTTTATTTTTTGCCAAAAGTATAGCCATATTGTCATAAGTTTCTTTCATATGAACAGAGTAGGCGACTGGAATTGATGAAAATAAATTTCCGTTATGCAATAACACGGCTTTTAGACTAGTCTTGGAAGAGTCGATGAAAAGTCGCCATTCGTTGACTATGTGCTCATGACCGAGGTGCACCATTAGACCGTTTACATCTTTGCAATAGCAAATGTCGTCATCCATCTCAAAGTATTGAACAAGTTCTCTGTGTCTATGACGAAATTTAGATATCGGAGTATTGGGCGCTAAAAGATTCAATTCTTTGAGTCGTGAACCGAGTAATTCCGCATGTCCTTTGGTAAGAGCGAGATCACGTATTAGATCTGAAAGTTCTGAATGGTTAATTAAGTGAACACCATCATTCACCGGTATATAATCCGAGTCAGAATTAGTTTCTAAAGCAGGTAAACTATTACTTTCTGATGGTTCATTCACGTCCAACGGATATTGTTCTGGTGGAACTGGGATCGGACACGTGATTGGATCATGAGGCACTGGTTTCGAAACCGATTCAATATTTGGATAAACCACAGACTTTCTAGTTTTAAAAGTGAAACCATGGATATTTGTCAAGCAGAAGTAACAGTCAGTAGCGTGATTTGTCGGTTCACGCCATATTACTGGCACTCCAAAAGGCATCGACTTATGCTTCGGCGATTTTCGTAACCAACCTGCCAATGTATTTGCACAAGTCGAACAAACTGCATTTGGCTTCCAAGATTTATTTGCATCATCAACTTTCGAATCGAAATAAAGTTCATATGCTTTCTTTAGTAATGGTGTAAAGTTTTTCTGGTGAACACGATCGGTAAAGTATCCGCACACATAACAGAACAGATCAGCCGAATTTCTACAACTTCTAGAAGCCATATTTCGCTCAGAATTATTTCAAAATGCAGTAACTATTTGAAAAATAGCGTAACATATGTCATGCATCGTTTAGCAGTATAAAAAGTAGAATTATTTTGCATTTTATTAATTTTTAATAAGTTATATAGTAAAAATGAAATAGAGCAAATAACGGTTTCCCAAAAATATATTTATTCACAAATATCTTAAGAACCCGATGTGATAGAGATAAACGGATTTCAAATTTGAAATCAGCGCAAGAAACTGACCTAAGAACACTTATTCTTATATAAGAAAGAAAAATGTTGTTTGTCAGTGTATTTAGTCATATATTTTAATTCATGTTTTCAGTTTTGTTTTCCAAGCTCTCTGTTTCCATGGAGTATTTTAATATATTGCTTTGTTATTATATTTAATTAATGTATCATTATTGACGTACCATATCTTTTATCAGATCTACCAGGACCTGGGAACGGAGATCCTACAGGCAGCTTTTGAAGGTTACAATGCCTGTATGTTTGCTTACGGCCAGACAGGAACTGGAAAAACATTTACCATGATGGGTTATCCGGTAAGCAATACCTACCCACATACCTACCGACCCACATACCTACCTACCCACCTGCCTGCCTACCTGTCTACTTACCTACCTACCTTATATCCACATACATACTTCCTGCCTACCTACCTGTCTTCCTAAAAAAAGTGTAGGTATCAAAAGGAGTGTCTTATTCTATTTAGATGTATCTCTTACATAATCTCAAAGAGCTGTTTATATGTCTCTATTACATAATCCCAGGGAGCTGTTTAGATATCTTATATGATTTTAAGTGCCGTTTATATGTCTCTCTTACATAAAGGGCGGTTTTATAAGTCTCTCATAATCTCAAAGAGTTTAAAAATATCTTTTACATAATCTTGAAGATGTGCCCGTGTCAGTTATCTGGCCAGTAGTTATCTTGGTTGGTTCTATTACAAAGATAATTTAATGTAATGTTCGTGTTTTTCTTGTTTGGTAATATGTCATTCAAGTGGCTACAGGCATTCCGCCTGAGATGGAGATTCTTGACGTTTGCAAATTTTCACTTCCAGGTTCGTTCTTACCATTTTAGGTTTAGTGATAAGCAAATAATCGTATAATGGTTTTTTAATCATCCAACTGTAACGTTCCAAAAACACAGCAATGCAGTAAAATTCAACCATGAGTTTATTTGGTTCGAACGTCATTTGACAAGCACTGGTATATACACGATGACATGGTTTACTTACGCTTAAACAAAATAGTGTGTATATCCAAAAGGAAAATATATCCAACAGAAGAAAAAAATAAACTGGTCTTGATAATCTCAAAAACGAAGTTCACCTAACACTACAACTGCCTAGCAAAAATTTATGTCTATCTGATCATGTTTATCGCCCACATCTCTCCTTTTTATACAGCTCCTGTCTTTTTCCCGCCTTTTCCCACACGTCTCATTCTTTTTTCCACACGTTACAATTTTCTACACTCGTCTCTCTGTTTTCGACATTTTTGCACACGTCTTTGTTTTTTCGACTTTTGTCACACCTCTCTTTTCCACTTAACAATTGGAAAAAACCCAAGAATCACAACATTCATTTCACAAAATCCCACGCAAACATGCATTCAATATTATTTTGTGGGACTGCACTATCTTTGCCCTCTCAAAGCCGTGAACCTTTCATGATACTGTGTTTTTGTGCAAAAACACCGTATCTGCTTTTAACGTCTGTCATTCTTATTCTGTGTAGTATTATAGCACGTATAAATGCTAGTGTAGGCCAGCCGGCCACAAAGAGCTATTGACCTGTCTCTCTTACAAAATCTTAAAAGGTTATGTATATATCTCTCAGGCATAATCTTAGAGGGCTGATTACATGCCTGTCTTACATAATCTTAAAAAGATGTTTATGGCTCTTTTACATCATCTTAAATAGTCATTTATATATGTCTTAAATAATCTCAACTAGCTATTTATTTTTATCAACAGGGCGAGGTTGGCATAATCCCAAGAATCTGTGAGGTAAGTTCTTGTCTGCAAGCGTGTCACTTGTTTTCTGATGTGTTGATTATTTCCTCACACCCCAGACTCCTTCGTAAGCATGTTCCTTTTCTTCTTCCCTTCAGAGCAAGGGTTCTTAATCTGTGGGGTGCCCCTTCCCCGGAATGATGTAGTGGAGATACAGAGGAGGTGTGAAGTGCCTCCCAAAAAAGTTTAGTACCAGACTATGTAGTTTTCTTCGTATATGTGTTTGTTTGAAAAGAAACGCCGCTCAGTGCTATCTTTCGGTGACCTACGAGGTCAAGTGTCAATGGTGTAACGCGCCACCTTTTGATGACCTAGAGGTTAACCTTTCACACGTTTGTGAGTAACGCTATGTTTTCAAAATTTTCTGTAAATATTCGCTAGAATAATTTCCATTATATTTTCTATGTGTGTAAGAGGAACTGGCTTGAAGTCAAATTCTTGTAGTAACATTTTAATTACTTCTTGATCGGTTCATTCATTAATTTTTATGTGATTACTAATTGATTAAGGACTTCAGGTGTGAACATGAAGTTCACTCTCAGGGGAGATTTAAGGGCAAAAAGATTAATAATTCCTGCTTTAGAGGCATCGGACTACCAGTGCAGTTGACCCTCTTCCAAAAAGCCTGCCGGAAGCACTTCATGAATCAGCCTGTTTTACATATGAGATTGCTAGCCACATGTACACCCCCTCCCTCAACCCAGTCATTTTAAAATGTTATTATCAGTTGCTTTGTTACATTTCATTATGAGAAAGAAGAAAGCAGAATAGCAGAACAAAAATGTGGATAGAAATGAACGTTCTCCCCTTTGATTGATTGATGGATTTTGTTTAATTTTAGTTTTCTGTGGGACAGTTTTGGCGTACCTGGACTTTAGCGCCCCCGAGCCGGTGGTCCTACTCATCGATAACAAGGACTGCCTTGTAATGCTAACAATTTACCTCAAAGCATGTACTATTAAACAACATCACACCATATTAGTGACTGTTATCGAATACCGTATCCTCCCTTCTTCGTAACACCTTGTCGTGCTCCTCGTGCTACTCATCGTCATCGTTGTCATCCTCCATCATTATTCCTTTACGCTGCCTGCGGAATACAAGAGCACAGTAGTTGCTCACTGTTAAGAGCTCAGTGGTGAAGAACAAAGTATGACTCTGGGTATAGTAGACATCTGATGTTAACATCGAGCTCTCTTTGGGTTCATGTATGATAATTCGAATTGTATTGTAAACGTAACTTGAACATAGCAACTCGATTTAACTCTATTGAGGAGTCTGTACCACCTGGCCAACGGTTCATCATCTTTAATACGAAATACTCACAATGAACATGGCCTGTCAATGAATAGATATACGTTCAAGTACAGGCACGCAGCTTCCAGCCAAATTTCATTCTGTCATGACGTTTAAAACAGGCCCATATTCCCCATGGTCCTTAGATACACACAGTCAGTTGACTACTTACTCAAAACGACTAGCTATCCCACTAGTCAGGAATACATCACTTTGCTTCGACTGCAAACACAGAGAACGTCCAGTTCTCTCACAGTGCACATAATTCTTTGCCTCCACAGGCTTACACATAACCATCAGCCACTATCCCTAATAACACAGGACACTAAGTCCTTAGACGTTTAACACACACGTCTGCCTTCTAGGCCAAAACTATCCGAAGAACCCAGGGTAACCCCTCTCACGTCATACCCCACAACGCATCGCATATTTACACTATCTTTTATGGGAGTGCTCTGCGGTGCAAGACCATAACCGTGATTACTAAATGTAATCTGCTATGCACCGCACAACAGCTTCCAACACTCACCAACGGTATCAGTTTCAGCTGTCCTCTCAGCTCTGTCCCGTATACGTCCCGGGTTTCTGAGGGGACAAATAAAGCATAAGACTACTGCTGCCTCAGGCGTGTCGTAAAAGGCAACTAATATGATGTTGTATTTGGCGCTGGCAACGTCATCATGTAAAACAAAATTCCACATAATTCACCAGTACAAGAACATATGAATGCTTTGGTGCGGGCTTCCTGCAAGGGGGCCAGTGCAGTGACAAATGGCTACAGGTTTCATAGGGAGCAAAAAGATACATGATGATGATGATATTCAGCTGTGCCCATGAGGTTCCTTCCTGCTGCTTTGGCTACTTCTTCTCCATGATTTCTTTGGTTGCCACACCGTTGTCTTTCCCAGAGGGTTACAGTCAAGTGTACTTTATGTCCATGATGTAGCGCAATCCTTACCCCTCCTGCTACTCTTCACTCTTAAATTCCCAGCTAATAAACTCAGGATTGTTAAGCTGTTCAAAGTTTAGGACAAGAGGAGGAAGAGATTGACACAAATAATTAAATAGAGAAATGTTAATCGTAGGGACAAGGGAGGAAAAGAAGACGCTTAATATGGATAGGACACACACCGAGAAAACCTATTGACAGCATTACAAGGCAGTCATCGTTCTGAATTTATAGGGGAAAAAAGGTACAGGGGAGTAGACCGAAAAAGACATGGGGAAGAAGACTGGAGACAGAATGAAAGCGATGAAGAAGCTGATGGCACGGGATAGGAAGACTTGGCATGCGTTTGTTGAAGACCATGTCTTCTTTATCCCTTTAATTTCATTCTATAGCTCTCCTTCCCATCTGTTTGTCGGTCTCCATATATCTCTCTTAGCCGCGGTAGTGCACTGGCTTCCTAACTCGGTGGTCCATGGTTCGATCCCCAGTTGTGGTGGGATTTTTTAGACCGCAAACGGCTCCGGGGTCGACCCAGCCTCATGAATTGGTTACCAGAACAACTCTGGGAAGGTTAAGGCGGCCGGCGTGATGTTGACCTTATCACCCCTAGTGTGCCGATGGTCAAGATAATACGGGCCTAACACCGTATTCCCAATAGGACCCTTTACCATTTTTTACCTCTGTTACCACAGAGGTCCAAGGACTGCCTTGTAATGTTATCACCTGGTTTCCTCAGTATGTGTCCTATTCATCGCTGGTATCTTCACCTCATCCCCTGTTTCACTGGCACGTCTGGTTGTTTCAAAAGTTCCACATTGGCGATCGTGCCATACCATTTCATTACTTCTATTTTACGCAGTCTGTGTTAACCGTGTGAGGTCAAGCACATGTAGGCCCCTGACTCTAAAAGATGATGATGATGTATTTGCAGGGAACCTAACGCTACCTCCCTAGTTCTCACACGGTCACTATTTTGGCTCTAGTGTCTGGTGTATGATGTACCTAATGTCTAGGGGAGAAATGAAAATGATGGTACATAAACACAAAACACTTTAATTCACTATAAGGAAATGAATAAAACCGTGGTTAAGTTTTTTCTTTAAAATTGAATATTTTGTTTTTACAATTTAATCTGCCTGTCCGCCATATCTTTTGGACAGTGATGCGTGATGCCATATGATGATGGATGGCATCCGCATGTCTGGTTTTGTGTAGTGTGTAGATGTGTTCAGTCAAAACAATGTTCATGCAACAATAACAGGGCAATCCACATAGGACGTCAGTAAACTCACGACGTATAAAGTCAATGAGTCTTGAAACAGCCGTTGACGTTTTTCTTCATTATTTATTGTGGACGCCACAGTGACAAAATGGTTACGCAAATGTGTAGGCACATCAAACAGTCATTATCACAGCAACATTCAATACAGCAATAGACGGTAGACAGCATTACAATGATGAGTCAGATGCATGTTATATTTCATAGTGCTGTAAATGTAGTCAGGTGGAAAACTCCATCCTTTTCTATAACAGCCAGGAGATAACCAGATGTATGAGATCAGTTCACTCTCCTTAGTTTGACTTCAGCAAGACAGACACGTCTGCCGAAGTATAAATAATGTCCTCAAGAATATCCTCTAGATAATAAAGGTTTTCTAAACCTAGTTCATTTAACAAAGTAGCAAGTAATGGTCCTTGGTACATGCATCAACCGATGCAGTACAATGCAGCGACATGTGAGCTGGGAAAGAACATCTCGTGACGACGACTTTCGGAGACAGGCTATGAATCGAAATCGCTCACGACCCAAAATCGATAGAGTTAATGAAAATGTTAATTTACCTTGCCTTCCGGAAATACACAGAAATATTATGCCTCCCGGCATATGCAAATACACTAGAGGTATTATCTCGAATAAACGAAATATCCATAAGAGGACTCTCACATTCCTGACAGAACAAAAAATAGCGGAGATCCCCTCTTCAACGAGGCATCTCTTTCGCCATTCCAAATCGCTCACTCCACTAGTGGTGGGCGGAAACCGATCGACCAAGAAGCAAGACAAGTCATGCGCAGTCCAGCGCAAAATGACCACAGCTCAAACTTAACTGCATTCGATACCAACGCGAGAAGACAAATGCTTACCGAGAAAAGTGACTATAAATTTCAAGCAGTTGTTGCCCTTGCGTTATAAAACAGATATTGTAATAAAACGATGTTGCGAGAATTTATCACGCAACATATCACCACCTCCTCCCGATAAAAAAAAAATGTGGAACATATTTTTTTTTTTCAATATCAAAGAGCAAGCGATAAGCGGCTCAAAACGCACGAATTATGCGCTGATAATTAATTAAATTGCCAAACAATAGGCTAATTATAGAGTGTCTGGTGAGGATATACCTCAACAGAAAAATAAATATGTCTCAAAAAAATATTCACATCGGGGAGGTGTCACCAACACACATCACGTTAGCATGTAAACACAATATACGTATGCAAGTTACTATAATCATCATTAAACAGCATACTCTAATATTGTCTTTAAAAATGGATGTACAAATCTGATAGGAAAATTTAAATAGTACATTCTTTGACATGTAATGACATAAGTACATAGCAAAGTTAAACTACATGACGATCCAGGACATATGCTCTGGTATTCCGAGGGTAAGTACACAATGTAGAACTCGTAAGGTAAGTCCTCAGCTCAACAATGACATTCTGAGAAAGTACAAGCAATATAATGCTAATTAATAACTAATATGCTTCATAAGGTACAATACATTATTAATAATTGTGGCTGTTTAGTAAACTAACGGCCCTTATATTAACTACTCAGTCCTCCTCTATCATTTTAAAAAACGAACAGAAGAAGATGACAACAAAGCACGATAGTGTGTACATATAAAGTAAGTACAGATGTGCTAATCTATTGTAGAAATATAGGTGTGTTATGACTCTGTAATATATAGAAATATAGGACAGAAGTATTAGTTGGAGTCATGTGGGCATCTAGACAAAATGTCAGCCATCACATTATCCGCACCACGGATAGCTCGTACCGTGAAGTGAAAAGGTTGAAGAGCTATAGCATATCGAGTGGATCTCGAACTCTTCAAATTCTTAGTCTGAATAGCTGTAAGAGCTTTCTGATCAGTCTCTAGAATGAAATGTGCGCCCAGGAGGAATCTTTGTAGCTTTAGAATTGACCAAACCATCGCTAACAACTCACGGTCTAAAACCGAGTAGTTCCTCTCTGCCGCATTTAGTTTTCTAGAAATGTACATAACAGGATGCAGAGTATTTGCATATTCTTGCATCAGTGCTGCTCCAATCCCAGTGGATGAAGCATCACTCCGAAGAACAAAAGTCCTATCAAGAGTAGGTAATCTTAAGATGGGAGGAGAAGAAAATATATTCTTGATTTGGTCTAGTGAAGATTGGCATTCTTCAGACCAACGGACCAGATTAGGCGAACCTTTCTTCAACAATGTTGAGAGAGGTGCCATGATCGAAGATAAATTTGGAATAAATCTCCCATAAAATTGAATTAAACCTAAGAGACTCCTAACTTGTTTCTTCGTTTTAGGAACAGAGATGTTCAGTATTTTGGAAGTATTGTGGTCTTCTGTCTTCAAGAGACCATGACCAACACGATGACCCAGGAAAGAGATTTCACCAAAACCAACAAAAGCTTTAGAAGGTTTTGCTGTCAAATTATTCTCACGTAGAGTGGACAGTAAGTCATATAACCCTAAATAGTGATCTTCCCAGGTATCACTGAAGAGACAGATGTCATCTAAGTATGCGATGACATCCGAACGATGTGACAGAATTCGACGCATCATGCGAACGAAAGTGGCAGGGGCGTTCATGAGACCAAAAGGCATAACATTCCATTGAAATAGACCCCTAGGTGTAGAAAAAGCAGTAAGAGGTTTGGCATGCTCTGCTAAAGGCACTTGCCAATAACCTTTAGACAAGTCAAGTTTAGTGAAGAATCTAGAATTAGAAAGTCTAATCAGTAGATCTTCTAACAAAGGCATCGGTTCAGCGTCGAACTTTGTGACCTGATTCAATTTGCGATAATCAACGCAAATTCGTATGTTCTTATCCTTCTTCCGGACAATAACCATGGAAGAAGAATATGGTGAAGTCGATGGTTCAATTATATTTAATTGAATCATTTCATCCAATTCCTTTTCCACTTGCGACTGAAAGTGTATAGGAATAGGATACGGCCTAACCCTAATTGGATTATTGTCGGTAAGAATTATGTCATGTTCTATGACATCTGTGTGTCCAGGAATGTCAGTGAGAACATCCTGAAATGTTTGTAACATCGACGAGACTTGTCGATGTTCGTCACCAGAAAGATTAGGAGAAACCGAAACGTTTTTCCAAGATTCCGTAGAATGTAATGGAACCACTGGAAGGGGAAGGTTGACATCAGAGAAGGTAGCTTCCTCATCCTGAATGACAGACAGGGGATGAATAATGACCGTGAGGTGCAGGAGCATCATCCGTTGCCTGGAAAATAGGCAGCAAATAGTCCGGACGTTCGTGAAATTCCGAAAGCATGTTTATGTGGAAAGTTTTATGCTTTCCATCAATATCGACCACATAGTCAACATCGGAAATCCGAGAGACTATTGCATACGGACCTTTCCATGCAATAAGAAGTCTATTTTCCCTACTGGGGAGTAGGACGAATGCTTTGTCACCTGGACAAAGTTGTCGTAGACATCTATTCTTGTTAGCAAACTGCCTTGCCTTCTCTTTAGCAATTTCTGATGAAGCAGTTGCTAGCTTACATGCCTCAATGATCTTTTGTCTAAGAGCAATGACATACTCATATGAGGATTGAGTTTCATCGCTAATATCATCGGCAGTGATGAGATCGTGTAATAAAGACATAGGGCCGCGTGGACGCGCGCCAAAGACAAGTTCGAAGGGAGAAAATCCTGTGTGTTCATTAGGGACTTCTCTATAGGCAAAGAGAGCCGCGGGGTAAAACCCTGTCCCAATCTTGAGGATGATCTTCAGTTATCTTACCAAGCAAAGTCTTGAGCGTTCTATTCAGACGCTCAACTAACCCATTAGACATAGGATGGTAGATACTACTGAGAGATCGTTCAATATGTAAGGTAGACATTACCTGTGACATAGTGTCAGATATGAGTTGAGTGCCATGGTCTGACAATATTTCTCTGGGGAACCCCAAGCGAGAAAATATCAACCAAAGAGCATCTGCGATATCTGTAGTAGATATGCTCTTAAGAGGAATAGCCTCTGGCCAACGTGTGCACATATCGACACATGTAAGGATAAACTGATGTCCTCTGGCCGACTTGACCTTAAAAGGGCCAATAATATCTATGGCCATTTTCTGAAACGGCCCGAATAGGAATGTCAGCAGCCTGGATAGGCGCAGCATGTCGTGGTCCTCTAGATTTGACCTCCTGACATACCTTGCATGATCGGCAGTAAATACGAATGTCCTTATTGACAAAAGGCCAAAAGAAAGCCGCAAGGACTCTCGACTTCGTACGGGCAAAACCCATATGTCCAGCACATTGCGAGTCATGAGCATGTTGTAATATTTGGACTCTCATGCTCTTGGGAACAAGAATTTGCGAATGTGCCGACGTAGTCGAATCTTGTACCATACGTACAAGTACGCCGTTTCTCATTGCAATCCAAGATTTTCTATTTGTATCCTGATTCGGATCACCTTTCTTCGCAAGAACGAAGAATTTTTTTAAAGAAGGATCTTCTTCTTGCAATTTTATGAAAGAGTCACGAGTAATTACTAAGTGACTATCTTGGCTATCAACTTCATTATCACTATTCAGTGAAGTTTCGGGTGTTTGTAGAGCTTGTGCTCTTGTAACTACTGCATTTGTAGCTTGCATGTTATTATCTTCCCAAGCAGCAATCTGCTGTGGGGTACACTCCCTAACTCCGTGAATACGACCAATAATAAGGTCCGCAATAGGATTAGGTAAGAGACAAGCATGCACATCTCCAGTAAAGAAAGGAGTGGCAATGCGAATTACAGCAGTAGGATATTTTTCTAGAGTGCCGCCAAATGTGACACATTTAATAACCCTTCCTGTAGCACAAGATGGATCTACAAGCGATTGTCTAACACCAATAGTGGTGCATCCGGAATCGAAAAGTAGTGAGACCGGAGTATCATTAACAAGACCCTTATGTAGAATTAAAGAACCCCTCCCGTCATGCGCAACAGCAGCAGGAAGAGCGGGAAGTGGGTGACCACAACTCAAAGTAGTTATGGTACCCGGTTCGAATAAAGTACTGCATTGGGGGCATTTGTTTGCTCTCTCAAAGTCAAAAGCAGAACTAGTGACAGCGTCAAAGTTTTTACTATCAACAACATGATTACAGGCTCCCTCAGTTTCCTGTTGTACAGCATTAGCCTGCTGATATCTCTTTTTTTTGTGTTGAGATCTACCCCGACTATTATTACCTCTGAAGTTATCAGAGTTATTATTATCTCTGCAGTTATTATTGTCTCTATTGTAATTGTTATACTGGTTCGAATTCCAGTTTCCACGATTACTATCATGTTCACATTGATGCGAACATCTATTTGTTTGGTTCTGAGGTCTTCGGCAGGAATAACCTCTATTACCATATCCTCTTTTGAAATGCTTATAATTATTAGGGTGATAGTAACGACCACTATCAGGTTGTCTCCAATTCTTCGAAGAAGAATCACCATGAAATTGGTTTCCATGATTTTGACAGAAATTACCGCTGCCCTTTCTATCAAAATTTTGTTGGGATCTACGAGCAAAGTTTTGACCATACGGAGCTGCCGAAGCAACTGGTAAACCTTCTTTCACCTTAGAGTTACCCATGGTTATGTGTGGGTGCGCAGTTACGTATTGGCAACAGAAATCTTCCATTTCTTTTATTGTTTTAGGTTTACGTTCATGAAGGAAAGCAAGGAAAGACTCATTGACAGACGACATGACTTTGTCTCTAAGTATTAAGTCCATAAGTCCTTCATAAGTTTTTTCCGTCTTAGATAGTTCAACCCATCGTGAGAAAGTAATGCGTATTCTTGCAATAAACTCGGAGAATTCAACTCCATTTTCAGGTAACATGTTTTTAAATTGTAGACGATAGCCGTCTTCGTTAAGCTGATATTTCTTTAACAAAGCGGCCCTGACAACCTCATAATTGCTCTTGTCAGGTTCATCCACCATATTTAATATACTTAGAGCTTTACCTGTCAGTATCCCTGATAACTGATAAACATATTTTGCTTTGTCTATGTTATGAGCTGTACATGCTTGTTCAAATCTGTCCAGATAGAACATTATGTCATCACTGGAAGGACTAAATGTTGGTAACTTAATCTTAAAAGTATCATTATTAGCCTTCCCAGAAGATGAACCCTTGTTTGAATCATTACCATTACTCATGCTCGTCAATTTCAATTTCTCCAACTCTAAAGCTAAGAGTTTTTCTTCATGTTCCATTTTTGCTTTCCTCTCATCAGACTCTCTTTGTAACTTCCTTTCTTCAGCTTGAGCCTGCATTTGAAGTCTTTCATTTTCAGCTTCTTTTTCAAGTCTTTTATTTTCAGCTTCTTTTTCAAGTCTTTTATTTTCAGCCTCTTTTTCAAGTCTTTTATTCTCAGCCTCTTTTTCAAGTCTTTTATTCTCAGCCTCTTTTTGAAGTCTTTCAGCTTCTAGCTGTAGCTGGAGTTTTCTCTCCTCAGCTTCTGATTCCCTTTTTTTGTTTTTCCATTTCCATTTGGAATCTCTTTTCATCCACCTGCATCTGCAGTTTCTTTTGTTCAGCTTCCATATGCAGTTTCTTTTGTTCAGCTTCCATTGCTTTATCATATCGAGCAGTTGCAAATTCTTCTAACTTATCACCAGTCTTCCCAAGCAATTTACCCTGCTCAATAAAGTGCTCAAATGTAGACATGTTGTCTAACATATGAGTCCAAAACCTGAAATAATTAACTAATTTATTTCAAACCTAAGTGTAACAAGTCTTAATTAAGCACTTGTATATTCGCATCACATTATATTATCCCAGTCTCTGTGGGAAACAAGTCTCCAATCAAAGAACTTGTATATGAAATATCAGCACTCAAATCTTGATCATAAGTGCACTTCTCATTCAATAGTGCACGACACTATTCATCATTCATTTATCATCAGTATAGTAGTAACAGTGCATTAGCATAGCCCATTAACTAATTACTATAACTGTAAACAATGACTATGTAAACACATGCAGAATGTAAACATTGAAAATGTAAACAATACAAACAATGTAAACAATAACAATGTAAACAATAACAAAGATCAGCAACAATACAAAAACTTTCGCAGAAATCAACTAAAAATAAAGCAGAAATTAATGAAATATCACAAAAAATGTGACGATATCTGCGATAGAATTAAACAAAATACATGACACCACAGTGTATAAACAAAAATGTTGTATGAAACTAAATTATAGACAAGAGTAGGCTAACAAATACAAACAAATCACAACAAAACTAAAGAATGTGAAATAATAACGAAAACAATATTAAAACATGTCATCACAGCTAACATAAATAGCAACAGAAGTCGCTTAGCAAATTCCAGTATCGGAAATTTGCAAACCCTACAGAAAACGCTCACAATAGACGACCTCTATGACGTGGCATAATCTAACGGAGACACCACCCAACCGAGAACCCGCTGAAATATAAACATATAAATATACAAATAACATATAGACATATAATATATAGAATGAGATGATACACAGAAGACTCAGCAGAAGTATAAGGGCACAGTTTACATACAAACAGGCCACTTAACTTAAAGGCTTCCAATCGTAGAACAGCAGAAAAACGGATGTCAATCAACGTCCTAAAGAGCGAAGCTCCAACGATGATGGCACATCTGAACTGCTTCCACTGCTAACACGATGGTACAAGAGCTTCTGAAATACTGTGTGTTGAGTTGTTTCGGCACTTGACCTTCTAATCCAAAAGTAAGTTGATGGAAATCGGTACTTGGCCTTCTTCAGAAAACAACCCGTTTCAACCGGCACTTGACCTTCTCAAAAAACGACAGCACTGGAACCTTGACAGCAGCAACTTGCTTGACTTGCGTAAAAGATAACAGCAGTCCGAGTTATCCGGCAACATGTAACAACGCCGGGTACTGTCAAATTCTTGTTTCCGTCAAAAGGTTGAAATTTTGACTTTTACCGGGCAACGCCGAGTACTTTGAAAATTTTGAAGATGTTGACTGTATTGAAGAATGTTAATTTCTTGAAGGATGCTGATGAATTCTTGTTGAAAATGAAGTGGGTAAGGGACCCCGTGTTTGCTAGTACCAGAATCAAACCAGCTTATGGCCACCAAATGATGCGTGATGCCATATGATGATGGATGGCATCCGCATGTCTGGTTTTGTGTAGTGTGTAGATGTGTTCAGTCAAAACAATGTTCATGCAACAATAACAGGGCAATCCACATAGGACGTCAGTAAACTCACGACGTATAAAGTCAATGAGTCTTGAAACAGCCGTTGACGTTTTTCTTCATTATTTATTGTGGACGCCACAGTGACAAAATGGTTACGCAAATGTGTAGGCACATCAAACAGTCATTATCACAGCAACATTCAATACAGCAATAGACGGTAGACAGCATTACAATGATGAGTCAGATGCATGTTATATTTCATAGTGCTGTAAATGTAGTCAGGTGGAAAACTCCATCCTTTTCTATAACAGCCAGGAGATAACCAGATGTATGAGATCAGTTCACTCTCCTTAGTTTGACTTCAGCAAGACAGACACGTCTGCCGAAGTATAAATAATGTCCTCAAGAATATCCTCTAGATAATAAAGGTTTTCTAAACCTAGTTCATTTAACAAAGTAGCAAGTAATGGTCCTTGGTACATGCATCAACCGATGCAGTACAATGCAGCGACATGTGAGCTGGGAAAGAACATCTCGTGACGACGACTTTCGGAGACAGGCTATGAATCGAAATCGCTCACGACCCAAAATCGATAGAGTTAATGAAAAAGTCAATTTACCTTGCTTTCATGAAATACACAGAAATATCACGCCTCCCGACATGTGGGAAAACACTAGAGGTATTATCTCGACTAAACGAAATATCCATAAGAGGACTACACATCCCTGACAGAACAAAAAAAAAGCGGAGATCCCCTCTTCAACGAGGCATCTCTTTCGCCATTCCAAATCGCTCACTCCCACTAGTGGTGGGCGGAAACCGATCGACCAAACAACAAGACAAGTCATGCGCAGTCCAGCGCAAAAATGACCACAGCTCAAAAGTTAACTGCATTCGATACTAACGCGAGAAGACAAATGCTTACCGAGAAAAGTGACTATAGATTTCAAGCAGTTGTTGCCCTTGCGTTATAAAACAGATATTGAAATAAAACGATGTTGCGAGAATTTATCACGCAACAGACAGGTCTTTGAAAATGAGGAAAAGATAGTTTACATAAAAAGGATCAACTAAAATGTGTGGACTCTTTGTCCAATAAATATAAAGTCACTCTATCTCTCCTGTTGGAATATTCACAGATTACAACGTTATTATCTAATAATGTGTGTCACTTGTTAGGAGGGGCTGTAGTTTCATCACGCCCCATAAACTTCCTGGGTATGATTGGAAATACCAAAGTTTATTAAAATAGAAGTGTCAGATATACCCAGATGCTAACACATCACCTGGGATTCTTTGTAGAAGGATAATTCAGTATGTCGTTGCAGAAAATATAGATATCTCAACACGCACAAGCTCCTCCAGCTATCTGCTGACAGCATAAACAGTTTACAGGAGACTTGTAGGCGTTACCCTCACTCATCAGGTTTCCTGTCACTGGCTGGTAACAGGAAATAAAACCTCACAATTTTCAAGAAATATAAAACAAATGACGCTGACTTGCAAAGAAATGGCCTCAGTTTTCTCTGCACTGCCCAGACTGCGAATTAATTCTTCAATTTATTAAATTAACACAGCTGATCTCAGCGTATTTGATAGAAAAAGTTTTTGTCAACTGGCGATGAGCAGTGAAAGCTTTTTGCTAATATCTATTAGTACTGGCCAATGGGAAACGTGCGACTACCAGAATTCAAATGTAGTTTTTGAAAAACAAAAAATAATTCCAAACAATCTCTGTGTCTGGTAGTCGATTGGTCAGTCTGCGTTTGTTATGCCAATACAAAAAGATGTTTAGTTTTGGTTAACATTTACCTACCGCTCCCCTTTCCTCCTATACTCTTTTTACCCCATCGGATTTGAATTTACCTCAATGCCTCTCTCTAAGCTGGCGTCCCCACTAACGTTATGAAAAAAACAAGCAGGAACCACAGTCTTAGTGTTTCTAGACATATATTATTTTCTCAATAACTTGGCTAATACTTGGACTACCATATTTTTAAAAACACATTTTTGATCAGGGGACTCTAAGCTATACTACCATATGATTTTTATGGTCAGTTTCATTATGGTTTAGATTTTCAATTTTGTCACTGTCAATCATCAAATAAAAATTTTACACAAGTCGGCCATCTTCCCCTCTCTCATCTCTCGCTAGCATGTATTTTCAAATAACTAACTTGTTTTAGTGACGTCAGAAATACTACCGCTAGGAGGAAATAAAAAATTGTCTGCGTGTTTGCCTCTGCTGGCTTTGCCCACAGCGTGTATATATGCATGGCACAACGTGTCAAGCGAAGCGGGGTTTTGCGCGGCGGGTGTAAGAATTGGCGTTAATTATTTCTGTTATCTCGTGTTACACTACCAAAAAATGTAAGGATTACTACTATTACAGGCGTTAAAGTTAAAATATTACGTTAATTCAGACAGTAACTTGGCGGCACCTTTCCGTAAGATCGTTAATTATAAGTCTTGCCGCAGTCTCTATCAGATCGGGCAAAATGTTAAAAATGTTTATAGTACGTCACAAGGAAAACGAGTAGGTTTAAACGGCGGGATCGTTTCTAAGCATTACCATGGCACAAAATTCAGCGCGATGCTGGCGTGTGAGAGGATCATAGTCAGACACAATCGGGCGGGTTATTTATTATCATTATATGACTAAAATCTTACTGAAATGAGCGATTATCTCGCAGATTTTACTACACACCTCCCGTCCTAAAACATGCATTCATTTGCAGGTTATAATCTGCGAGATAACTTAGCTCAAATGAAGTCTTACGCGTTTTTCTGATCTTCATCATAAGGATGTCTACTCAAAAAGTCTGCACCGACGTTCTGAGGGCCGGGAATATATTCAATCAGAAATGAGTATGGCTGTAATAATAATGACCATCTCAATAATCTGGAATTTTCATGCTTGGCTTGTGACAGGAATACGAGAGGTGAATTATCCGTTTGGACCACAAATGTCCTGCCATATAAATAAATCTGGATTTTTTTATAGCCCATATCAAAGCTAGACATTCCTTTTCACTTGTTGAATAATTTTTTTCCGCCTTGTTCAACTTGCGGCTTGCATAAGCGACTGGGTTCAATTCTCCATCTTGTGAGGAGGACCTTTGCAACAATGTAGCCCCCAGGCCCACATTGCTTGCGTCACTTCTCACGATAAATTCTTGATTCAAGTCAGGCAATTGCACTACTGGCCTGCTTGTGAGTTTTTCTTTTAACTCCTGGTAAGCCAATTCACACTGTGCGGACCAATTTATTGTATCAGGTTGACCTTTGCGAGTTAAATCCGTCAGAGGAGCACATATAGAGTTAAAATGTTTAATGTACTTTTGGTAGAACCCACACAACGACACGAAAGATCGCACATCTTTCTTTGTTTGTGGTCTAGGTGCTCTTTTCAATTTTTCCAGATTCTTGGGATCAGGGGTCATGCTACCCTGATGTACGGTATGTCCCAAGAATTCCAACTCTTTACAACCAATACAACATTTTGTTGGTCTAGCGGTCAGGTTAGCCTCTCTGAGTCTATCAAACAGCATATTCAAAGAGGTAACGTGTTCCTCAAATATTTCCGTAGCAATGAGAATATCATTCATAAAATTCGAAATACATGGATTTTTCAGGGGATCCAACAATTTTCGCATCATCCTAGAAAACACACTCGGGGCATTTTTCAACCCAAACGGTAACATGTTGAACTCATAATGACCTTCCGAGGTGCTAAAGGCTAAATAAAGTCGAACCTCCGGCTTTACTGGAATTTGGTAATAGCCTTTGCTAAGATCCACCTTAGAAAAATATTTTGCCTTGTTCAGCCTGGCAGATAGTTGAGTAGTATCAGGTAATGGATCCACCTGACCTTCTGTGACAGCATTCAGTTTCCTGTAATCGATGCACAGTCTATGTTCTCCCGATGGTTTCCGCAACAAAACCACACAGGAACTATAAGGAGACTCACTGTGAGAAATAATTCCTTCTTGTAACAAATAATCAATCTCCTCTTTCAAAGCTTTTTCCTTAGCGAAAGGAATAGAATAGGGCCTCATACAGATAGGTGCTGGGTCTAGTAGTTTCATATCATATTCCAATAAATTTGTGTGCCCCGGTTTATCCGTTAACACATCTGTATGTTTCTCAAGGACCTGTTGAACCTTCTCCCTCTGTCCTTTTGTCAGGTGATTACTGATCTTCACCTGTGCAAACGTTTCACTGGTTTTCAGTGGATATTCAAATGAGGTGAGAGGGTCATTTTTCATTTCGGTTGCGATAGACAAGGCCATTAGGTGTGTTCCTTCCTGGATTGGTCTGTCCAGATATTTCTTCAAAAGGTTCACATGATAGACTTTTTCCTTTCCCTTTTTGTCTATCCTATAATTTGTTCTGGATACCTTTTCCAAAACTGTATATGGACCTTGCCACCCGATCTGAAGTTTATTGTTGCTGCCGGGCAATAGAAGAAGCACCTTCTCCCCTTCAGCAAGCTCCCTATCCTTCGCTTTCTTATTATAATAAGCAGCATGCTTCTTCCTGGCTTGTCTCAAATTATCATTTGTCAGTTTCCAACTAGTTTTTAAACGAGTGGTCAGTTCGTTCACATATTGATAGGATGAGGTAACAGTCTCCTCTGCCTTCTCATCGGTCCAGGTCCTTAACAAGGCTTCTAATGGACCTTTTATTGGCCTCCCAAATAACAGGGTTGCAGGTGCCATCCCAGTTGAATTATGTGGAACTTCCCGGTACGCAAACAACGCGGCGGGCAAGTATTGGTCCCACGTATCAGTTTTTGCATGTGCCAGCTTTCTCAGGATAGAAATGAGAGTCCCATTGAACCTCTCTACCTGGCCGTTCCCTTGGGGGTGATACGGACTACAATGAAAGTGCTTGGCTTGAAACAACCTAAAAACCTCTTCTGTTAGTTTCCCCTTGAACTGTGAGCCATTATCAGTCAAGATTTGATGCGGGAATCCTAACCTTGTGAATATAGTAAGTAATGCCTCTGCCACATGTTTCGAATCGATTGACGACAGGGCTACCGCCTCTCCCCACATAGAACAAGTGTCTACCAGAGTAAGGATGTAACTGTTCCTCCTCTTGGTCCGAGTGAGAGGTCCCACAATATCCACTGCAATTCTCTCAAAAGGGGTTCCCACTATGGGCATTTCCCCTAGAGTTGCTGGAGCAGTCCAATGCTTTGGAGCTACTCTATGGCATTCTGGACAGGATTTTACATATCTCTTTATATCTTCCGTTATCCCTGGCCAGGAATAATGACAAGCTATACGCTGTCCTGTTGCGCTAATCCCCATGTGACCACTGAAGGGGATAGTATGACCTAACTCCATCACCTTTTCCCTATATGAACTGGGAAGGACCAGCTGTCCGTGACCAGCTGAACCAGTGCCGGCCTTCCTATATAACAATTTATTCTTCATATTTTTTTTTTTTTCTTAACCAGCGGCACTTGGGCTTTCAGCCCTTCGGCCCGATGACATGTCATTGCGAGGCTGGGGAACCTGAGGACTTTCCTTCCAACCCGGTCAGGAGCTTCGCTCCTTCCCATCCACAGAGGGTTTATCACAGGAGCCGTTCAGGCTATTCAGTCAAATTTCCGGCCGTAAACATTTATTCTTCATATAAAATTCTCCTTTATTAGGAGGAGTATGGCTCTTTGGGAGTTTCTTATAACACGGCTTCAGTGACCTATCTTCAGCCTGTGCCTTTCTCATCTCCTCTGGATGAGTATTTATAGGTTCATCTTCTTCTTTTCTGGATTGTGATCGGGTCTGGACTGCTGCCAAGACCACAGGTCTCTTGGGATTCCCAAAGTAGACATAATGACACCCCAATATCAGAGGGTAGATGGGTGCGTCTATCACTGCTGTTCTGATTATCCCTTCCACATAGCGAGTTTTCACTGTTATCCTTGCAATGGGAAGTTTCATGAGTGGTATGTTCTTGGTCGCCCCTTGTATCTCCACTGTTTCTGTGGTATACTGATCTGGGTTCACCAAGTGCGAGCTCACGACAGAATCAAAATCTAAACCGGTATCATAGAGGCACCTAATGGTGACATCATTGCATACAACATCCTCACAAACTGGGGGGTGATAAGGTTCCTGCTGTCCAGCAGGTTTGTCCTTTTCTTCCTGGTTCCCCCTTCTCATAGCAGCCAATCCAGCAGGTTTACTTTTACAAAATTTAATGTCATGTCCCTCCCTCTTACAATATCTACAATATAATCTACCTTGATGAAAAGGTTTTCTTTCATCATTCTTTCTGTCATTGAAATGTGAGGTTTTATTTTTATAATCATTTCGAGGCCTATCAAAGTTTTGCTTACCTCTGTTGTCAAATTTGTTATAGTTTTGAGGAGCCTTATAATGATCTACTGGTTTCTTCTTGGTGCCAGCTACCTCTGCCTGGGCTGCCTGATACCTCTCAGCGACATTAATTATCTCACCCAGCCTCTCCGCGCCCTGTTCCATGAGAAACTTTCTCATGTCTGGAGCCATGGACTCTCTCATCTGTTCTATGAGTATCATCTCTTTGAGATCTTGGGTTTTCCCCAAAGTAGCCCATTTCTCCATATATGTTTCTAACCGGGCGGAGAACTGGTGATAGGTCTCACCCGACAGTAGCCTGGCATTCCTAAATTTCTTTCTATAAAACTCTCCGTTCTTTTCGTATCTTAACAAAAGAGCCTGCTTCAACATGTCATAGTTGTCTTGGTCATCCCTGCTCATTTTGGAAAAAACTTCATAAGCTGTTCCCAGAAGACCCTGAGACAACTTTACACCCCATCTTTCTCTTTATAACCCATAAGTAGTGGCTAATACTTCATATCTGCTCAAATATGACTCAATGTCATCATCCTTTTCTACAAAATAGTCTAGATGGAACCCCATGGCTGAGTTGGAGGCCCCCTGACTAGCAGTAGCATCAGAGGTAGAGGGGCTGTGACCATTGTCCGGAGCAAGGCCTTGCAACTCTAACTCCCTTAGTCGCAACTCATGCTCCCTCTGTAATCTTTTATCTTCTGCCTCCCTTTGCAGTCGTTTTTCTTTTTTTCTGCCTCCCTCTCGGCAGTCAATCTCTTTTCTTCTGCCTCCCTTTGCAGTCGTTTTTCTTCTTTTTCTGCCTCCGATTTTCTCTCCTCAAATTGGAGCCTCTTGATCTCAGCCTCTCTATCAGCCTCTAAGGCCCTGGCCTCCTTGTCAGCCTCAATTTGTAACCTTTTTATCTCCCTAGCCTCTTCTAACTGTATTTTCCTTTCCTCCGCTAACCTATGTTCTTCCCTAACAATAAATTTATCACATTCTGAGGTGACATAGTCAATCAAGACTTGACCCTCCATTTTCATTTCCCTGGCAGTCTGCACAGCCGCAGAGCGAAACTTGGCCAAATCTGCCATCTGATAAATACAAAATGTTCTAACTAAATTTCTAAAATAAATGCAAATTTACTTAATTAATTCCAGGTTCTGACACTTCATTAAATTCCCAAATCTTGGGCAATAGTAATTATGGGGATTCCCTGGGAAAATAGAATTGATGTTAATGCTAAAATCCAGACCCCAATGTATGTAGTACTAGGAGAAATTCAAATCCCGGACAAGCCTTCCAATATATGTAGCAAAGTTTAATTTGCTGGGGAGGTTATGATGTTATAGCTAAAAGAAAGAAATCTGTGTCTGTGTTAACCGTGTGAGGTCAAGCACATGTAGGTCCCTGACTCTAAAAGATGATGATGATGTATTTGCAGGGAACCTAACGCTACCTCCTTAGATCTCACACGGTCACTATTTTGGCTCTAGTGTCTGGTGTAAGATGTACCTAATGTCTAGGGGAGAAATGATAATGAAGGTACATAAACACAAAAACACTTTAATTCACTATAAGGAAATGAATAAAACCGTGGTTAAGTTTTTTCTTTAAAATTGAATATTTTGTTTTTACAATTTAATCTGCCTGTCCCGCCATATCTTTTGGACAGGTCTTTGAAAATGAGGAAAAGATAGTTTACATAAAAAGGATCAACTAAAATGTGTGGACGCTTTGTCCAATAAATATAAAGTCACTCTATCTCTCCTGTTGGAATATTCACAGATTACAACGTTATTATCTAATAATGTGTGTCACTTGTTAGGAGGGGCTGTAGTTTCATCACGCCCCATAAACTTCCTGGGTATGATTGGAAATACCAAAGTTTATTTAAAATAGAAGTGTCAGAAATACCCAGATGCTAACACATCACCTGGGATTCTTTGTAGAAGGATAATTCAGTATGTCGATTTGCAGAAATAATAGATATCTCAACACGCACCAAGCTCCTCCAGCTATCTTCTGACAGCAAAACAGTTTACAGGAGACTTTTGTAGGCGTTACCCTCACTCATCAGGTTTCCTGTCACCGCTGTAACAGGAAATAAAAAACCTCACAATTTTCATAAAATATAAAACCAAAAAAATGCGGGAATGACCTGACTTGCAAAGAATGGCCTCCTTCAGGTTTTCTCTGCACTGCCCAGACTGCGAATTAATTCTTCAATAAATTAAATTAACACAGCTGATCTATCAGCGTATTTGATAGAAAAACAGATTTTTTGTCATACTGGCGATAGCAGTGTGTCACTTGTTGCTAATATTTATTAGTAACTGGCCAATGGGATAACGTGCGACTACCAGAATTCAAATGTAGTTTTTTGAAAAAACAAAAAAAAATTCCAAACAATTCAAACAGATATACCCAGATGCTAAGTCACTATTGGTCTGTCAGATAATTTTCAGTTAGTTTGCAAGAAACAAAAAGATATTAGTCAACACGGTTAACATTTCCTCCACTATCTTTCTCCTATAAACTTTTTACAGGAGACTTGTAGGCGTTACCCCTCAATGCCATCAGGTTTCCTGTCCCCACGGCGTAAATGAAATAAAACCTCACAATTTTCAAGAACCATAAAACAAATGACGCTGACTTGCAAAGAAATGGCCTAGTTTTCTCAATCTGCACTTGCCCTAATACTTGCGAATTAATTCTTCATAATTTATTAAATTAACACAGCTTTCTCAGCGTACTCTTTATACTAAAAAGTTTTTTGTAACTGGCAGTTGAGCAGTGAAAGCTTTTTGCTAATATTTATTAGTACTGGCCAATGGGAAACGTGCGACTACCAGAATTCAAATGTAGTTTTTGAAAAAACAAAAATTATTCCAAACAATCTCTGTGTCTGGTAGTCTATTGGTCTGTCTGAGTTAGTTATGCCAATACAAAAAGATGTTTAGTTTTGGTTAACATACTACCGCTACCGGAAATCCCCTTTCCTCCTATACTCTTTTTGCCCCAGCGTGATTTGAATTTGCTCAATGCCTCTCTCTAAGCTGGCGTCCCCACTAACGTTATGAAAAAAACAAGCAGGAACCACAGTCTTAGTGTTTCTAGACATATATTATTTTCTCAATAACTTGGCTAATACTTGGACTACCATATTTTTAAAAACACATTTTTTGCTCATGGGACTCTAAGCTATACTACCATATGATTTTTATGGTCAGTTTTCATTATGGCAGTAGATTTTTCAATTTTTGTCACTGTCAGATCATTAATAAAAATTTTACACAAGTCGGCCATCTTCAGATCTCAAAGCATGTATTTTCAAATAACTAACTTGTTTTAGTGACGTCAGAAGAACAAGAAAGGATGCCACCTAAAGCAGCGAGGAAAGAATGAAGAAGAAAACAAGAACAAAAGACATATATTTATATGCTCAATCGTTAAAAAGAGGACAAAGACAAGGCTGTAGCTGAAGATGGTGGAAAGGAAAAATTAAAGTTGCACTAAAAATAAAGAAGAAAAAGAAAGGCAAATATAAAACGAAGTACAAATTTCGCAAATTCCTTCCATCGAGTAGTTCTTCAAATATATTTTGACATTCAACCTTGATAAACCCCACGCATTTGTCAAAGTACTTTACGACAGCTGTTTGACAATACGAACGTGTCAGTTCACGTCATTTAAGTGCGCCCAACCACAATTTTTTCCCCCCTCAGAATCGGATCGTTATAAGATATATAGTGGTGCCAATTTCGTGGAAAACGATAGTAGAAGTAATGGTTTCATTTCGATTGTTTGCTTATTGCCAATCTGTGTTCTCTGTCAGCGTCGTTTGGCTAGTTCACGTTCAACAGCGTTTCCCGCCAAAGTTATAAAGTGTGGAACTAGATGAGTGTTTATATTATTGTTCTATATATAGAACATTTTCCCGCCCTCACATATCGATCCGCAACAACCCGAAACCGTATCCGCCTTGATGGGAACAAGAGTGCGAGACGAGTTAGCCTGTACTTCTTTAAAAAAAACGAAATGACGTCAGTTTTGACTGTCTGAACGATAAGCATATAAAACTATTTTTTTAAAATGTGTCAGTTGAGGAAGATCTAATTCTGTATAATGAGTCCTCACTCTGAAATAGTGCTACAGTGAAATTAAACAAAATAAATGTATAACGGGTGTTAACAGCGATTGAAGCATGTTAAAAGTGTGTTAACTAAACCAGGAAGTTGTTAAATAGACCCGTTAATCGCTTATAAGAAACACAAATAATGTTGACAAACAAATTAGGCAGTAGTTTTTTTTTAAAATAAACCATTTACTAGTTTTTAAATGAGCCAGTTTGTAGCAGTTAAATATGCCGAAAAACCGATGGTTAAAAAAGGTAATACATAAATAAATATATTTTAGGTGGTAAATAAACGACAATATAAACCATATTTTAAGGGGTAAATAAACGACAATATAAACCATATTTTAGCTGGTGAATGAACGACAATATAAACCACATTTTAAGGGGTAAATAAACGACAATATAAACCATATTTTAGGTGGTGAATGAACGACAATATAAACCAAAATTTAGGTAGTAAATAAACGACAATATAAACCATTTTGTAGGTGGTAAATAAACGACATTATAAACCAAATTTAAGTGGTAAATAAACGACAATTTAAACCATATTTTAGGTGGTAAATAAACGACAATATAAACCAGTGGTTCCCAAAGTGGGCGGTACCGCCCCCCTGGGGGCTTTGGAAGGGTCCAAGGGGGCGATACGGAAAAAATGGGCCAGAGGGGGGCGTTCAGTAGTAAACAGTGGGCGTTTAGTAGTAAGGGGGGTTCAGGATTTGACAAGCTAAATTCAGTATATGCGGGAGAGAAAGGAATTGTGGATTTTAGAGACAGCATCAGTGAAGCGGGGACGATGTGGATGGTTGTATTACTAGGATTATTAAGCAGGACATAGCTTCGTCTATGCGTGTCATTCTGAGCTCAGGTAACCATCGCTGACCATAAACGGTAATCGGGAACTGCTAGGAAAGGGGGTTAACCAAACACCTACTGTCCATTCGTTCACTCCTGAAGGAAGAGAAATGATCCGTGCCGATGGCATGGACAAAATTAGATACTAGCCGGTGATTCAGAAAGTACCAACTTTGCTTTGTTGCTGAATTTATTGTCTCAGTATTTGCGGGGGCTAGTGGTAACTAGATATTCGCAGATTGGTAATAAATAAGAGAAAAAGTTCAAGGGAGAAAGTTTTTAACGGTACTTGGCATTATAAATCAGTCTTTGATCCTCTGAACCGGCTTTCCTACCTTACATTCAGACTTTCATAAATGGACTGGCGCGATGTACGTTTCCCGTCTATTTCAACTTTGCGCTGGCTATGAGCAAAACCAACAAACTTTCTCAGCTTTTCTTGTGAACAGTGGTTTCAAATAAGCGTGTACCGGGTATCAAACAATTTCATCCTGTCGATAAGGTAAGTTTTCTTACTTATATTTTTTTGTTTGTTTGCACAGAGCTTGCATCAGTTTTACTAATATTAATTAAGCAGATAAATTTTGATACAGATTAGCCGTATATTGAATATTTCTGTTCAATCCATTATATTACATCCTTTTAATTTGTTACCGGGATCTCCACACTTTGTAGTTAGGCTACTGTCTCTCAATTTTTAAATCTGAAGACCTATCAATATAGTGCGTTATTTTATATTTTGTTCATATTAAATAACTATTATTATACTTTATGAAATGATTATTGGGTTACTTCAGTGTTGGTGTGGTTGTTGCTAATTGTGTTTTTTTTTTCTGATTGTTGTATTTTTCTAATTTATTTATGGCTGTGGTTAAGAAACTTTATAAAATAGAAGAGTAAACTGGTAAGAACATCTGTGTCAACATTTTTGTAAAGCCACTTTTAAATCAGCTTTTTTTGTTTACTCGACGAACATTTTTCTGTCTGCAAAATTGTAAAATCAATTCTTTGTTCCAGAATTCAGAACAAATATGGCAAAAGCAGAACAAACCAAAAAGAAGTGCAGACAATACACCGTGGAATATCTGAAATATGGATTTATTCCAGTACTAAATAATCAACAACTGCCAATGGGTCTATTATGTGAGAGGGCCTTTTCAAACGAGGCGATGAAACCTTCCAGACTACTTGAACATTTGAAAAAAATTCACCCAGATAAAACTTTGACATATTTTCAGTCACTTCGTGAAAACTTTCAGAAACGTAAAACAGTCCGTGACATGTTTGTCAACACTTCACAACAAAGCTGTGATGGTTTGCGAGCTTCATACAAAATTTTATTGCTGATAGCTAAATCTGGAAAGTCTCATACAATCGCAGAAAATTTGATTTTGCCAGCTATAAGGAAGTTTGTGAGTACAGTTATGCATAAGTCACCTGAACAAATAATTAAAGCAATTCTGCTCAGCAATACCTCTGTTCAAAGAAGAATAGATGAAATGGCTGAGAATGTTGAAAATATATTGTGCAAGATACTTAGGACAACAGAATTTGCATTGCAGTTGGATGAGTCAACTTTGCCGGGAAACGAATCTTTGCTTCTTGCCTATGTTCGCTTCGTAAAAGATGAAAGCTTGGTTCAAGAGTTGTTATTTGCTAAGCAACTAGTAACGGATACAAAAGGAGAGTCAATATTTCGTGTAGTAGAGAAATTTTTCAAAGAGAAAGACATTCCGCTTACTAACATTCTTGCTTGTGCAACAGATGGGGCACCATCAATGATAGGTTGTTACCGCGGGTTTATCGATTTCTTAAAAGAAGCTGTACCTGGTATATTTACAATACACTGTGTAATTCACAGACAACATCTTGTCGCAAAAAATCTAAGTGATCGGCTTCACAAATCATTAAATACTGGTATCACAGCGATTAACAAAATTAAGTCCCATGATCTCAATTCTCGACTATTTCGAGAGCTTTGTACTGAGAATGATGAACAGTTTGAACGTTTGCTGATGCACACAGAAGTTAGGTGGCTCTCAAAAGGAAATTGTCTGAGACGCTTTTATGCTCTTTTTGAAACTGTGGTAGAATTCTTCAAAGACTCGCATGCTTCGCTCAGTACAGAACTAACGAATATCAGGCATGACATTGCATATTTGTCAGATTTATTCACAAAGTTTAACTAAATAAATCTACAACTGCAAGGAAATGATATTAATCGTATAAAAGTCAAATCTGTCGTCTCCATGTTTCTGGCCAAATTAACGCTATTCAAGCGTAATATTGGCCGTCGCGAGTTAATCCAATTTCCCAGCCTCTTAGAGTTGGAAGAGAAAGACAAAATACCAGAGGATAATCTTCAAGTATGTTGTGCACACCTAGATATGCTGCATAAAGTCATGTCTCAGAGGTTTCAGGATCTTCTTTTGATCACGATTCCAGACTGGATAATAAATCCATTCCTAGACGCGTGCAGTGATGAACTAGGAAGGGTGGAAGAGGAACTGATATCGCTACAAAATGACGCTGAGCTTAAGCCAATGTTCAAGAAATCATATCAAGACTTTTGGTTGCAGAAAGAAATCTCTGAACGCTACCCTGCAGTGTGGGGAAAGGTTAAGATGTTCTGTATTTCTTTTCCAACATCGTATTTAGTAGAGCGTGGTTTCAGCGCAGTTGTCCAACTCCTTTCAAAACAGAGAAACAGACTTCAGATTACTGAACGTGGGGATCTGAGACTCTTTCTAAGTAACTTTCAGCCTGAATATTTTAGGTGGTCAATGAACGACAATATTAACCAAAATTTAGGTAGTAAATAAACGACAATGTAATAGTTTAAAAAAAGAACCAGGTTAAAGCAGCTAAATAACCGATAATTTAATATTTAATTTAAAAAAACCCAGCTTATTCCGGCTAAATAACTGACAAGATAATAGTTAAATAAACTAGATTATAGCTGCTAAATAACCGACACAGTAAATAAACAGATTAAAGCTGTTAAATAACCGACCAAGTATTTGTTAAACATACAAGATTATACCTACTAAATAGCTGAAACACTTTTGGCACGTGCAGTGCTCTTTTAACCCCTCTGAAGCGTTGCCTTTATTGCTTGCTTTATTATTCTGCTTATGTTTTCTTCATCATCAACATCAAGATTTTCAACATCAAGATTTTGTTGTTGTTGTTGTAGATATGTTTGATTGCAATGTTTGCTTCCTTGCTATGTGGCTTTAAAGTACGAAAGAAAAGTAGATCAGCCACCAAACAAGCAAGTCCTTAGTCAACGATTGTTACTGAAGTTTCTCACACTGCTGATGGGATTAGAAGCTGTAGAAGAACAAAGAGTTAAAATTTTAAATCTAGTCTTAGCTTTAAAAAAACTTTAATGGCCTAAGCTTGAATTCCTCTATAAATATTCATTAACTCTTTTTCTTCTTCCTTTTAATCGACCCGTCTTTGATAGTCTCATTCCTCTTCTATTATATGCTCTTTTTGTCAGGTTCCCGGTGAGATGTTATTATTTCATCGCCATGTTTTTAAACCTTTAAGGTGTCAGAATGCGATGTGTGTGTTTTCTTAGCGCGATCCAATTTAATAAAGCGCCAGTTATACTAGTTTTTAATTGCTGGCTCATATTTCTATGGCATAATCGAACGTTCTTGCTTGACATGTTCCCACCTGCATGAAAGTGAAATGGTGCCTCTCTTGTGTCATTGATTGACAATGCCCGGGCCTGGTGTGCCGTAGAAAACTATACATTAGACTGCTTGTGTTAGGTTTACTTCTCGTGTTATTTCTGTAGCTGTTTGTACTATCGGTGTGTCTTTCTGTCTATAAATATTAGACAAACATAAAGGTATGTTTTCAGGCACTCGTAAGAAATAAAGAAGTAGAACACTAGACAACAGAAAAACAACAGACGTGAGTGGCTTACCCAGGATTTGAACCCCGGACCTTCCGTACGACAACACCGCCTAGCTATACAAGCGAATCACACTATCCTCCCGGCCAGCTAGGCATCCCCAAAAAAGATGTTTTACTGACCGGTCATTAGTGCGAAACGCAAGACAACACTGGAAGTTTACAATTGGCAGCTTAGCCTTATTAATGAAGCAATCACTTCTGTTGTTCCCCTATTATACAGTATATGTCAGTCCACACAAGACAAAGACCTTGATACTGTGTCTAATAAATGATAGAAGACGAGTGCCTGAAAACATACCGTTATGTTTGTCTAATATTTATTTACTGTTTACAGGCCTCGGGTTTCCCTTCCTTATATGTTATAAGTGTCTTTCTGTCTACCAGCCCGTCAATCTACCAGCCAACCTACCTACCTAAAAATAAACAGAGAGGGAAACCCCAGACTTGTGAACAGTAAATAATAAACATAAATAGGGTTGCTGCTGACACTCGTAAGGAATTAATAAGTTGGAAAACTAGACAACAGAAAAATAACAGAAGTGGTAGGCTTACCTAGGAATTGAAACCAGGGCGCCGTTCAGATGGTTCTGGATTCGGATGGTCCAAGAAGGGAACTGCTCACCCAACTCATAAAGCTGGACCTAGTATGGTGAAGTCAATAATATTTCACTACCCTACGGCAGTATCGATCATGGGGTACCTACCTACTGTCGTAGATTTTTGATAGGTATTTAAGATATATTTTGGTCCCGTCTGAATAGAACTGAAAAAGGTGGTGCTCAGTGAGAGGTAAGGTAAATAGATAGATTTCACGAGTGAAATGGTGAAAGGTAGAGTCTGTCCCTAGATGGAGAAGATACTCTAGTCCAGCCTATCTCTACAACAGAAATTTGTTGATCAGACAGTATACATATATATATTAATATATATTATCAACCACTCACATACTCACACACAGATAAGTGACGACACTTAGACGCACAAACGTGAAACTATATTTATGGGTTAGGGATATTGGGACGAGCTGACCGACACAGGTAATTAAGTTTTATGTTACTTTTATTTACCATAAAGAAACTTCACAACAGTTGTTATCAAAATATCAGAATATAAAAATCATAGGTTACAGAATTAATAAAGGAATAAACACATAAGCGCAATCGCCTCTGTTGAGACAAGTTCCCACAAGAAGAAGTTAATTAACCCCACAAAAGGTCAAAAGATTAGCACTATGGTATAGAATTTGACTATACTGTAAAGAACAGAGTTTCTAGTTAGTCTATTCTGAAAATGAACAGTGTTAGGAAACATATTAGTATATATGAGTATATTAGTTATACAATATAAGAATTATTCATCCCTGCTTTCACTCGCTGTGACAAACATGTGATCACATTTCATTCTCGCTTACCGAATAAGTGTTTGACAACAACTTGAACATATCTCCATGCTCCAGGTAACAGATTCAGTGTCGGTTCTTTTGGCAAAATAAGCCCCAGTTCTTCAAATGACTGTTTAATCCTCTTATTTGATGAACGCCTATTTTGTTATTTTGTTTTATTGACTCTGTTCCTGTCACGGCAATTAGTCCAGGTATGAAACACAACTTCGAGATCAAAATAGTCACAGTGTACAGTAGCTTGAAATATTCGATAGTAAAATAGAATGTCAGGTAGATAAATCTTTTTCTTCAGGATAAATCCTCGCCACAACACAAGTGGTCGGTAGTCAGGTAATGTTAAATTTGATATTCTTTGCCACAGCGGGCTGAATGTAGATGAAAATGGAAAAAGGAAATCTGGATAGCTATAGGTCCAGTTACAATTATTCTTATTGTCTTTTGTTGGTACTCTCTCTCTTTCTGGGTAAACCAAGAGAGCCGAACAGGTAAACATCAGAGACCCGCTGGGTGCATAAGAATGTTTATTTGGCGTCTATTGTACTTAGACCCGTTTTCTCAGATTTATATTGAAGCCGCTGGTAGGTTTTGGGTTGTGACCCGTACTAAATTTATAGGAAGAAAAAAAAAGCAACATTTAACCACAATCAGTATTCTATCCTAAAAATAACCAGCGTAGAGGTATAATTTAATCCACTCGGCTATTAAATTTAATTAGAAAAACACAAGTGTATATCTTATTTATCGTTTAACAAAAACCCAGTGAAATAAGCGTTAGTCATTTATAAAATTGCTCATAATGAATTAAAAATAAATATTTATTTCGTCAGTACTCATAATGAATAGTGCATTTACTAGTTGACCAAAATATCTATTACTGGTTAATAACAAGTAATTAAATTTAAAAAGTTAGGCTAGCTATATGTTGTTTTAATTCGCTAGTCAGTTAGCACAAAAATCCTAGTGAACTATCATGACGGACTTTAAAAATTACATCACTCAACACAGAAAAATCTTAGTGAAATATAATGCCGGACTTAACAATTAAATCACTCAAGAGGCTATTATAAATATTTACCGCAACACAAAATGACTATCTCCAATCGAAAAAACTAAGAAATTCCACTGTTATAATGGATCTAGAATATCGAAGCTAGACGTCTGAAAATTTGTGGGTACAGTACTAGATAAACTGAGTTTGAAAGCTGGAATATATATATATATGAAATAGACAAAAAGTCGCTGACCAGTGTGAGACATAACACCTTTGGGGAATTCCGTGGTCAAATTTTGAATCAAAGTTAATTTTGCCACCTTTTGCCGACCGCCAGACCCCGGCAACGAGCAAACTGTCTTTTTGATCTCCCTCGTTCCGTAGCTTAATTACATTCACGAACGAACGATGAGGGGGGTAACTGTAATTATCTCCCCCTGACCAATGTAACTAACAAATGTACGACTTTTGGATAATCGCTCTTGATTTTCTTCAATAGCTTATTTCCCCCTTTTCTCTTTCTACGTGCATCTATCAAAAGGTACAACTTTTGAATTATCGCTCTTGATTCTACAAATACACGACCCGTCCCCTCTCTCTACGCGTGAAACGGTCTGATGTTAAACATTCCTAGTGCCTGTAAGACAATAGAGAAAAGAAAAAAATAAGGCGTGGCAAAATTATGAATGAAACAGATGAATGATTCGGAGTTAGGGGTACTGCGTTAACAAAACGTGCCTAACTAATAAGGAAGCAAGGTGGGATTTGGGTGGAAGCAAAAACCGCTGAAATATGTAATCTATTTACATACCTCTTTGTCACACCTACAACATGAGAAGATGTGGCTGCAGGGCAAGGGTGTGTCCAAATGGAAGTTGGATAGAGTGTCAAAGAATCCTTGAACGAAACATGATACTGACCAAAGCAACGCACAGAAAAGAACCAAAAAAGTATTTCCTCACGACGCCTGACTGCGTACATGGAAAGAAAGTTAGAAGTCGTCTTTTTAATGACATGTTACTGAACAGTCGAGTTGGGATATTTCATCTACAGATATACGGAGGTAACTAGGCACTGCTGTCACATGGTGTGGATCTTATGTTTTGTATGACCACAGGAAAAAAAAAAAGAGAATCAGAGGAAGAAAGCGAAAAACTATAATGGATAGGTTGACACTATAACATAGGAAGATATTAACAACATAACTGATAAAGAGTGTGATAAATCGAGATCTGTAGAGGGCTACGCCTCGAAGGAGAGCTCTTGACTTGACTTTCTATATTGTTTTTTTAAATGACGTCACAGTGAGGGCTTCGTCTCGGGTTTTCCAAGGTATTGGAGGCCGTAGTCAGACCCAGTGTGGTCATGACTCACAGATCCTATCCTTCAGTTGTTTACAGCGAGATGTCAGGAGTGTTCAATTGCAATGTCAGTTATCATCAAAGCAAGGGGCAGTAAAAGCCGGAGATCTATTATAGCCAATCATCATCAGTATCATCATATACTTTTTCGCTCTTTGTAGATCCACCACTGATGATGACCCTTTTGTGGAAGCCGACGTCGAAGAACATTCTCTTGTAGTGGTGGTTTTTGTAACAATTAGTTTTAAAAGATGAGTTTGCCAATCGCACGCAGAACCTCATGTTAGTCGTGTCATAACGACATGCCTAAGGGAGCAGTGGTTTTATTCTTTCTTTGTCTCCCACAGAGAACCTCATGAAACACACGGGGCAGTGTTCTTTGTGGAGACGGCCTTAGGTCTGATTGTATCCAGGCTGAGCTCACGCAGAATTTCCAGTCTTTTGTGTTAGTCTAATCGTATCAAGAACAGATATAGGAGCAAGTGGGAAGCAGAGCATCCAATCCACCAAACAAATGATGCATATTACCAGCTAAGTAGAAGTGAATAAGTGGTAATCTTCGGACTTCGCACAGGCTACAACAGATTAAGATACTATCTATTCAACAAGTTGAAGATAGAAACTACTGATGAATGTAACTGTGCCACCGATAAAATGACTGCTAAACATCTACTTCAGAGGTGCCCAACTGTGACGTGATTGTCTCCGCTGCTTCGTAGTAGTGGTCAAACAATGGCCAAACTTAACGATGAGAGTCTTCAAAGGTATCATCCTTCGCTCAAGATTACTCTTGGCAGATATATAAATACTGATGCTTCTACTTTAAGGGAGCATAACAAGAATTTAAAGAAAAGCAAGCCTAACAACTGATATCCTCTAAGATGTCACGAACCTTACTATTCTCACCCCCCTTCTGTGAGGTGATATATTTTCGCACGTATTTCTGAGCTCCCAGCTGAAGGTGATTCAGCAAAGATTAATTGTATAGCTCTCCATGCTTATGTATTTAAAAAAAAAATGATTCATACGGGTGCAGACATTCATTTCACCCTAGAGTGATTAATCCAACTATAGCTTTAAAGTTACAAATAAACATAATTATTAACCGTTTATAGTTTAATAATGTTAAATAAATAAAGTTGTTTATAAAAAAGAAGCGATGATATTTATCATCATCAGATGATTTAAACTGTGGTAGAAATTCGGGAAAATTGTGAAATGTTCGTTCTTTGCGCTTGTTTGCTGCTTAGCTTCCAGTGTGCGGTCGGTTGGCGTCGGCTTCAGCCGCTGTTGATTCCTACAGGTGCCTTGGACTGCACTTCTCTACAATAGTCACGTATAGTGGTTATAGCACATCTCATGCATCAAGTCTGAGGCAACTACAGGGATTGTCAACCGTCTTCAAGACCCGTCTGATGTTGGTGTCTAGCGTCGACTGCTGGCAACTTGTACCACAAACTGAAAGTAGACAAATGTCTCTACAAAGTATTGGGCCTCCTGACATTGTCATTAGGCGACCTCCGCTTCCATCCACCACTTCATCTTCCTCAGACGTTTTACCCTCCCTGAGTTAATTTTAACCCTAGTGATCAGATGAAAGTGCTTTTGGACAGCGGAAGGCGACAATTAAAATATGTATATATTTTACACAATGTACAAAAAAGTAAAGTATCACTGTTTGGTCATTTTTATCATGTTATAGGCTCGTGTGTCTTGGTTTTTGTTTTCACGTTACGTTTTACTTAACTTGCTCGACATGTTGTAGTAGCTCACTTCCCTTGATTGTTAAAACATCTGGACATTGAAGACACTATGCTTATGCCAGAAAAAGTGTTAATCCACTGGTTAACAGTTCACAATTTGAACAAAAAAAATCGTGTCACGTTTTTCACCACTAGTTGAATCTGCAAAATGTGTCCAGGTTTATGGTATCTGTGGTTTATAACCAAGACGCATCTCTAGTGCTGACTGGCCACTGTTGATCAGATTTCTCATTTCGACAAGACTGTCTTGAGGATATGATTAAGTCAGTCAAAAGGGGGTACGTTGTACTATACCATACATTTAAAAAATGGTAACATCAATGAAGGACATTTTCGAAACTCAGTCATGATTACTCCCCGTGGCTTAGTGTTGTGCCAAAATTAGCAAAATTGTTTCTCTTACAATAAATTGACAAAATGGGCTGGGAACAAAAAGAAACAGAGAAGACGAACTCTTTGAGCACAGCACCTAATAGCAAAGCCCTAAAAATTACTATACACTTTTATTGCTAGCATTGCTCATTCCTAACAAGGACTTCTAGCTGAGCCAGTGCTGTCCAGGATTGAGGTTATATAGTGGTGGAAGCCATCTTCCTTCGAGCACGAGGCAAGATATAGACATGCGGATTTATGTTAAGTGAATGAACGAAGAAAAGAAGAAGAAGTACCACAGAAAAAAATGTCTTCAGAAATGTCAACGAAAAATAGATATCTCCGCTAGATTCCCAAGCCCCGTGTGACTAGAGCTCCTCTATATATAGAGGGCGCTGTTCCTTTGTAAGTCAGCCAGTTCCCTAACAGGCAGTATATTTGCAATGTTAGAAGGAACATTTAACAATACACTCATCTTCTCAGATAATCTGAAATCGTGGCCAGAGATAAATGCAGGCTTAACATCTTTGATCAAATGAGGTGTGTCAGCTAAGAAATATAGCCACTTGTTTGGTTGATCTGTATGTGCAATTTTGTTTCTGGAAGCACAAACACCAGAGCTGGCCCACATAGCTTTGTTTGCACTTCCCATGTCACTTGTGACAGTTACCACATGCAGACCAATTGCAGCAGCGTTATGTATTATTTCCAGAATAATGGGTTTGTAAACATAGCCTTTAGTTGACCTTCCTGAGTAATAAAAAGCAACAATTTGCTTCCATCTGCTGGATAGCCCACTTAGCATGAATACTAGTGCATTTGTCGCAATGCCCTTATGGTCAGGTACATTGACATGACCACGAGGCTACTAGTTGTTAAATCACGCTTTATTTGTTAAATACCGTGAATGTCCACCAGTTGATAAATGTAGATGTTGGGACTGGTGTAGTAAAGTGTAACGATTGTCAACTCATTAAACCCAGCACAGTTTTGGTCATACAGGTCATCTTGTCCTGGAACGTGATGAGGCTCCGACAAGAATGTGAGTGTAAACAATGAGTGTGTATGTGAATGTCAGAACGCGAATGGTAGAATGATTCGATAGAGTTGACAGGTTGGTAGTACATCACTCATACTCACACTGTTCGAATTCAAGAAGTACTGGAACTACGGTGGTCTTTTTATAACATTTAATGGGACGCACACTTGGACAGTACGTGTATGGTTACAGGAACAAATGTCGACATAGACAGCATAATGTTGATCACAGGAATATCATCTTAAGTTAGCATTCATGCTTGGCAAATATCATAATGGAGCATTCGTAAATAAGCATTCAGAGTTCCATCATGTAAATCATCTGGCTTTACTGACTGGGCACGTCAGACCATAACCAATATATAGGAAGGCTCCTAGACCTAACCTCGTCTAGTGAATATCCCTTCACGTAAAGTTCAATATATATATTTTCCATAAAGATATAGGAATCCCAGACATGGGTTCTCACATGTAGCAGTGATCTCTTGGTTCATCGAGCGATAGTACAGGCATCCCTTTCTCTCACTCGATAAATACAAAGTATATGAATTTCAACATGGCTGTTCTTCTCTCGTGAGTTTCACTCACTATAGGACCCAGACCAAAATTGGTCATTCGTTAAATGTCCTCATTTCTTCATAGCTTCTCTCATAGAGGTAATTGAATAATATCATACAATCTAGTGCTGATACATAGGAATGTCGTCTTCCTTTGAATAAATATTCTTTTCAAAAGTACCACTGTGCATCTGTTTATCGACAACGATGGCGAAGCCCAAGTTCATAATAAATTGTGGTTTTACCTTTCTATGCGAAATATAACTTTGCCATTCCTTGGCAAAAGAGAATAAACACTGGGGTAAAGTACATACAACATGTCTAAATGACTATCACTTTTCCCCATTGACTTATAGATCACTTTTTCGGCGATAGGCCTGCTACCACAAAATTCTACATCCAGACAGGATGACAGCCATGAATCACACCCCTTGCTAGCGATACTTCCGCTGCATAGCCTTTGACCTTTTCTAGCCACAACCAACATAGTTCGACTTAGAAATGTAAAGATATCCATATATAAGACAGACTCGTCCTACTCATACAAACACTACGTATAAATTCAGGCCATAGATATACTGAAGCAAGAACAATCTATTCCTACCCAGCCAAAGAATAAATCGCAGTAGGCCTAGACTCGTCCGCGGAGTCCGATCGAAGATGACGGAACTACTTTCAAGGGAAGTAACTCAAAAATGACTTCTCCTTAAGCACTTAAAAAGGAAATACTTTGATTACAAAATATTTGCGAACATAATAAGTATATAAATGTATTATATTGCAAGATAGTAAAAATTGCCCTTTACAGTCTTACCACACCTCCCGGGAAAAAAAAATAAAATTTTTTTTTTTTTTTAAATACATCTAGGAGCAACGTAGAATAGGCTCACAACGCAAGAATACTGCGCAGATGAAAATATCAGGAATAACTATAATTCCTAATATGACCGGTGAGAATATATATCTCAAAATCTGAGAGAAATTGTTTCTCTACGAATAAATGTTTCCAGGAAGGTGTGATGTACGTATAATACAATTCTGGTAATTATACAATGCATACCAAAAATTCACACTATAATCTTAAATTTATGATTTATGAAGAAACAATCATCAAAGAACAGCGGTGAATTAACATCAATAAACCGCTAAGTAGCGATACCATCATTCTATTATTAAATTACAAATGTGTATCTTAGTAAAGAAACAAAAAATAACTGTTGTAAAGTTATACATATTAAAAAGATCCAATATTTAACAGTTAAGTGGCATCATGTGGGCATCTGGACAGAATGTCCGCCATCACATTTTCTGAACCACGGATAGCTCGTACCGAGAAATGAAAAGGTTGAAGAGCGATTGCGTATCGAGTTGATCTCGAGCTCTTCAAGTTCTTACTTTGGATAGCCGTAAGAGCTTTTTGGTCAGTTTCCACTACGAAATGCGCGCCCAGAAGGAATCTTTGGAGTTTGAGAATTGACCAAACCATTGCCAATAATTCACGGTCTAAAACCGAGTAATTCCTTTCTGCAGCATTAAGTTTTCTGGATATATACATTACAGGATGCAGAGTTCCAGAGTACTCTTGCATTAGTGCCGCTCCAATCCCAGTGGATGAAGCGTCACTACGAAGAACAAATGTCTTATCTGTTGTAGGTAACACTAAAATAGGTGGTGATGAAAACATAGTTTTGATCTTCTCTAGTGAAGATTGGCATTCATGAGACCAGTGAACCATGTTAGGCGACCCTTTCTTTAATAGTGTAGAGAGAGGTGCCATGATAGAGGACAGATTCGGAATGAAACGTCCATAAAATTGTATGAGACCTAAAAGACTTCGCACTTGCTTTTTAGTCCTAGGGATAGAGATGTTAAGTATCTTAGTGATATTATGGTCTTCTGTCTTCAAGAAACCGTGACCTACTCGATGGCCTAAGAAAGCAATTTCGCTAAAGCCAATACAAGCTTTAGATGGTTTTGCTGTCAGGTTATACTCACGCAGAGTTGATAATAATTCAACTAACCCTGAATAGTGATCTTCCCAAGTATCGCTGAAAAGACAGATGTCGTCTAGATAAGCAATGACATCTGACCGATACGATAGGATTCGACGCATCATGCGTACAAATGTAGCTGGTGCGTTCATAAGGCCGAAAGGCATAAAATTCCATTGGAAAAGGCCTCTGGGAGTAGAGAAAGCGGTAAGAGGTTTGGCGCGTTCGGATAATGGAACTTGCCAATATCCTTTAGACAAATCAAGTTTAGTGAAAAAATGCGATTTAGAAAGACGAGTAAGTAGCTCTTCTAGTAAAGGCATAGGTTCAGCATCGAACTTCGTAACTTGATTCAATTTGCGATAGTCAACGCAAAGACGTATGTTATTGTCTTTTTTTCGAACAATAACCATCGGCGAAGAATATGCAGAAGTGGATGGTTCGATTATTTGTAAATCTATCATTTCATCCAACTCCTTTTCAACCTGTGTTTGGAAATGTATAGGGATAGGATAAGGTCTAACCCTAATTGGAGTATGTTCAGTTAGAACAATGTCATGCTCAATGACATGAGTTTGTCCAGGGATGTCAGTGAGGACATCCTGAAATGTTTGTAACATAGACGAAACTTGTCGCCGTTCTCCTAGAGACAAATCAGGAGAAACAGTAACGTCTTTCCATGATTCACTAGAATGAAGTGGGATCATTGGAAGCGGAAGATTAACATCCGAAAAACTTGTTTCCTCATCCTGTATTACAGACAATGATGAGTAATGACCATGTTTGACATGAGAATCGTCCGTTGCCTGGAAAATAGGCTGTAGATAGTCAGGACGTTCATGGAACTCCGTAAGCATATTGATGTGGAAGGTTTTATGCTTCCCGTTGATATCGACGATGTAGTCAACATCTGAAATTTTCGATATTATATCGTACGGACCTTTCCAACTAATAAGGAGTCTATTTTCACGACAAGGTAGCAAAACAAATGCTTTGTCACCAGGACAAAGTTGTCGTAAAGTTCTCTTCTTATTAGCAAATTGTCTTGCCTTCTGCTTAGCAAATTCAGAAGAGGACGTTGCCAATTTGCATGCTTCGATAATCTTCTGTCTCAGCGCGATGACATACTCGTAAGAAGATTTTGTGTCATCGTCAATATTGTCAGCTGTTATAAGATCATGCAGCAAAGACATTGGGCCGCGCGGTCGCGCGCCAAAGACAAGTTCAAAGGGAGAAAACCCTGTATGTTCATTGGGGACCTCTCTGTACGCGAAGAGGGCCGCGGGTAAAACCCTATCCCAATCTTGAGGATGATCCTCAGTTATCTTCCCTAATAAGTTCTTAAGTGTTCTATTTAGTCGCTCGACCATCCCATTGGACATAGGATGATAGATGCTACTCAAAGATCTCTCTATCTGTAGAGTAGACATTACTTGAGACATGGTATCGATATCAGTTGGGTGCCATGATCTGATAATATTTCTCCGGGGAATCCCAGCCGAGAAAATATAAGCCAAAGAGCATCTGCAATGTCAGCGGTAGTAATGCTCTTTAGAGGGATAGCCTCTGGCCAACGTGTGCACATGTCTACACACGTTAAGATAAACTGATGTCCTCTAGCAGATTTGATCTTGAATGGACCAATGATGTCTATCGCCATTTTCTGGAATGGACGAATAGGAATATCTGCAGCCTGAATAGGCGCAGCATGACGAGGACCTTTGGATTTGACTTCTTGACATACTTTACAGGATCGACAATAGATCCGTATGTCCTTGTTCACAAAAGGCCAAAAGAAAGCCGCAAGAACTCTTGACTTTGTACGGGAAAAACCCATGTGACCAGCACACTGAGAGTCGTGTGCATGTTGTAAGATCTTAACTCTCAAATTCTTGGGTACAAGAATCTGAGAATGACTTGACTTAGTGGAGTCTTGCACCATACGGACAAGTACGCCATTCTTCATTGTAATCCAAGATTTACAATTTGAATCTTTATTCGGATCACCTTTCGTTACAAGAGTGAAGAATTTCTTAAGAGTCGGATCTTCTTCTTGTTGTTTTATAAACGAGTCACGAGAAATTACCAAGGGATCATCTTGGTTATGCACTTCATTATCTTCAACAGATGAAGTTTCAGGCATATTGAGAGCTTGAGCTCTAGTGACTACTGCATTAGCAGATTGCATATTTTGATTTTCCCAAACGGAAATTTGCTCCGGAGTGCATTCTTTGACTCCGTGAATGCGACCGATGATAAGATCAGCGATCGGATTCGGCAAAAGACATGCGTGTACATCTCCTGTGAAGAAAGGAGTAGCAATCCTAATGATAGCGGTAGAGTATTTCTCTATGGTGCCGCCAAATGTTACGCATTTGACTACTTTGCCTGTAGAATGAGAAGGATCTATGAGTGACTGCCTAACCCCAATAGTTGTGCATCCAGAATCAAAAAGTACTGAGACTGGATTGTCATTTACTAAACCTTTGTGTAAGACAAGAGAACCTCTCCCATCATGCGCGATTGACGCAGGAAGAGCGGGAAGAGGATGCCCACAGCTTAAAGTAGACACTGTGGTTGGCTCAAATAATGTTTTGCATTGGGGGCACTGAGATGCTCTCCCAAAATCAAAAGCGGCACATGCCATATTATTAGAGTCATCATTATCTTTATTTTGTTTATAGGCTTCGTGGGACTCTTGCTGTGCAGAGTTCGCCTGGTAATGAGCTTTATGTTTTTTGAATTGTGCTCTACCTCTGTTATTATTGCCTCTGTACTTATCATTGTTTCCACTATTATAACCTCTACTCGGGTTTGAATCATAGCTCCTTTGGTTACTATCATCATATTCATTATAATGAGTATCTCTGTAATTATGATCTTGTTGTCTCCATGAAGGAAAACTTGGATAGTTTCTAGAATGACTTCCTTTGCGAAAGTTCCTGTAATTATGACCACCCCTGAATCGAGGGCTGTCAGCTCTTCTCCAGGTATTCGAAGAAGAACCCTGAAATGATTGGTTACCTTGGTTCTGATAACTGTAATAGTTACCTTTTTTATTAAACTTATTTTGAGGTCCTTGGAATTTGTGAGAGTGATTAGGGTTGTATGGTGTTGCAGAAGCAACTGGCATACCTTCTTTAACCTTATTGTTGCTAATAGCTACGTCCGGATGTGCAGTGACGTATTGGGTACAATACTGTTCCATTTCTTTTAGAGACTTAGGTTTACGCTCATGTAAGAATTCGAGGAAAGGTTTATTTATACTTGACATAATCTTGTCTCTGAGTATCAAGTCCATAAGGGCTTCATAAGTCTTTTCTGTTTTGGATAGCTCAATCCAACGATCAAATGTAAGACGTGTCCTTGCAATGAATTCTGAGAATTCTACACCTGCCTCAGGCACCATTGTCTTAAACAACTTCCGATAACCCTCTTCAGACAACTGATACTTCTTTAATAAGGCTGCCCTAATAACATCATAGTTATCTTTGTCAGCCTCTTCAACCAAACTTAAACTAGTCAGAGAATCACCTTTCAGATTTTCTGATAACTGGTTAGCATATTGTGATTTGTCCACATTATGTGCTCGACACGAGCGTTCAAATCTATTTAGCCAGAATGTTATGTCATCACTGGAAGGGTTGAACGCTGGTACCTTGACCTTGTAAGTAAAGGGTTTACCATTACCACCAGATGCTTGATTACCATCACTTATGTTTGTTAACTTTAACTTTTCTAACTCAAATGCTAAAAGTTCTTTTTGGTGTTCATGTTCTCTTATTGCTTTTTTCTCTTGAGCTTCAGCTTGTAATTTTCTCTCTTCTGCAGCAGCTTCATCCTTCTTTTCTCTTTTTCCATTTCCATCTGGAATCTTTTTTCATCAGTCTGTATCTGCAATTTCTTTTGTTCATAGTCTCTTTGTAATTTTCTTTCCTCAGCTTCTAATTTTTTCTCCTCAGCTGCTAATTTCTTTTCTTCAATCAATGCTTTTCTTTCTTCAGCAGCCAATGCTTTGTCATATTGAGCAACTGCCCATTCTTCTAATTGCTGACCAGTCTTATCAAGAATCTTGCCTTGTGTGATAAAATAATCTAAAGTAGACATCTTGTCTAATAAGATCAGTAATTTGCAAAAGTAAATAAATTCACTTTCTTAGTCTTAATCAAAGACCTTGTATGATAACTTTGTAACCTGTGGAAAATAGTACTTAACTATCCCAATCACTGTGGGAAACAAGCCTTACAAAGGTCTTGTATAAATCCTTATATAATAACAGCTATAAGTTGCTGGTTCACTCTATAATATAAGTGCAGTGCACCAGAAATAGTGTTTTATATCATCAACTGTGTACCTTTAGTAATAGCAATTAACTATCAGTTGATTCTTGTACATCAATTTATATGATCAACTATATTTAAAATAGTGTATGTCGATCAGGCACAAAACAAAACAGTTATACAGGAGAACATGAAAACATTTGCGGAAATGAAATAAATGAAATGGGAAAACAATAAAAGATAAACCGCAAGAGGATAACAAATACAAATAACGCCACAGTATATAAATATAAATTGAGAATAGAACTGAAAGATAGAATAGGGTAGACCAACAAATTACAAACAAATCAAAACAAACTAAAGAACAGAGGAATATTACAAAAACAACAATGAGTACAGTCTTCACAGCTAACACTAATAGCAACAGCTGTCGCAGCAAATTTTCAATCAAGAAAATTGCACCTATAGAAACGCACACATCAGACCCTCTATTACGTGGGATACTCTGTTGTGTGACACCGCCCAACCAAAACAACAACCCGCTGGATACAAACAAATATCACATATAAATATTTAAACATAAATACAAAATTGCATAAATAGTATGGCAATATGATGTAAATAGAGTGTTGCAGAAAGAATGTGTTGTAAAGAAGGCTCAGTTACACTGCCTAATAGTACAGTACTGTGGTACTTTATTAAACAAATACTTCTGGTCTAATTATTTTAAATTCAACACAGAAATAGAAGCTCCATCGTTGATGTGAATGATAACAATCGATGTAGGACTTCTCAGTTCAATAACATTTCCTTTCGCAAACACTGTCAAATATTCTCCAGTCCTGATGTGTAATGTTCTATGTTTCAACCAAGCTTGCTGTGTAACACTGTCAGTTGTATGGCAAATGTCCAACGAACCAAATGTCAACAAACGCTGACCTAGTTACCGCATACTCTCGACAGGACAGGTCACGCTGACATCACTGTAGAGTTGTACTGCTGATGTATTTGTGTGTCGTAACAGACCCCAAGGAACGTCTGGTCTCAGTAGTTCACTTCTCAATATGGTCACTGTGCAGGTTGACCCAGGAAGCTGGCACACCAGTTGTTAAACTCTGTTTGTTGTTAACTCATACTGGCTACTAGTTGTTAAATCACGCTTTATTTGTTAAATACCGTGAATGTCCACCAGTTGATAAATGTAGATGTTGGGACTGGTGTAGTAAAGTGTAACGATTGTCAACTCATTAAACCCAGCACAGTTTTGGTCATACAGGTCATCTTGTCCTGGAACGTGATGAGGCTCCGACAAGAATGTGAGTGTAAACAATGAGTGTGTATGTGAATGTCAGAACGCGAATGGTAGAATGATTCGATAGAGTTGACAGGTTGGTAGTACATCACTCATACTCACACTGTTCGAATTCAAGAAGTACTGGAACTACGGTGGTCTTTTTATAACATTTAATGGGACGCACACTTGGACAGTACGTGTATGGTTACAGGAACAAATGTCGACATAGACAGCATAATGTTGATCACAGGAATATCATCTTAAGTTAGCATTCATGCTTGGCAAATATCATAATGGAGCATTCGTAAATAAGCATTCAGAGTTCCATCATGTAAATCATCTGGCTTTACTGACTGGGCACGTCAGACCATAACCAATATATAGGAAGGCTCCTAGACCTAACCTCGTCTAGTGAATATCCCTTCACGTAAAGTTCAATATATATATTTTCCATAAAGATATAGGAATCCCAGACATGGGTTCTCACATGTAGCAGTGATCTCTTGGTTCATCGAGCGATAGTACAGGCATCCCTTTTTCTCACTCGATAAATACAAAGTATATGAATTTCAACATGGCTGTTCTTCTCTCGTGAGTTTCACTCACTATAGGACCCAGACCAAAATTGGTCATTCGTTAAATGTCCTCATTTCTTCATAGCTTCTCTCATAGAGGTAATTGAATAATATCATACAATCTAGTGCTGATACATAGGAATGTCGTCTTCCTTTGAATAAATATTCTTTTCAAAAGTACCACTGTGCATCTGTTTATCGACAACGATGGCGAAGCCCAAGTTCATAATAAATTGTGGTTTTACCTTTCTATGCGAAATATAACTTTGCCATTCCTTGGCAAAAGAGAATAAACACTGGGGTAAAGTACATACAACATGTCTAAATGACTATCACTTTTCCCCATTGACTTATAGATCACTTTTTCGGCGATAGGCCTGCTACCACAAAATTCTACATCCAGACAGGATGACAGCCATGAATCACACCCCTTGCTAGCGATACTTCCGCTGCATAGCCTTTGACCTTTTCTAGCCACAACCAACATAGTTCGACTTAGAAATGTAAAGATATCCATATATAAGACAGACTCGTCCTACTCATACAAACACTACGTATAAATTCAGGCCATAGATATACTGAAGCAAGAACAATCTATTCCTACCCAGCCAAAGAATAAATCGCAGTAGGCCTAGACTCGTCCGCGGAGTCCGATCGAAGATGACGGAACTACTTTCAAGGGAAGTAACTCAAAAATGACTTCTCCTTAAGCACTTAAAAAGGAAATACTTTGATTACCAAATATTTGCGAACATAATAAGTATATAAATGTATTATATTGCAAGATAGTAAAAATTGCCCTTTACACTGCCCCATTTTACTCCTCTTGAAGACCTACAATTAATACCCGGACCTGATCCTCAGATAGCATGTTTAATATTTTATCTGTCTGGCATGCCAATTTTTTCTTCATTCTATTGCTCTGCCTCTTCTCTGTAACTAAACTTGCTGCAAGTTTACTGATATTTTTTTCTAAGTGTCTTAATCAATGTTTCCTTAGCAACACAGCCGGCACAGTTATCTTTAGTAACTTCAGTTTGCATGCTATTTTCTGATGCTGAGGAGTCCGTGTGGTTGTCATTAACGCTATCTGTTTCTACATTGTCTTCAATAGAACTGTCAGTTGCTGCATTTTTCTTCTTGTTGTAAGTGTGATCATGGTTTAGGCCCAGCGCGGCAGTGTGCCCTACAACAACATCCCTTATTTTAGGTAATCTTAGGTAAAAATCAACAGTTATCTTCTGTGCTGACCAGGTGCACGGTGTAAAAATTTGGTAGGTACTGCAGTCCATCTAAGTTTCTTCTTCCCATCCAGTCGCTTCAATTCAAATTCAGTCGTCTCGAAGTGTTGTTCACACAGCCTTGCATTAATAGAAGCTTTCCAATGTTTTCTACTCACTTTGCATTCCCAGATCGATCTAAGTTTCTTGTCTGCTGGAAACGAGAACAATCTGTATCCTCTGCTAGAGCTATTGCTACAGCCAAAAGCTGAACAATTAGGCATCTTACTCGATGCTTATTCTCGCTACTAGCCCTTTTAGGCTAAGTCCAGCCAAAAATGGCGTCCAGATCGTTCAGCCTCGTTTTCGATTCTGACATAGTTCGCGCAAATCTTATGTATAGAGGAGCTCTACGTGTGACATAGAGTAGCGCCGTTGTTCCTTCTTGACATGTTGAGTGAGACGACTAAGGTGCAGCAATACAGTCTTATAAAACAAAGTGCTACATAAACCACTATTGCAAGACCTCATGAGGTGACCTGGTGCAGAATACATTTGTAGGGGGTGACCTGTGCTACTAAGTAGCGAAACAAGAACATTCTTTCAAAGTTTCCCTAACTTAGCATTTCAGAGTGTCATAAATTCAGAATTTAGTGGATTGTGTATGGTGGAAAATGTTTTAAGAAAAATACTGTCACTCATCGCATGTACATAATTTGTCTTTCAGTCCTTGTTCAGCCATATTGATGACTGTTCCCCTGAAGAAAACGTCACATTCAAGATAGAAATAAGGTAAGGGAATATTCACTGTGATTTCTTATATTACTTTATATTATAAAGGTGATTTCTTATTTTGAATTATCAGATTGACTAGTTATCGTATATTATAATTATAATAGTATACGCTTACCTGTGTGTCCTAGTGGATGTCTGTAAGTTGGTCACTCTAGGCATCTGTGTATATGTGTGTCTGTGTGTCCTAGTGGATGTCTGTAAGTTTGTCACTTTATGTACTGTATAAGTGTATGCGTTTACCTCTGTGTCCTAGTGGAATTTACTCCATTTTCTGTCTTGACTATTTGGTTTATTTATTATTACTATTTTCTTTTTTTGGCCATGTAGAGTGATGTAATGTATTATTCTATTTCAGTTACCTAGAGATCTACAACGAAAGAGTGAGAGATTTGTTACAGAAGACAAGAAAGAGAGGACACGAACAGTACACTCTGAAGATCAGGGAGAATCCACGTACAGGGCCTTATGTACAAGGTAGTAGTTCTCTAATGTCTAGTTATGTAACAGTTAAAAGTCTTATAGACTTAGAGAATCATCTCATAAGGGCATATGTCGTTCATTGGCTGTTCACTTACATTCACAGAGTATTACTGAAGAGTTGGATCTTCATATCTTCTTTCATATCTACTTTTATATCTTCTTTCATATATTCTTTCATATTGTGGCGGTATTGTTTCCCACGCTCGGCATTAGTGGTCAAACAATGGCCAGACTTAGAGTATAATGATGAGGCTCTTCAAAAGTATCAGCCTTCGCTCCAGATTACTCTTGGCGGAGATAAAAATAGAAGAATGATGTTTCTATTTAAGGGAGCCTCACAGGATTTTAAAGAAAAGCAAGCATAACAACTGAGATCATCTAAGCTGTCATGAACTTATTATTCTCCCACCCCTTCTGTGAGGTAATATATTTTCGCTCGTATTTCTGAGTACCCAGCTGAAGGTGATTAGCAAAATCGTAATGTAATAGCTCTATCTGGTTATGTATTTAGAACAATATGAGTCACACGGGTGCAGACACACATTTCAATAAATAGTGATTAATCCAACTATAGCTTTATAGTTACATATAAAAAAGTTTAATAATCACTTATAGTTAAACATGTAAAATAAATAAAGTTGTTTATAAAAAACTGAATTAATAATATTCATCATCATCGGATGATGTTGATGCCTAGTGTTGACTTCTGACAACTTGTACCACAAAGTTGATGTTGGGTTCAGTCACTGCTGGTAACTTGAAGAGCCTGGGGACACCTCTGCTGTTGGTTCCTTGTGAGGAAACCCGCACTAAGCAGTCACCAGCTCTTACAGTGGTGGTTCATGTGTAAAGTTATTTGCAGTGATGAGGTTGCAAGTTTCAAATGCCACTGTATATCCACAGACAAATTATACGTGTTAAAATGCAAATATAAAATGATAAAATGTACATATTACAACTTATCCCAAGTATTTTCGGGCGAGCACTGACTTTTTTCACAGGAAACTTCCGAATATTGTCGGGCAACTGTTTAAGGGGGCACACCCAGCCAAACATGGGTTATCTTTTTAAAAAATTAACAGAAAAATAACTAACGAACTTGTTGACATAAAATTTGGCCACATGTTACACGAGATATTATATTTTAGCTTTGTAGATATGGCTCTTGCAATATGACCCTTTTAAATAGCACAAATTTAGAACTTTGTATAGCAATATCTCTGTTTCTATACCATGTAAGAAAAAAGTGGAGGTTTATGCCATAAAGGATAACATGGGCTATAAGTGTGCACAATTTGAAGGCTATAGCTTTAAAATTGTAGAAAATATCACCGGAACTGTGAATCGCAGGCCCTGTTTTCGTTAAAGTTTAGTTTTTAAAATGTTAAAACACTTATCTGATAAGAGCTCAGTATCCCCCAGGAAGATACGGCTGATCCTCTCTTTGTGTCTGCTCTTCATCCAGGACAAGCCTCCTACGTCTCTTGGCTCTTCTTGCTTCAAGAGAAGCAGCTTTAACTTTCCTTTGTGAATGTTTTATGCGAAGACTGTCTTTTTCTACACAGAATGTATGCATAAATTTTCCCGGTTGAATGTCCCATTCCTTAAGGATTGTTTTCAGGCTGTTAGCTCCATCATTAAAGATGCACACAGCAATTGCAACAGCTGTATTTACAGTTGAAAGTCCTTGATTTTTTATTTTAGGACAATATTTCCATATTAAACTGTTCAATGATTCATTAGAATTTTGAGTGTAACCTTGCAGGCACTTTCTCAGTAATTCTGTCTTGGAGAGGTCTTTGAATATGGGCTTAATAGCCTATGACAGCAATTGGAAGGTTTCCCTTGTGCTTAAAGTCATTCACTATGCCATCTCTGACAGCCTGTTTGTAGGGACACCAGTCAATGTTGCAAAAGTTATGAACAGGATTATCATCTGTTGATGTCTTATGGAAATACACCGCCCAAACCTCTTCTCGCATTTTGCAAAGGTTGTTTTTGTTAGCTCGTATGGCATTTCCATAGTATACCTGTAGCTTATCAATGACACTATCTGTTAGTCTACCCTTACCACCTATGGATTTACCATCAGGCAAAGACTTCCCTTTAGAAAGTTTCTTAAGATTTCTCAGCTGAGTACCCATTCTTTTCTAAACATGACCCACACATTCAATTTTTTCTATCAGACAATCTTCTCCATAAGGCTTGGATTCGAACACCTTTTTGAAACTGTTAGTGTCTCCATCCCCAATGAACTTTGTATATCTGAGATTATACTTGTCTGCTGAGCAAGAAAAAATGTTACAAGCTGCTGCTGCTTCCATTGGCCCTGAGGATCCGTGATGGGTCATCGTACAAACCTCAGCATGACTTTGTTTCCATTGTTGAATTTTGTCTGGGTTGTGGTCTTGTTTCTCCCAGTACTGACAAGATTTGCACTTTTTACTCTTTGTCTGAGTATCTATTACCTTTCCAGTTTGCAAGCCAATCACAGTTGTGGTACCAACAATAGACGAATGGCCTCTGGTCATCCAGGTACCATCACAAGATACATCAATGTCTCGGAACTTGTTGTCACCTTCTTCTGCACTCCCATACTCTTGAACAGCAGCATTTTTCATGCTAATAATTTGCACCCTAGTAGCAGCATCCTCCATTCCTTTCTGTATAATAGCACTGCTGCTGTGTCTAACTGGGAGTGGTAAATCCATTATACCACAGAAAGTGTTTAAGTCGGTTTGACTGCAGCCAATACAGCGCATGGCAAAAGCTGCACGCCGATTGATAAGATTGATCTTTGCATTCCCTACTGAGAGCTGACTACTTGAAGGGAAATGTTTTTGTTTATGACAGTTTGCACTGTTACAATGAAATACAAATTCACTCCCAAGTCCTTGCCTTTTGACTTCAACTAATTGTACAGAACTTTGGCAAAAGGTACACAACAATTTTTCAGCAATGTTCTGACCAAGAAGACCCATGTCAACAATTCTGTGCCCCTCAAGCAAATCAGTATCATTAACATTATAATTACCTTCCTCGTCAGTTTCTGCAGAATCTGTGTCACAGTTTCGCTCAAACATATCCTCATCAGAGTCATGTGTTAGGTTGCTAATGTCCAGAATGTTCTGCTCTGATCGTGAAAGGGGCGTGGCATTTCGTTTCATTCCAATATCAAAACATTCAGTCTGCATCGATGGTGTTGAAGTATGAACGCATGGCTCAGTACCGAATGTCGATGAATTCTGTAGGATTGTTTTCCTTTCAGTTCGTTCAGCCGTATGTTGATTCGTTGTATTGAGTATATTTTTTCTAGGGAGTGTTTATTATTTGGTATACCTTCCAATAAGAAGGTTAGCAAAAAAGCATATTTTGGGACTAAAAGTCAGCGATTTTTGGAACACACTCATTCTCTTTGAACATTGATAACTCATAAACTATTACAGATAAACACATAATTCAAAAAGAATATCGAAGTAAAAAGGCTTATAAATATTTAAAACACAATTATTATATGCAAATCAAAAATACCCTTTTTTGTCTATTTCTGGGTGTATATGCCCCGATGCCGTACCTTTCATGTGTGTTGGTTTCTAGCTGAGAGCACTTGAAGTTGGATCCTAGAACTGAAGGCGCAAAGTGATGTCTCTGTGGCTACTCTTTTCTAATCTTATAATTCACTACCAGTCCTATTGCTTGTCCTTTATTTGGGTCCAAGTATTTCTTGTTCCTGGTTATCTATAATTTCTCCTTGATGAAATTGGAAGTCAATGAAGTAGTCTTACAACTCTGTAGAATATAAGCAACATTTTTGCCTACACACCTTGATTGCTACTTGGAGGAGAAGTCCTTTCAGGAGCAGTCTATCTTAGAACCTCACACGCCAAACTAACTGCGAATAAGTGTCTGATTTTGATAGGGGTCTCCCCACGGTCGTGTAGAACATTACTACATGACAACATAATGTAATACCCTTTACATATGATTTTAAAACTCCATGACCATATGGGATGAAGAAAACATGGAAAGACCTTCAGCTGATGACACAGGACATGAAGTTGTGCCACTCCGTTGTTACTTGTCATGTTTACAAACTCACTACTACACAGATCTATCACTGATAATATCTTCCAAGATGTTACTTTCCTGTAGTTGATTATTACAAAGTGAATCTGCCGGACGTATTACATCACTGTTCGTGTCAGTGAAATTGGCCGTGTATTTAGGCACGTCAAGTTTGCGACCTGACAACGTATGTCCCAATTACCGTCTATCATCCGTATCGGAAAACCTGAACAACATGGTTTGGAGCTATTATCTGCTATCGATGTCCCCGTATAAACATTTGTTTAATCAATCCGTCTCGCTACTTACTGGCGCCTTTTCTTTCGACCCGAAGCTATTACATAATTTAGTACACAAAAAACTTCCACTCTGCACAAATAGGAGGCAGGGTTGTTTCAGAAACAGGTCAAGCGGATAGGTAAATAGGAAGAGAGTGACAATATATGATAAGAAAATCTTGAACGATGAAAGCAAAAACAACGAATACTGGAAGAATTAGCACGTAAAAGGAAGGGGAGGGTAAGAGTATTTGTTTTTGTTTTTTTAATTTTCAGTGGTTAATTTTTGTTTTATAAAGGCAGAGAGAGGGTGGAGGTTCAGCTGTTTGTAAAGATGATAAAAGTGATTCACTGCAACACCCAATGTTAGTTTTTGGTCATCTGTAAAGGTAGCATAAAACAGTTTTGTATTTAACCTACAATCTTCCCCGTTTGTCTTAACATTTAACCATTGTTTGTATTATTTCACCTCAGCTGTTTTCTTCATGAAACAAACATATAATTATTCTTCAACATTATGTGTTGTATGACTGAGCTTTGAGTGGCAGGGTAGTTAGAGCTCTTGTTTCTCGAGGTAAAGCTATCTGGTTCGAAACCTGTTAGCGTCACGCTTCAGTCTACGAAGCTGTAAAAATGGGAACCTGATCCTGCTTTTCTTCTTCTTCTTCTTCCTCGTTCACCCTGAAAAGGACGGTGGTTGCGTTGTGTCTGTTTACAACGTAGCTGTGATATCTGCACCTTTCGGTCGACACATCCGACTTCTGCACGGCATTTTTTAGGACCGGGTTTGCCTTCCCATTGCGATCCGTGCTCGCTCAGCCAGCCTGCATTGCTGCATACTGTTTCCAGGACCACCACGTGGAGGTGGAGCACGGTCTTGACCAGCTCTGGTTCGCTGGTCCTGACGCAGGCAGTCAAGCTATGAGTCGCTGACTGCGGTCTCTATTGCTGCGTCTTGAGGTCCCATCCTGCTTTTGAGTTTGGAATAGCAAAGGCAACAACAACAAAAATAATGAAAAAAAGGAACTGGTCACTCCACCGCAAAAAGCTTGAGACTTAGTTTATTGATGTCTCTAACGTGAGACTTGATGTCTCTAACGTGAGACTTGATGTCTCTAACGTGAGACTTAGTTTATTGATGTCTCTAACGTGAGACTTGATGTCTCTAACGTGAGACTTGATGTCTCTAACGTGAGACTTGATGTCTCTAACGTGAGACTTGATGTCTCTAACGTGAGACTTAGTTTATTGATGTCTCTAACGTGAGACTTGATGTCTCTAGCGTGAGACTTGATGTATCTAACGTGAGACTTGATGTCTCTAACGTGAGACTTAGTTTATTGATGTCTCTAATGTGAGACAGTTTATTGATGTCTCTAACGTGAGACTTGATGTCTCTAACGTGAGACTTAGTTTATTGATGTCTCTAATGTGAGACAGTTTATTGATGTCTCTAACGTGAGACTTGATGTCTCTAACGTGAGACTTGATGTATCTAACGTGAGACTTGATGTCTCTAACGTGAGACTTAGTTTATTGATGTCTCTAATGTGAAACAGTTTATTGATGTCTCTAACGTGAGACTTAGTTTATTGATGTCTCTAACGTGAGACAGTTTATTGATGTCTCTAATGTGAGACATTAAGAAAAATTCACCGCATCTTTTGGCCGAATACCATCACCAACCAAGATCTGCTTACTCGTAGCAAGCAAGAGGACATGCACACCATCATAGCTGGCAGACGCTGGAGCTGGGTTGGTCATCTCCTCAGAAGAGACCCCGATGCCATCACAAGAACAGCTATGTTTTGGACCCCTGAAGGAAAGCGAAAGAGAGGCCGACCAAAAACAACTTGGCGGAGGACTGTGGAGGCTGAGATGCAAAGAATGAACCAGAGTTGGGGCACTGTACGAAGGATGGCCACCGACCGTGCAAAGTGGAATCAATTTGTTGTTGCCCTACAAGACGCCACAAGGCGTGATGGCCACTGACTGCTTTGACGGTCGGTGGTTAAGGATCGAAGAAGAAGAATGTGAGACAGTTTATTGATGTCTCTAACGTGAGACTTGATGTCTCTAACGTGAGACTTGATGTATCTAACGTGAGACTTGATGTCTCTAACGTGAGACTTAGTTTATTGATGTCTCTAATGTGAGACAGTTTATTGATGTCTCTAACGTGAGACTTAGTTTATTGATGTCTCTAACGTGAGACTTAGTTTATTGATGTCTCTAATGTGAGACAGTTTATTGATGTCTCTAACGTGAGACTTGATGTCTTTAACGTGAGACTTGATGTATCTAACGTGAGACTTGATGTCTCTAACGTGAGACTTAGTTTATTGATGTCTCTAATGTGAGACAGTTTTATTGATGTCTCTAACGTGAGACTTAGTTTATTGATGTCTCTAATGTGAGACAGTTTATTGATGTCTCTAACGTGAGACTTGATGTCTCTAACGTGAGACTTGATGTATCTAACGTGAGACTTGATGTCTCTAACGTGAGACTTAGTTTATTGATGTCTCTAACGTGAGAGTATATTGATGTCTCTAACGTGAGACTTAGTTTATTGATGTCTCTAACGTGAGACAGTATATTGATGTCTCTAACGTGAGACTTAGTACTGTATATTGATGTCTCTAACGTGGTACTGTACCTGGTATATTTACAATACACTGTGTAATTCACACACACCATCTTGTTGCTAAAAAATCTACGTGATCGACTTCACAAATAATTAAATACTGGTATCACACCGATTAACAAAATTAAGTCCCATGCTCTCAATTCTCGACTATTTCGAGAGCTTTGTACTGAGAATGATGAACAGTTTGAACGTTTGCTGATGCACACAGAAGTCAGGTGGCTCTCAAAAGGAAATTGTCTGAGACGCTTTTATGCTCTTTTTGAAACTATGGTAGAATTCTTCAAAGACTCGCAAGCTTTGCTCGGTACAGAACTAACGAATATCGGGCATGACATTGCATTTTTGTCAGATTTATTCACAAAGTTTAACGAAATAAATCTACAACTGCAAGGAAATGATATTAATCTTATAAAAGTCAAATCTGTCGTCTCCACGTTTCTGGCCAAATTAACGCTATTCAAACGTAATATTGGCCGTCACGAGTTAATCCAATTTCCCAGCCTCTTAGAGTTGGAAGAGAAAGACAAAATACCAGAGGATAATCTTCAACTATATTTTGCACACTTAGATATGCTGCATAAAGATATGTCTCAGAGGTTTCAGGATCTTCGTTTGATTACTATTCCAGACTGGACGTGAGACTTAGTATATTGATGTCTCTAACGTGAGACAGTTTATTGATGTCTCTAACGTGAGACTTAGTTTATTGATGTCTCTAACGTGAGACTTAGTTTATTGATGTCTCTAACGTGAGACTTAGTTTATTGATGTCTCTAACGTGAGACTTAGTTTATTGATGTCTCTAACGTGAGACTTAGTTTATTGATGTCTCTAACGTGAGACTTAGTATATTGATGTCTCTAACGTGAGACTTAGTTTATTGATGTCTCTAACGTGAGACTTAGTATATTGATGTCTCTAACGTGAGACTTAGTTTATTGATGTCTCTAACGTGAGACTTAGTATATTGATGTCTCTACCGTGAGACTTAGTATATTGATGTCTCTAACGTGAGACTTAGTATATTGATGTCTCTAACGTGAGACTTAGTTTATTGATGTCTCTAACGTGAGACTTAGTTTATTGATGTCTCTAACGTGAGACTTAGTATATTGATGTCTCTAACGTGAGACTTAGTATATTGATGTCTCTAACGTGAGACTTAGTTTATTGATGTCTCTAACGTGAGACTTAGTTTATTGATGTCTCTAACGTGAGACTTAGTATATTGATGTCTCTAACGTGAGACTTAGTATATTGATGTCTCTAACGTGAGACTTAGTTTATTGATGTCTCTAACGTGAGAGTTTATTGATGTCTCTAACGATTCATTCCCATGTAGCAGTATCTGTTATGTTACTACCATGACCTTGACCTTTTTGAATATGACTGTTGCAGATCTGTCTAGACACGTGGTTAAGGATTATCACGAGATTCAAGCTCTCATCGACCAAGGAAATGAAAAGAGGTAGGTGAAGATAATGAGGATACAGATGGTTGTTGTGATGATGATGGCTGTGGAGGGTGTAATAATTATGGTCATCGTCGTTATTGTCCTATTTCTTGTAGGCTTCTTAATGGGCATAGGATCACCACTGCTGTTGGTCCTTCTGCAGAAACGAGCATAAAATCAATTTATGGGCTCTTGTAGTGGTGAAATCTGTGGCTCATGCAGTGGTGAAATCTGTGGCTCTTGCAGTGATGAAATCTGTGGCTCTTGCAGTGGTGAAATCTGTGGCTATTTGTTTTATATAATCAGGTTGCCAGTCCCATGCACATCCTCATGTAGTTTGCCCCTTACGACATGCCTGTTGCAGCATTGGTCTTATTATTTCTTTATTTTATCTGGCACATCAGGAAAACACACAGCAAAGCTGATGACGATTTTGATAGTTCTAAAGAGATTTCTTTGCGGTGGGATTATCATCATCATTATCATCATCACCATCGTCTCCTTTTTCGCTCCTTATGGAACATGGATCCACTACTCAGATGGCCCACTTGAGAAAGCTTATATCAAAGCACCAGCCTCTGCTGTGGTTGTTTTTGTATCAATTTACTCTAAAAGATGACTTTTCCAGTGCCATGCACAACCTTGTCAAATTACAAACTAAATTGTTCTAGAAGGTCACTAAGGAGAAATCAATAGACACAGGTGATAATGCACACAGTAACTGTGATTATTACATTGTCTTCACTTTTCCAGATAAAGTAATAAAGACTAACGCACTAGAGACAGCGGCGTAGATGTATGGTCTGTCATTGCCGAACTTAAGTTTAAAATAACAAGCAATAGACACTTGGTATAGAGTCAATAATGGTATTGGGTATGAGAAGAAAACGATGGAGATAGATATAACCCACATTGAGTAAACATTGGTAGCATTACCAGACAGTACCTGGTCTGGAATTCCTAGGGCATCAGAGGTAGAGGACGACCAAAGAACACATGGAATAGAGAACTGGAGACAGACGTGAATGGGATGAAGAAAACATGGAAAGACCTTGAGCTGATGACACGTGACATGAAGACTTTGCATACTTTTGTGGAAGGCCTATGCTCTTTTGGGAGTTGAAAGGTCAAAGAGAATGGTGTCATTTTTATAAATGAATAGAACACTAGAAACATAGGAACTTTCAGGTTGTCGCTTTCGTCAGCCATAGTCATCATATCATTTTTCATTTTGTTTTACAAACTTTATTCACGAGGTTTACAACAGCCCCCCTATATTATTTATACATATTGAATTACATCTATTGCTGCTACCATATTTTCGTTTCTCATATCCCATCCCAACTAACATAATTACCGATGTATGTTACGTCGGTCGGTCACATTCAAAATAGTAACTCGCGCCAGAAAAAAAAGTGCGCAACGCACGGTGTGCAACTTGCGCTTCGTGGGTGTTATTTAAAACAAATACTTTGACTTTTTTTTTTTATTTTTTTATTCTTTCACGAAATTAGTAGCGCTCGACAAAGAAAAAGTGCGTAAAAATTGGTGTACATGAGCCCTCACACGATGTACAATTCATGAAAACTTGAAAGTTTTTGTTAAAACCACTTATTATCAGGGAACACTCTTTGAAAACAGTCCACGCACTTTCACACGAAATGTCATCAAAGAACTTTTTAATTGAATCTAAAATAACACAATTCTCGCCGTGTGTACGTTGGTCACAGCTGAGGAATGCAACCGTGTTGAAAAATTGTATTGTTTCCATTATATATACTCTCCCGAAAATAGTTACAATCAACAAAGAAAAGCGTTCAAATGACGGTGTTCATGAACAGTTTGATTACACTGTATAATGGAAAGAAACCAAAACCACTCTAAGAATGTACTTCTATCTGCTCATCCGGGAACGGAAACAGCACACTATAATTAAAAACCCGTCAAGTTTGACGGGTTATTGCTAGTATTTATCTATATTTCCTGTCTTTGGCTCCTGTGGCTGACGAAAGTTTAACCCGAAACGTCATGTGTTTTAGGCGCACTGTTCATTCGTGACACCATACTATTTTTCATTTGTTGATTTTCTAATAGTTTTAAAGAAGCCCCCTTTATTATTTACACATTGCTGAACTAGATGGTTACTGAAGGGTATCTGATGAAATAGCTCGTCACTTTGCATTTGGGAATCAATACCAACAAAACACGCAGTGTCGGAGTTTATGGAGGAACCTGTAGTTTAATTGATTCTTACAGCGACCAACTGGTGATAACTAGTCTTAACACGCCATTGCCTTTTTTCTGATCTTTCATGTTTCGCAAAAGAACCTTTCAAATTTGTACCTTTATTACATATCTTAACTTGTATTAATCTATAATGCCCTTCTGACAGAGCTACGGCAGCAACCCATATGCATAAACACAGCAGTAGGAGTCACGCCATTGTTACAGTCAGTCTGTCTCAGGTAGGTGTCTTATTGGGTAGTATGTGTTTAAATAAGCTCTTCCGAGTGGGTTAATAATATGGGAATGTAGTTTCAGCAGAAGTATTGGAAAAAGTGAGCTACAACGCTCATTGTAGTAATGGAGCGAGGAAAAGTAAGATCGATGCATTGTAAAAAAGGAAAAGGATCTCGTTACACGCCCATTGAGGCATATTGGGAATATAGTGTTAGGCCCATATTTTCTTGACCGTCGGCACACTAAGGGTGATGTGGTCAGTATCAAGCCGGCCACCTTAACCTTCCCAGAAGTTCGATCATTGTAGTAACTGGAAAAAGGTAAAGGGTAGTCCCATAGCAGATACTGTCGTAGGGGAGTGAAGTGTTAGAGACCACTAAACTATATCCAGCTTTATTAGGTGTGGTGACCAGTTCTCATTCCATGCTTCCTTTGCCTTCCCTAACTCAGGAGCAGAGTTAGGTACCAATTTACAGCTGGGTAAACTGGAGTGCGAAGTTACCAGGTGTCGAACCCGGAACCCGGTAACTTTGCTGCTACAGGCAAACGCTCTAACCACTCTGCCACAGAACGGGGGCAGTTCTTTCACATTAATTGTAGTAAGAGCACGTTGCTCTTCTTAGATGTTCATTGTCGTAATAAAAAATGAGAGTCAGATATAGGATTTTAAAAATATTGTTTTGGTTTTGTTTAGTAAGCCAATGAAAATATGTAGTACTGAATGAGTCTTAGTGGGAAAAAGGGCAAAGAACGGCCTGTGTTAAGACAACAAAGTCTTCGTCGGAGACATAGGTATGAAATCAGTAAAGAAAAGATAGTGAAATGTTTTCTTGTTTTTATTTGTATGCGTTTGGACTAGTTCTGACTTTCATTTCTCTACTGTTTTTGTACATTCTTCTGTGACGAAGAGATTGTGGTCGTAACGTTGCTGTTTCCTTGACATTAGTCTCAGTGAGACTCCACACTTTTATTTTAGTTCATAGTTTTACTGCAGCCCATAAAATGACAAGTATTTTACGAAACAGTATGAAAGAGTGCTCGTCAATGTTATACAGAGCCAATCATAACAGATGGAAGTGTGTCATGGACAATTAGTAAACACGTAGGAAAAGCCCTGGCTGTGACAGGGCGGGTGGAGAGAGAGTTAGTTGAGTAGTAGTCTTGAGTAGATAGAAGAAGAGAGAGTTAGTTGAGTAGTAGTCTTGAGTAGATAGAAGAAGAGAGAGTTGAGTAGTAGTCTTGAGTAGATATAAGAAGAGAGAGTTAGTTGAGTAGTAGTCTTGAGTAGATAGAAGAAGAGAGAGTTAGTTGAGTAGTAGTCTTGAGTAGATAGAAGAAGAGAGAGAGTTGAGTAGTAGTCTTGAGTAGATAGAAGAAGAGAGAGTTGAGTAGTAGTCTTGAGTAGATAGAAGAAGAGAGAGTTAGTTGAGTAGTAGTCTTGAGTAGATAGAAGAAGAAAATTGGCAGTGTGGCCGTGGTTGTTTCACATCCACACAACACCAGAGGACTAAGAAATCTAAACTCAGGATCTTTTGACAGGGTTGTAAAAATGCCTGATAGCTTATAACTCTTTCAGCAGCAGTGTGTGAATAAATCGGGCAAAATAAAGTTGACGATAACAACATTTAAAAATAACGAACATTCAGACAGAGTACGAGACTTTTGTGTCCTAGAAAATACTTTCATGCGTAAGCAGGCCTTCACACTGCCAGTTTGACTGCCCGTGCTAATTCTGCACTGTGCGGACTGACCACATGTTCCGTGAGGTCGTACAGCTAGCAGAGTGACGTCAGATTCCAAATGAAGTGTTGCCACATCAAATCTGAAATGACGAAAAAATGGCGGTTACATTAACAATACCGTGGACAGCTGAACAGAGTAATGACGATTTTCTAAAAGAAGCCAGTGCGCAAAGGAAGCTTATTCCTCAATGTAAGAAGGTAGCAATCCACTGTCTTTGTTATGAGAAAAAGAAAGATGGAATATATCGTGACAACAAGAAAGATTGAAAGAAAAAGATATAAAGAACGACAAAAAAAGAAGAAACTGAACAGTTTGACATCATGGCATGGACAAAAGTCAATAAAATAATTGATCTGTAATACTGGAGACAGGAAGTTGTGGAAAGATAGGATCGCCTAAGCAACCAGACTTGGTATTTGAAGAAGAAGAAGTTATCATTTCACACATTATCATAACCTGTGTTGTCATATTTCATAATACCGTGCCCACGTTATCACATTTCATAGAGTCATATTCAGTGTTATCACCTCGTTTGTTTGTATGCAGGCTAAATTTGAGGATAATCTACCTAGTGAGATTGCTAGCAAAGTTCACCTGGTGGATTTAGCAGGAAGGTAGGTGGTCTGTGATGTACCCATGTTGTATGGTCAGTGTTGTATTCAGGTCGTGCAAAATAGTTTGGTTTGTGATGTACCCGTAAAGCTGATCTATGATGTAACCATTAAGCCGATCAGTGATGTACCCGTAAATCGGATCTGTGATGTACTTGTAAGGTCTGGTCTCTGATGTACCTGTATAGTCTGATCTGTGAAGTACGTGTACTTTATGTTTACAAACATTGTAGTAAGTGATATTTATCTGTAGCATACTCTGTGTTGTTTACATATATGGTAGCCAGTGATGTTTACAAATATTATAGTATGTTACGTTCACAAATAGTATAATATTTGATGTTCCCATGTTATGTAGTCTGTGATATTCACATGTTATGTAGTCAATGATGTTCACATGTTATGTAGTCTGTGATGTTCCCATGTTATGTAGTCTGTGATGTTCCCATGTTATGTAGTCTGGGATGTTCCCATGTTATGTAGTCTGGGATGTTCCCATGTTATGTAGTCTGTGATATTCACATGTTATGTAGTCAATGATGTTCACATGTTATGTAGTCTGGGATGTTCCCATGTTATGTAGTCTGGGATGTTCCCATGTTATGTAGTCAGTGATGTTTCCATGTTATGTAGTCAGTGATGTTCCCATGTTATGTAGTCTGGGATGTTCCCATGTTATGTAGTCTGGAATGTTCCCATGTTATGTAGTCTGGGATGTTCACATGTTATTTAGTCTGGGATGTTCACGTGTTGTGTAGTCAGTGATGTTCCCATGTTATGTATTCTGGGATGTTCCCATGTTATGTAGTCTAGGATATTCCCATGTTATGTAGTCTTTGATATCCCCATGTTATGTAGTTTGGGATGTTCCCATGTTATGTAGTCAGTGATGTTCCCATGTTATGTAGTCAGTGATGTTCCCATGTTATGTAGTCTGGGATATTACTATGTTATATAGTCTGGGATATTCCGATGTTAAGTAGGCTTGGATATTCCCATGTTATGTAGTCTTGGATATTCCCTTGTTATGTAGTCTGGGATATTCCCTTGTTACATAGTTTGGGATGTTCCCGTGTTATGTAGTCAGTGATGTTCCCATGTTATGTAGTCTGGGATATTACTATGTTGTATAGTCTGGGATATTCCGATGTTAAGTAGGCTGGGATATTCCCATGTTATGTAGTCTGTGATATTCCCATGCCTCCTGACCTACAACAAGACGAGAGTTGCGGTGTTGTGTTCTTCTGTCTGTTATAATTGTCACTGATATTTTCCCACAATTTTTGGTTTCCTATTCTGAAGCTGTTTTAAATAACTTCTGTTTCTTTATTCATTAAGTTTGTTGCAATGAATTTTTTTTGAATTATTTCTTTATTATTAATTTTTGTTGATTGCATGCCTATTGTATTTTGTGATGTTTGTGTTTATTCCTAGTTTTGGATTTATTTTGTTTCTTTATTTCTGGTGCTGTTTATTTATTTTTAAATACTTTGTTGTTTTTTTTTCAATGTTTCCCCAAATATTTGTTTGTTGTTTTTCCTCATCTTTTATTAGTATTTGTATTGGTTGATTTTGTCTTTGTTTCTAACATTTGTGTATTCTATTTTATTTTTTAATTTATTATGTCTTGTAGGTTATTTTTTTTTTTATTTGAGTGCCCTTTCCTAACACGTTTCCTACGCTGTAGCACAAAATGCAAGTCACTCAACCATAGCGTACGTTTAATAATTCATTGGAACTGATGACGTATTTTTCTTCGTCATTTAAATAACTTTTTACTTGAATAATACCCGCTGTGAAAGCAAACCTTTAGTGTTTGATAATCGTCTCCAAGATATTCTATCTAAACCGAAACCACCGGCAGGGGATCACGATCATGTCAGAAAATGTACAAAAACAAGGTACAGACGACGAATTGAACCCTAAAATGTTAAACGATCTCAAACAACGCTGAGACAAGAAGTAATAACTTGAAGATCTCTTCAAGAAAAGATTACATTCCAGACTGACGTCTCGTATACGAGTGTTAATGGCTCTGCATGCGGTGTCGCTTGCTAACAGCATAATTTTCATTCATTCTCATTATGTGATCGTTGCATAAGTCTACTGTCTCTTTTTTTCTGTATGTTTAGAGGGCGTTGTCAAGAGTTCTTTGCGAAGAATGTTTTTGTCTAACCGAGAACAGCCGCTGGAAAAAAAAATGTGTTGATATAATTTAAAGATTTAAAAATACATCACCATTATGGGTCTAATATAAATCCATCATCATCATACCCTTTAGCTCCCCACTGAGCACAATCCTTCAACACACACACACACCAAGTCCTCCTGTCTCGTACCATCAGCTCAAGTTCTTTCCGTGTCTTCCTCATCATTTTCTCTTCTGCATGTGTTTGTTTGGTCTACCTGTGCCTCTCTTTCCCTGAGGATTCCAGAACAAGGACTGCCCTGTAATGCTATCAACAGGTTTCCTCAATGTGTGTCCTATCCATCACCAGCGTCTCTTCTCATCTCTTGTTCCACTGGCTTTTGTCTGGTTCTTTTCATCAGTTCCACATAGGTCACCTTGCCATACAATTTCAATCCTTCTATTTTACACAATCACTCATCTGTGTACAGTACTTTGCAAAAAAAATGGCAGTCATATTTTCGCAACGCAGCACATTCATAGAAGCAAATAATAATAAAAACTGTATGTCCAGAGGAAGATTGGTATCTCCCCTATCTATTAACACTGGTTTCAGTACAGTATAATGTTGCCTTCTCCAGCAAGGCAAGCCTGGATGCGGCGAGGCATACTTCCCACAAATGTGTGTAGGTAATTGTGAGTCAGACTGTCCCAGTATTTTTCAGCTACCTTCTTCAATTGTTCAACGTCTCTGAGTCCACTCTTTTTTAAATGATTCTTGAGTAGTGCCCAAACGTTTTCAATTGGGTTTAGATCGGGACTGTTGCTGGGCCACTTCAGCACTATCACATTCTTCTCTTGCAGCCATGCTTTGGTGGTATGAGCTGTATGATTTGGGTCATTGTCATGTTGAAATGTGCACCCATCGGGGTACATGACCTGCATAAATGGCAGAAGGTGTCCCTCTAGTATGTCGATGTACCTTTCTTTCGTGAGAATTCCTGTGAAAACACACAGTGGGGTGACACCTCTTGCTGACACCCCTCCCCAAAGATGGAATTTCTAGGTATGTTTCGGTCGCTGGTACACAGGCGTTACAGAGCCTTTCGTCCAAATATTTATTTGAGCAGGATAAGACCAAACAGAACATTCATCTGAAAAAAATCACATTGTCCCTTGACAAATTTTGGTGTTCGTGGCACCAGTTCAAGCGCATCTGTTTGTGAGTCTCTGTGAGCAATGGTGACGAAATTACCCGCTTTTTTGTGTAATTCATCCTGTGCAGCTCCCGGTTGACAGTAGCATTAGATACCTCTGGGCTTCCCAACTCGATCATGCGCTGCCGTATGTTTTCTACACTCTTCATTGACCCAGCCCGAACGATTTGGGCGAGACGCCGATGGTCCTTTGTGTCCAAAATTCTTGGCCTCCCACTACCTTCTTTTCGCTCGATTCCATTACCTGCTTTTAATTTACTCACAACTCTGTAGACAGCCCGCTCAGGAATGTTCAAGGTTTTAGAAATGTTAGATTTCCTTCATTCCAAAGCTGTGAAATTAACATACACTTTGACTTTGTATCCATTTTCTGCCACTAGCATTAGAAATTGTCGTCTGCTCTATTATCAAGGGACGTTACTCTACGCTAATTTTTTTTTTTACTTTTGGTAGTGTTTGCTCACTTCAGTGGAGTGCAAATTTGGGACAGAACATACATATTTAATTAGATTTCAGCTTATTTAGCTGAGCAATATGACTGCCATTTTTTTTTTTGCAAAGTACTGTATGTCTGTAGCTTTTTTATTGTTGTTTTTGTTGTTCTCCATGTTTCAGAGCCGTCACATCGGACTGACTTTGACATTTGCGTTGAAGATTCTTATTTTTGTGTTGGACTTGATTTCTCTTGATCTCCATATGGTTCCCAATGCAATGAAAGCTCCTTTTGCTGTTTGTATTCTTATTTTGATATCATTTTCTGTCCCTCCAACTTTGGCTATATTGCTCTTCTCTCGTGCATGCATCCAATGGGGCGGCCATCTTGGTTATGGTTTGTTGACGTCATTATTCCCATCAGGACGATGGGCCTGCGCGCACTGGTACCTCAAGCGGGAGGGCATAACATATCTATAGTACAACCTTCTACTACGTGATTTGGACTTTTTATTGCCATATTAAGGTTACAAGGGGATTGACATAAGTCTTGGGCCTGACCATGAAGGACATGTCACAGAGAGCTGAAATTTTGTATAGTGTTTATTCCTTTTCAATATAGCCACCGTTTGAATTGACACACTTCTGCCATCTCTACTTGACCTTAAAAAGACCTTGGGAGTAGAACACCCTATTTTTCAAACTAAACCAGTCATCACATGCCAGTATAACCTCTTCATCGCTGTCAAAATGATTTCCTTTTAGCTGTTTTTTAAGATTTGTGAATAGAAAAAAGTCTGATGGAGCCAAATCTGGAGAATATGGTGGGTGTGGAAGAATTTCAATATTCAAATCGTTGGCTGCTAGCTGCACAAGCCGTGCTTTGTGAGAGGGCGTGTTGTCTTGAAGCAAAGGAAGATTTTGAGTGCGCGTTATCCCTCGTTTCCTGGTCACAACCTTTCTTAGTTTGGTGAGAAGATCAGCATAGTATTGTCTATTAACTGTGTTGCCACGAGGCAGATAATCTTTCAAAAGGACACCTTTGCCGTCCCAAAAAAACAGTCAGCATCACTTTTCCTGCAGATTTCTGCGCCCTCGGCTTGACAGGTGTTGGGGAGCCCGGGGTTTTCCATTGCATGCTGGCAATTTTGGATTCGGGGTCATAATGGTGTACCCAAGTCTCATCTACTGTCACCATGGTCTCCAAAAAAATTTTTGACTGACACTTTTTGAGCAACTGTTGACAGCAATTTACCCTCGTTTGCTTCTGTTCACGTGTCAACAGTCGCGGAACCCAGAGTGCACTCACTTTTCTCATGTTCAGTCTGTTGTGTTAAATTCTATAAACTGTTCTTTCATTTAGTTTTACTCTACTAACTATCTCCACAATTGTCATTTTTTGATCCTGATCAATGATTTTCTTCACTCTTGTTGGATTTTCATCGTTGCACTCTAAGGCTGGTCTACCAGATCTTGGCAGATCAGCAACATTTGAGCGGCCGCACTTAAACTGTTGACACCAGTTTTTTACCGAAGTATATGAAGGACAAGAATCACAAAACACTGGTTCCATCTCCCTGTGTATTTCTGTAGGTGTTTTTCCCTGAAACATCAGAAATTTTATCACAGCTCTGGCCTCCTTCTTTTCCATTGTTTTGTCAAATCTTTGGAGCAGCAGATCCGGTCAATAGGGTACATTGCGCCGTGCACCGTAGCGGGAAAACCCATTGAAGAAACAAACGCGTACTTCACACATTCAGTGCAAATATGATGAACTTTAAATGTGCCAAGTTTCATCTTCCTCATGTGACTCCTTCATGGTCAGGCCCAAGACTTATGTCAATCCCCTTGTGTTTTTTGACTCCCCCTCGTATTATCTAATATAAGTTACATTATCATCAGTACCATTCTTCTTCTTCTTCGTTCGTCCTGAAAAGGACATTGGTTGCGTTGTGTCCGTTTACACCGAAGCTGCAATATTTGCACCTTTCGGCCGACACATCCGACTTCAGCACTGCATTTTTGGGACCGGGTTAGCTTTCCCTCTTCGATCCCTACTCACTCAGCCAGACTGAACGAACGAACGAACGAACTTTATTTTCGAAGGGTTAAGAATTGGGCGCGCAGGCCCGTCTAACATTCTGCCCTTTCACACTCATTAATCTTGCATACTATATCCTTTTATTCCCACATGTTACTTTAAGCATTAATTTAAAGGCATGCAACGTTATAAAGTTAACATAACAGCATTCATTTACAGTATGCAATCTTAATTAAAAATGAGTAGGTTTTTTTTTTTTTAAATAAACAAGATAGTGACGGAAGAAAAAAAAAATAAAAAATAAAATAAAATAATATAAACAAAACAATAAATAAATAAATTCTGAATACCGACACTCACTCATGCGATCAAAACGTCTACAAGTAATCTGTATTTTTGAATGTGTCATCAATCGTCAATACAAAAGTTACATAAACACATTCTCGCTTATATCCATACATTCTTGGTGGAAAATGAAATAATAATAATAATAACACTTTCTTACGCACTTCTATAGCAGGAAAAGTCTTTCAGCAGTTTTAAAATACATTTAAAAAAATAGAAATAAAAATGTATATCTGCTTATTCTCATATACATCATCCCATTTAAGCAAACGAAAACATTCACATCTCTAAAGTACAGTGGTATGCGGGTACATTCTCACGATTCACATGTCTAAAGTACAGTGGTATGCGGGTACATTCTCACATACATTACATTATATAATACGAGGGGCGTTCAGAAAGTAATGCACCACATCGTTTTTCTCAGGAGCTGTTTACTCAAAAAGAATGAAATTTATACACAATATACATGGATATGTCATGTAAACATCGGTATTATTCAACATAATCTCCATCAACTTGTACGGCTTTATGCCAGCGCGAAACAAGTGCATGTATTCCTAGCCCGTACCAGATTTTGTCTTGATCATGTAGCCATTTCTTCGCTGCATGAATCACTCCTTCATCATCTTCAAACCTTGTTCCACGGAGTGCATCTTTAAGTGGACCAAATAGATGAAAATGAGAGGGTGCCAAATCGGGACTATAGGGTGGATGGGGTAGTACAGTCCAACCCAATTTGGTGATTGCTTCCCGTGTTGCCAGACTTGTGTGAGGTCGCGCATTGTCGTGAAGGAGAAGCAGGTCTGCTGGATTCTTGTGCGGCCGAACTCTACAAAAACGTTGATTGAGTTTTTTCAATGTCTTAATGTAAGCTTGCGAATTGATTGTCTCTCCTCTTGGCATAACGTCCACAAGAATCACACCTTCAATGTCCCAAAAGACAGTGATCATGACCTTTCCAGCTGAAGGAATTGTCTTGAATTTCTTTCTTCGTGGTGATTGCGGATGATGCCACTCCATTGACTGTCTTTTTGTCTCAGGTTCAAAATGATGTGCACAGGTTTCGTCACCTGTAATGATCTTAGCCAAAAAGTTCTCTCCATCAGCATTGAAACGCTCCAACAATTCAGAAGAAATTGCTTTCCTTTGCAATCGGTGGTCATTTGTAAGGCTTCGAGGAACCCATCTTGCGCAAACCTTAGAAAATCCGAGAGTTTTTATAACTGCATTTGCTCTACCAATGCTGACTGACAGCTGTAAGGCCAATTGTTGAGTAGTGATTCGCCTATCAGTAAGAATAATGCCCTCAGCGCATTTCAACATTTCTGCGTTGGTGGCTGTGGCAGGTCGTCCACAGCGCGGCCGATGAAGAAGCTCCGTATCTCCACTTCCTGATTCTTTGATTATCTGAACCCAGCGACTGACTGTACTCCTGTCGACTGCAAAACTTCCATACATATCACATAGACGCTTGTGAATGTTCACAACAGTTTCCTTCTCTGCAACGAGAAATTCTATCACAATTTGCTGCTTATAACGCAAGTTGCTAACACGCTCCATTTCAACGGTTTAGGGCAGCCGTATTATTTTGCCGGTTGCAGTGCAATTTGGTGCACACAATTGGCACATGCCATTTTTTAAGTGTCCAAAATGTCATGTTTCTATCTTCATTATTAGCTGAGAAAAAGGATGTGGTGCATTACTTTCTGAACGCCCCTCGTAATATTACATGGATATAAAACAAATTATTCCCATTAAAAACGAGCGGAAGAGGAAAAGAAATGTTGACCTATGGATGAGATGTTGACAGGCAAATGATGTTTCTATGGGGGTAGATAATCAGTGTTTAGGAAGTGTTTGAAAAGTGCTTTGTTAAATGAATATTGTGTAGGTAGGCTTTTTAGGTGGTGTGGAAGGCTGTTAAATAAGTAGGCTCCAGAGTAGGCTAGACTCTTTTTGAACAGGTCGATCCTAGGTTTTGGCAGACGTAACTGATGTAATTGTTGTCCCTCTCTTCTACTGGTTTGAAACAATGATCGTAGGTACGGTGGGGCATTGTTAGATAGAATTGCGTGAGTCAGCTTGGCTTTATTGTAGAGAAGACGTTTTTTTAGGGACAGTATTTTGGGTTCTTTTCGTGTCCTTGTGTGTGGTATCGTGCGATTATCGGTGATCAGACGTACTGCTCTCTTATGCAGGGAGTGCAGTCTCTTTGAGGTGGAAGCAGGGCAACCATCCCAAAGTGTAGAGCAGTAATCTAGATGTGTCTGTATATGTGAGGTGTAGAACAATAGTCTAGTGTCTGCGTCTAAGAAGTGTTTTATTTTGGCTGGCTGGTACGTCTTTTGAGCTAAGTGTTTGGTTAAATTCCGTACATGGGAGTTCCACGTTAAGTGCTGGTCAATCGTGATCCCTAGAACTTTGTGTTCTGTTACATGTTCAATTTGTATTGATTTCGCGTGTAGCTGTAGCAATCTTTTGGTGCAGTTTAGGAGTTTCTGTCTGGTGGTAATCAACATAGATTTAGTTTTTGCTGTGTTTACTGGCATACGATTCATATTACTCCATTTTGTTAGATTGTCTACATCGCATTGAAGAGTCATTTCAAGTGCCACGCAGTCATTGTCACTAGTGTAGATGGTACAATCATCTGCAAAGAGGTCACATGTTGAATATTTTAGATGTAGTGGCAGGTCGTTGATGAACATTGCGAAGAGTAGGGGCCCAAGAATAGAACCCTGCGGTACTCCTGTATCTATCTTCGAGAAATCTGATGTCGAGTTGTTGTGAAGCACTAACTGTTGACGATCTCCCAGGAATGATTTGATGATGTTTAGTGGATTAGGGCCTATTCTGAGGGTTTCCAACTTTTGAACCAAGATAGTGTGGTCAATCATGTCAAATGCTTTTTTGAAGTCAACAAAAACAGCACCACCTAATTTTCAATCATTTACGTTCGACAGCCAGTTGTCTGCCATTTTGGTGAGAGCTGTGTGACAGGAATGTTTGGGTCTGAAACCTGACTGGCTCTCAATGAGCAGTTTGTTTGTTGTTAAGTGTTGAAATGTGGTGTTGTAAATGTGTTTCTCTAGTGGTTTTGAAAGAGATGATAGAAGGGATATTGGTCTGTAACTGTTGGGATCGCTATGTGAGCCAGGTTTATAGAGAGGATACACTTTGGCAGATTTAAATGCTGTGGGGAAGTAGTTGTGTTCAATACATTGGTTGTACACATAGGTTAAGGAGTCACAAATGATGGGTGCAGCGTAACGTAGAATCTTATTGCTGATACCATCAAGCCCAGATGAATTGTTGTTTTTTAATGCCAAGATATATTTGAGAACTTCATGTACTGTTAGAAAAGGAATATCTCTAAGATCAGTTATGGTATGTTCAGTGTTGCAGAAGGCTGTCAATTTACTAATATCGCAGTCTATTGGACTGCAGTGATGCTGCCTGTTTCTAGGACCACCACTTGGAGGTGGAGTAGGGTCTTGGTCAGCTCTGGTTTGCTGACCCTGACGCAAGCAGTCTAGCTATGGGTCGCTAACTGCATTCCTCACTGTTGACGCGTCTTAGGTCCCATCAGTACCATTCAGCTCCCTACAGACCATAGGCCTTGAAGACATTCATGCCAGGCTTTCCTGCCATTCATGCCATGGCCTTCAAGACATTCATGCCAGGCCTTTCCGCCATCTGTTGTTCATGCAAGATTTTTCCGTGTCTTCTTTATCCCTGTTATGTCTTCCTCCAGCTCCCCTTCTCAATGTGTTTTTGTGTCTCCCTCTACTTGTCTTACTTTTGGGGTTCCAGAACAAGGACTGCCTTGTGATGCTATCTTCTGGTTAATTTAATGTGTGTCCAATCCAGCATCAACGTCTTCTTCTTATCTTCCGTGTCTCTGGCACTTCTCTGGTTCTTGTAATCAATTCCATATTAGTGATCTTGTCATACGATTTTAATCGTTCTTGTCATAAAGTTTCAGGCTACACCAGAACATAGATAATAGGGCTGGTTGAAATGTAAGTTCTTGTTTGTTGTTGTTTGTGTCTCCATGTTATTCTGGAGCCACTGTAAGTTCTTGTTGTGTTAAGAGTTGATTTTTAGTGTTGTTGTTGTGTTCTCCATGTTCTGGAGCCACACAATAGGAAAGCGTTGACATTTAAATAGAAGATGCTAATTTGTTGTGTTAAGAGTTGATTTTTAGTGATTTTCTTATATTTCCCGATGTAATGAAACCACCCTTTTGTATTATTAATCGGATACCATTATATGTTCCTCTAACTTTGTCTGTATTGCCGCCAAGATTCATGTCTACTTGGACTGTATCTCCTTGTGCAAGGTTTCTTAGCCTTTTTGTGTGCCGTGGACCCTTTGATTGTCCAGTGAAGGCTGTGGGCCCCTTTGATTGTCCGGTGAAGGCTGTGGGCCCTGTGATTGTCCGGTGAAGGCTGTGGGCCCCTTTGATTGTCCGATTAAGGCTGTGGGCCCCTTTCATTGTCTGGTGAAGGTTGTGGGCCCTTTGATTGTCCAGTGAAGGCTGTGGGCCCCTTTGATTGTCCGGTGAAGGCTGTGGGCCCCTGTGATTGTCCGATTAAGGCTGTGGGCCCCTTTCATTGTCTGGTGAAGGTTGTGGGCCCTTTGATTGTCCGGTGAAGGCTGTGGGCCCCTGTGATTGTCAGATTAAGGCTGTGGGCCCCTTTCATTGTCTGGTGAAGGCTGTGGGACCTTTGATTGTCTGGTGTAGGCTGTGGTCCCCTTTCATTGTCTGGAGAAGGCTGTGGGCCCTTTGATTGTTCGATGAAGGCTGTGGGCCCTTTGATTGTCAGATAAAGGCTATGGACCCTTCTTGAAAAAAAAAAAACGTACACAAAACCTTAATAAAAAACTTTACATTTTATATTTTATGTTATGTACACGGACCTTCTAGAATCCATTCATGGACCCACAAGGAATCCGTGCTTTATAGGTTAAGACCCTAACCTAGTGCAGTGTGGTTATCGTTAGTTACAGTTATTCTAATAATCTTGATCCTTTCCCTGCATATTTTCAAACACATTTTCTGTGACTTCCCATCAAGTATTCTCAACTTGTCATGTTTCTGATTACGGCTTAAAGGACAGAAGAGCCAAGTCGTCGACAAAATCTAGATCGTCAGACTGTTTTGTTAGTGGCTACCGAATTCCATTGTCGTAGAGCATGCACAAAAATACCACAATATTATCAATGGCATAAAACCGTACGTACAAGGGATCTACATCACAAGTAAACAAGACTCAGTTACATATCAGCGCCCATAAAATTTAGCCCCCTTTTCATATTTGGGATCCCCGTGTTATTTGTTAAGGCGTACACAAGTGCTGTATAATTGATTTTCTGCGACTTTCTGTATAATATCAATACAATCTATGTAGCCCATACACATATCAATCCACGGTAACATACATAATTCATTCAAAACATTCGTACTTTCATAAGGTAAACACATTTCGATTTATTAATCGATCACTATACTTGATGGGCACCTGCTTTTTTAAATATATTCTTAAAGATAGGCCTACTTATATTCATTAGTTGTTTAGGCACCGTTTCGTTTGATTATATTGGATGATAAAATAAGTTTTCAGAATTCAATATCTTTTTCTGTCTCACAAATCTAAGCGTTCCAAATATGGCCGCACCTCATATAACATTCCACTAAACGCTATATTCAATGCTTTACGATTTTCTTTTTCAAACAGGCAATTTATGATCCAATGCCAAGAGAATATTTCCCCATTTTTTTATATGGCGTATTGATTCTGGCAGACAAGGTATTCATACGCTTGAATTTTGATCTTGGGCGATCAATAGATTACTTTCGTTTTGACTGGAAATCTGCCAAGATGTACATGTTAATGGGTTAACCTATTTCTGCCTTGATTTGTGTACCATGCTGAGTTTATAACAGTCCGATATTGTCGACTTATCTGCATATTGATTTCTGTGGTGCCTTTTTTAGACAGTCTCTGTATAGGAATACATACAAACATACATATTCACTCATATAGACATATTTACATTCATACAAATAGACACATACACAATACACACACCCATGCTGCAAAATTATATTCGCTTCACACCTACCTAAAGTTGTAGAACTGATATTTAAAAAAAAAAATATATATATATATATATATATATATATACTTATTTATTTATTTATTTAAAAAAACGACATTGCTGGAAGGTTAAAAAAAGTATATTCGAAAGAAAGATGAAACGTTTTAGCCATGGCACGAATGGACTCACCCTCTTTCTTTCTCTCTCCCTCTCTTTCTCTTTCTCTCCCTCTCTCTCTCCCTCCCTCTCTCTGACGCTCTCTATATGAGTATAAAGAATATGAAGGCACGAAGCGCATGTCATTCGAGAGGATCTCTTTCAGAAGCGGACTGATAGTGACCGGGGTCCCAGGGTAACAAGGGCAATTGGCTTATCAATTCCATATGGAGAAGTAAGGGAAGCAGTGCCCGAAATGCCCAACGCCCAGTCCGCCCCTGATCACCTCTTATGATCAGATTACCTTCAACTCGTAATGCTGTTTGTAGATATAGTTGAGGCTTATAGACATATGGCCAGGTATTATTAACTCAAACATACACACATGTAGCAATAACAGATCAGCATTCCGAGATATAACAAGAAAGACCTTACAAAGACCTTACAAAGACCTTACAAAGACCTTGCGTGATGACAAAATTATTAAAGTAAACAAATGGTCAAATCATTTTCCTTTTCGTTGCGTATAGAGCATTGAACCATTACTGCAGCCGGTCCCCTTGCAGGAAGCCTGCACAAGTGGCCACAACCTCTTGTAGTGGTGGTGTCTATAGCAATTTGTTTTATGTGATTAGGCTACTGACTGCATGCACAGCCTCAAGTTAATCGCCAAGTACGACATGCTTGAGGAAGCAGTTATCCTGTTATTTCTGTGTCTCTTCATAGACCCCCGTGAACTACACAGGGTCAAAAAGGTACAAGGTTACGAGTAATTGAAGGTTCGTTCATTCGTTCAATAACTTCAGCTGCCCCAGGATCATTGGCTCTTCTGTCATGTGACATCCTGTCAGGTCATTCCATGTCTTCTTTACCTCTTTCATTCCTGTCTGCAGTTCTTGTTTCCATTAATTTTTTGGGCCTCGATTTATCTCTCTATTTCTCTCCCTCTCTTTAGTTCCCTGCGGATTCCAGAACACGGACTTCCTTGTAACGCTATCAACAGGTATCCTCATGCTTCAATAACAAATTACTACCGAAACCAAGTAGAGGGCGTGTGATTAAAAATAATATAATTGACATAAGCATTAATGAGCAAAAAGTATGCACAGCAAAATCAACTAGATTTCTTGGTATGGTACTAGACCAGCAACTAAACTGGAACAAACACACAGACCTATTAGTGCAAAGCAGTAGGGGACTTATTAACATGCTAAAATATATGAAAGGAAGTGGTTGGGGAGCCTGCAATAAGACAATGTTAACCTTCTATAAATCATTTATTAGGGGCAAACTTGACTATGCCAGTGTTGTCTATGCATCCGCCGCCCCGAGCAATAAGAAAAAACTAGACACAGTCCAAAACCAGGCACTGTCAATAATAACAGGTGCCTCAAAGGGAACATCAGTAGAGGCATTAGAAGTAGCGCTAGGCATTATACCCCTGGAGCTAAGGAGAAAAGAATTGAGATTCAGCTACTGCGCAAGAGTGGCAAAAGATCCAACTCACCCAGCAAACAAAACCTTTGATAGGGGTAACCAGTACATAGGCCACATTCCATTAAACCATAATAGATACCCGTCAGGGTGTAAAACGATGGATGAAGTGGATCAACACCCAAACCTATTTAATATGATAAACAGTAGTGCTCAGTATAAAGCAAAGATCCCACCATGGGAATTAAAAGTGCCAGAAACTGACTCCCACTTATCAAAGATCATAAGCAAATCTAACGACATAATCTCAGCAAAAAGTAAAGCACTAGAGTACATTGAACGGTATATAAATAATAGCCTAACTATATATACAGATGGGTCAAAAGATGAAGAAGGACAATTAGGAGCAGGAATAGCAATACCAAAATTAAAAATTTATAAAACATACAAAGTAACAGGTAATACATCCATCTTTACAGCAGAATTAGTGGCAATCCTAAAATCTTTAGAAATAGCTGCAGAAAACCCACCAAATAAAGTAACCATTGTAACAGATTCCCTTTCATCAGTATTAGCTATCAGAAACAGAAGTGAATGTAGCAGGCCAGATACGAGGGTGAGTCAAGTGAAAACCGGAAATATGATATAACAATAAGAATAATCATGCCATTATATTGTAACTTGCCAATATTGTTGTCCTGGATGTCTCGAGTTTCATGCACGCGCCATCGCGGTGATGACGCATAAGGTGACGTCATAATGACGTTTTAAAGATGGCCGCCCCGCTAGTGGAATGCACCAAATAGTAGCACCGTTCTGTTATTCAATTTTTGATCAGCGAAGGGGTGAAACCAATAGAAATTCATCGGCGAATGAAGCTCAAGTACGGTGATGCATGCATGTCAAGGTCGCAGGTGTATGAATGGTGTACAAAGTTCAAAAACGGCGTGATTTCTGTGACAGATTGTTCACGACCGGGTCAGGCACACAGAGTAGTGACTCCAGAATCGATAGCAACCGTTGAACGACTCGTACAGGGAAACCGCCGATTGACTGTGGATGATATTGCCACACATCTTGACATCAGTCATGGTTCAGCACACCACATCATCTCTGATGTGCTACAGTACCACAAAGTGTATGCAAGGTGGGTGCCACGGCAGCTTATTCCAGAATATTGAAACAACGACGCTGTACCTCTTCATCGGACCTGAAAGTCTTTCCTCCCAATGCCTCTTTGAGTCGTCGAAACAGGTGGAAATCACTTGGGGCTAGGTCTGGCGAGTACGGTGGATGTGGGAGACACTGAAAGTGCAGAGCCTCGATGGTTTCAGTCGTTGCATGGGCTATATGGGGTCGAGCACTGTCATGTTGCAAAAGGACACCTTTACTCAAAAGTCCACGTCGTTTGGATTTGATTGCGGGTCGAAGATGATTCCTGAGAAGCTCTGTATACGTGGCACTGGTGACAGTGTTGGCCCTTGGCATGTAGTGCTCTAAAATAACGCCTCGTTCATCCTAAAAGAGAGTCAGCATTACCTTCCCTGCAGATGGCTGCGTGCGGAACTTCTTCGTTTTCGGCGAGGAGGGATGGCGCCATTCCTTGCTCGCTCGCTTTGTTTCAGGTTCGTGGTAGTGAACCCAAGTTTCGTCACCAGTAACAATTCTTGATAGGAAACCACCACCTTCTGTTTCGAATCGCCGCAAAAGTTCTTGACAAGCATCACAGCGTCGTTGTTTCAATTCTGGAGTAAGCTGCCGTGGCACCCACCTTGCAGACACTTTGTGGTACTGTAGCACATCAGAGATGATGTGGTGTGCTGAGCCGTGACTGATGTCAAGATGTGTGGCAATATCATCCACATTCAATCGGCGGTTTCCCTGTACGAGTCGTTCAACGGTTGCTATCGATTCTGGAGTCACTACTCTGTGTGCCTGACCCGGTCGTGAACAATCTGTCACAGAAATCACGCCGTTTTTGAACTTTGTACGCCATTCATACACCTGCGACCTTGACATGCATGCATCACCGTACTTGAGCTTCATTCGCCGATGAATTTCTATTGGTTTCACCCCTTCGCTGATCAAAAATTGAATAACAGAACGCTGCTGCTGTTTGGTGCATTCCACTAGCGGGGCGGCCATCTTTAAAACGTCATTATGACGTCACCTTATGCGTCATCATCGCGATGGCGCGTGCATGACACTCGAGACATCCAGGGCAACAATATTTGCAAGTTACAATATAATGGCATGATTATTCTTATTGTTATAACATATTTTCGGTTTTCACTTGACTCACCCTCGTATTATAGAGGAAATACTACAGGTTAATACATATCTGCACACTATAGGATGCTGTGCAACACTAACATGGATACCATCACATGTGGGGATAGCAGGAAATGAGCTTGCAGACAAAGAAGCCAAAGGAGGAAGAACTAGCCATAACAAAATTGAAGTAGGCTTAGGAAAGTTTGAAATTAATAGCTTACTTTCTCAAGCAATAACTAAAGAGTGGATAACAGCATGGGACCAAAGTAAAAAAGCAAGACACTCATATAAAATCCTAAAAAAACCAAGCAAAAAATGTCAAATACAAGATGAACTAAAAATACAAATTAATAAAAAAATTGCTGAGGCTCAAGCTTGGAACGGGATATTTCATGATTGAGGAACCCACACGTGAAGAGTGTCAAGAACCAAACACAATTAGACACTTTCTGGTGGACTGCATAAAATATGACCAGCAGAGGCAAAACATTAAGACATACTGTAGTAACCACAAGGTAGAAATGAGTGTAGAAAATCTCATAGGCACAAAGACACCTTCAGAAGTGCAAAAGTTAATAAAACACTATATTACAAAAACTAAAGCTAACATATAAAAAATAAATAAGGATCCGAGCCATTAGTCCACACTGGTGAAAGACTCCCCCCAGATACATACAGATTAACCAAATAAACCGTCCAGTGAAAATTAAAAACATACCAGCTTAGAAAATATATTTTGGATAAAAAAGCCATTTTGAACTAGGCTATAACTAACTACACAAGGAAAATACCTACTAGAGATAATATAGTATAAAATAAATACAAACAAAAACATATTACAATAAAGGAAACACGTCCTGATATAACCAACAGCTCCATGTAAATAGTAGATGGTTGAAAGGGGCGTGCTACAAAGAAAAGTAGCAAACACTTTAATAAATAAAATAAAAAAATAACTTGGGTAAGAGCTAATCGTTCGATCGCGAGTTTCATAAAAATGCACGACTGTGTTATTCGTGGTCACGCATTACGTGTCCTAAATCACGTATATACGAGATCATTCCCACATGAAGTTGTAAGAGACTGGTTTTGTTTTTATTTATTTGATTGTGTTTTTTATATTTATTTTTGTTTTGTGTTGCTTTGTTTTGCTTTGATTTTTGAAAGTGGAGAGAACACTCACGCATATGCATTCACATAATTTTACATTTTTTTATTTACGTACTCTATTTAGGCTGAATGGAGTTAGATGATACCTTATTTTGATATTGGAAATCAAATTATTATCTTGAATTAACGACACTGTACATCGTAATTATAACCAATTAAGGGTTGAATGGGTTATGTTCATTTAAAAAAAAAAACACACACACATATGTCTGTAACATTCCTCTATAATTTGTGCACTCTTGAAAATTTCCCTTCTTATGCAACTTGACCAGATAACCTTCCTTCCATTCTGCTGGTATTTCTCTCTCTCCCAGACTTTGCCAAGTAGTTTGTATAATATCTCTGTAGAGGTATCAATATCTGTTTTGATGGCCTCTGCTGGAAGCCATCTGGACCAGTTGCTTTTCCATCTTTCAGAAGGTTTATGGCTTTCTTTATTTCGTTCACAGCTGATTTGTAGCTCCTCTTCTGCTGGCTGGATGTCTGGGGGATTAGTTGGAGCTGGTCTATTGAGAAGTTCCTCAAAATGTTCTGTCCATCTCTTCATTTGTTCTTGTATATTAAATAGCAGTTTTCCATTCTTATCTTTTATGAGGCCATTTGCTTGCTTATATCTCCCTGTTAGCTTCTTTGTGTGGTTGTACAGGTCCCTTATATTTCCTTTGGCTGCAGCTTCCTCTGCTTCCCTTGCCAACTCTTCAATACCGTACTTCCTCTGGTCTCTTTTGATGTTTCTTCTTACTTGTGTTTGTTGCTCATACTTCCATCCGACCGATCTGATCTTCTTGGGACACATTCAGACGTCACCTTGCGAGTGTTTAAGGATTATAGTGGTCAGTTTGAGGTTGTTCTTATTTCAATAGAGTTTGTCTGGGAATGGTACTGGTCTGATCTGATGAGTTTGTTAGCTATATGACCACTATCCTTTGCAGTTTTAATATTGAATAGCGTCACGCTCCATACTGCCTAGCTGTATATGGGTACCTGATTCTTCTTATTTTTAAAATTTGCAGTGAGAAAGCAGACCCGAACTACCATGCAGACTATAAAGGAAGAACAAAGGAAGGTGCAAATATCAACAAATCCTTGGTGACACTTGGCAACGTTATTAAGGCACTTGGTATGTTTAATTGCTTTACTTATACAACACTTACCTTGTATGTGGTTGTATATGGCTTTTAGGTTAAATAAGTGCCCGGATGCAGAAGCCATTTTTCGTAATCACCGATTCCCGGCCATGCATGTACAGGTTGTGTCATTTTTATTTATTTTTATGTTTTTCGTTTAGGTCTTGCTTTCTTTCCTTACTGTTTTTTTTGTGTGTGCGTAGTCCTGACGAAGGCCTTGCTGCCATAGCGCAGGCAGTATTTGTTTTTTGGTGTCTTTGTCCCAAAAAGGCATTCCGGGGTATTACCTTTTTTCACCCACCGTTTAAGTGAGTGTCAGGGTAGTTAGGACACAGAGCAGTCAAAAAGGCATGCACACCATCATTGCAGGCAGACGTTGGAACTGGGTTGGCCATGTCCTCAGAAGGGACTCTGACACCATCACCAGAACTGATATGCTATGGACTACATAAGGACGGGGAAAGATAGACCAAAGACAACCTGGCGGAGAACAGTGGAGGCTGAGATGCAAAGCATGAACAAGAGTTGGGGCACGACACGAAGGATGGCCACTGACCAAGCAAATTGGTGACAGTTTGTTGCTGTCCTACAAGACGCCACTAGGCGTGATGGCCACTCATTCCTTTGTCAGTCAAGGGCTATGGATCCAAAAAGAAGAAGGGTGGTTAGGGCGCTTTGCTTCTCGAGGGAAAGTTACGGGGTTCGAAAACTGATATCGCCATTCTCCCCAGGTGTAACTGGTTAGCTGACTCTGCTCTTGAGTTAGGAAAGACAAATCGGTCATCCCGGCACATAGAGCTCAGACCTAGTATAGTGAAGTGTGTAACACTTCATTCACTCTCCTTCTGCAATTATATGCTATGGACCTACCTTTACAGTTACCACTTATACTCGATTTTTCAGTGCATATATTAAGGAGGTCCTAGAAAATCTAGGTTTGAAAAGAGAACTAATGAGGGAGGTCAAAGTTCGACAGCTAAAATACTTTGGCCACATAAAAAGGCATAACACCTTGCAGAAGACCATAACAGAAGGGAGAGTTGAAGGCAAACGTGCAAGGGGAAGACAGCGCTATAAGTGGGAAGACAACATCAAGAGATGGACAGGAAAGAGTCTATCAGAGTGCACCATCAAGACAAGAGACAGAAGACGTTGGAGATCCATTACAGCCAACCTTCGTTGTGGAGATGGCAACTGATGATGATATTAAAGATCTGGCAGAGTAGGGGACATAACAAGATTAAGGTCACCTCACATTCCATACAGAGATTCAGTCCTCACATGGTTGCTGAAAGACAGTCTTGGGGGAAACTCTAAAACTATCATGATTGCCAGTAAGTTTTGACATTCTCTTTGTGATGTCAGTAAGTTTTGACAGGGTCTTTATGGTGTCAGTAAGTTTTTTCATGAACTTTGTGGTGTCAGTATGTTTTGACATGGTCTATGTGGTGTCAGTAAGTTTTGACATGGCCTTTGTGGTGCCAGTAAGTTTTGTCATGAACTTTGAAATGTCAGTAAGTTTTGACACAATCTTTGAGGTGTCAGAAAGTTTTGACATGATCTTTGTGGTGTCAGTAAGTTTTGACATGATCTTTGTGGTGTCAGTAAGTTTTGACATGACCTTTGAGGCATCAGTAAGTTTTGACAATGGTCTTTAACATATCAGTAAGTTGTGACATGATCTTTGTGGTGTTAGTAAGTTTTGACATGATCTTAGACATGTCAGTAAGTTTTAACATGATCTTTGAGGTGTCAGTAAGTTTTCAGATGGTATCAATATGCCACTAAGTTTTGACATGGTCTTTGAGATGTCAGTAAGATTTGAGATAGTTAGAGATATGCGAATAGTAAATTTTGATAGAATCTTCCTGTAAGTTTTCAAGTGCTCATCAGGGAAACTCTAAGACCATTATACTGTCAATAAATGTTGAGATAGTCATCTAGGAAGTTATAAAACCATTCTGGTTTAAATCAAGCTGTATCTGCCTTATCATCTATTGTAAATAAGACATTATTTCACATTTCATCATGATTCATAATTAGTATGGCAGTCTCATCATTCCATGTGTGTTTAAAGATTTATATAAGTTGTTGTGTGTTAACTAATGCTGCTGAGATCACCTCTTATTGACAGTCAGTGCCAAATTGAAGAATTTGCTTGTGCAACGAAGCTTTTGGGTGGTACCATATAGTGTATTTGTGATTGTTTCTGAAGCCTTACTGTAGTTTTCTTTTTTTTTCTGTAGTAAGTCCTAGGCATGCAAGCAGCACATGTAGAACTGTGTTATACGAATGGGTAAACCTGCAGCAGTTAGGCTCATGTGAGGGATTTAATTTGTTTTAGTGCTTGTTAGGTCTGGTGTGTTCTATTCTTAGTTGGAAGATTGTGCTCTGCTTCATTCGTTGTAGCTTGTTGATGTTGTTATTTTGGTCTTGGTGGGTCATTAAAAAAAATATATGGCTTGTCCAGTAGGTGCTTGTGCCCATCGGTTCAGCCATACCTCTTTGAAGTTGTTGTGGAGTATTAGTTTATCTGTCTGCATGTTGACTGGGAGTGCTTGTTTTGTCAACCATAATTGCTACTAGTTGGGCTTGTGTCTCTGATCTGTTGTTGCCTAGTTTGTGTGTCCTTGTATCCACTGGAGAGTGACTCTTATGCATGTTGTTTGCAGACTGTCAGCCATTTAAGCCAGCTATATCATTTTTTGGGTTTCAGTTTAGAGGTAATGTTCCTGCGCTTGAAGTGTTGATTGTGAATAAGTGAAGATTACAATGTCTGAAGGTTCATAGATTTCTTTTTAAAAAATAGCTGACTGTTGCTGTGAAGGTGATGTTTATTGCTGTGTTTTGAGCTTAGTAATTAATAAAGAATTCTCCACATAGTTCATGTATTTCCAATGTGTCACCATTATAGTACTTTACATCTACTTTGAAGGCGTAGCCAAATGTGTAAGCAGTATTGAGTTATTAGAATAGCCATCTGTAAATTCCAAATCAGCTCCTTTACATGTTGCATTTAAAGCTTTTGAGTTTACTTAATGTGTTGGTGGTTTCTATCATTAATTTTGTTCTGTAGCTATATGGGAGTATTTACTTAGTTAATTTTAATGTTAAGTTCTTTCCTGGAATCTCATGTTCATTCATTATTTGTGTGACCTTTATATTAGTTTCTGTTTAAGTCATTCCATTGTGTGGTTCATATATTAGTGTCTGCAATGCTATTCAGTCCGTACACATGGTACTTACCTAACGTGTTTGTTTGTTCTTCTGTTAAATTTGAATCATACCTTTAAAATAATTTTCCTTATAAAGTAATTTTCATGTCTTCCATATATGTTCTAGTTACACCAGCATTGCATTGACATTTTTTGTACACCAGTATTATATACTGTTCAAAAAAAGAAACGCATAGCTACTGAAGGCACACACATAGCTATAATTTTGACATTCACTTACTTTTTTAATTTAATTAGTTAATTGTTCAAATTGCATACAAGGATACCTTAGGGTTCAACCAATCAATTGACAGTTGTTTTGTATCTGGGTCATGAGAGTTGTTTGGCGTACTGGCTTTCCCGTTAGTATGGTGTGTGGCCTCCTCTTGCATCGATCAGCAACTGGCATCTCCTGGGCATGGATGCAATCAGACGACTGATGTGGGCCTGTGGGATGGCTGCCCACTCTTCCTGGAGTGCCTGGAACAGATCACGACGATTGGCTGGAGCAACGTCTCGGCGACAAAACGTCTATGCAGCTCATCCCACAGGTGCTCAATTGGACTCATGTCTGGAGACAGGGATGGCCAGGGAAGGGTGAGAATGTTGTTGGCAGTCAGGAACTGCGTGGTCAACCGTGCACAATGGGGTCTGGCGTTGTCCTGTTGAAACACAGACCTTTGGGCAGCCAAAAGTGGAAGGACATGGGGTCGAAGAATTTCATTGACGTATCGTTGCGCATTCAAGCCTCCTTCAATGTGCACCAATTGACTCCTTCCGTTGTAACTGATCATTCCCCACACCATTGCACCTCCACCACCATGCGGCGGAGCTTCATCAACGCAATTTTGGGCAAAACGTACATTTCGCCTACGGTAGACCCTATGCCGTCTATCATGACGCTGCAACAAAAAGAAAGATTCGTCACTAAACCAGACACGTCTCCATTGATTGTCAGCTGCCCAGGGACGATGCTGGTTGGCCCAAAGAAGTCGATTTTGGCGATGGCGGCGCGTAAGGACAGGTCCTCGGTGAGGTCATTGTGCCCAAAGTCCAGCGTCATGCAGTCTATTCCGGACAGTTTGATAGACACATGACGTCCTGAAGGCAATGACTGGGCAGTTGAGGAAGCTGTTGTAAACCTGTCTCTGAGGTGACAAAGCCGAATAAAGCGATTCTCCGCTGCTGTTGTCACTCTGGGTCGTCCACTGCGATGCCGGTCTTCAACTGAGCCAGTGGCTTGGAACCGGTGCCAAAGTCGACTGATGGTACTCTGATGCACGTTTAGATGCCTGGCAACCTGACTTTGACTTTCGCCTGCATGCAGTCGGCCAATAGCAATGTTCCTTAAATTTACCGATAGACGCCATACTCTGGGTCGTCCACTGCGATGCCGGTCTTCAACTGAGCCAGTGGCTTGGAACCGGTGCCAAAGTCGACTGATGGTACTCTGATGCACGTTTAGATGCCTGGCAACCTGACTTTGACTTTCGCCTGCATGCAGTCGGCCAATAGCAATGTTCCTTAAATTTATCGATAGAGACGCCATAAATGTCTGCTTGAAAATGAACTGAATTTTGTGTGTGTAGCGTTATCCTTTTATAGGGTTTCAGTTGCGTAGTCAGTGAATAGTGTTCACCCCAAATTTTGTTGCTTTCACATGCGCGCAACATGAGCTGTGGTCAAAAATTGCGTCATAAACACTATTGACCACTGCGTTGTAACGATTACAAAAACAAATGCAATTCAGGTCAACACGTGCATTTGACACTGTAAAGAACATTTGAGGCTGGTTTTTATATACCCTAGCACCAAATTTTACTTACAAACTCATAAAAACGCGCCCTCGGATAGCTATGCGTTTCTTTTTTTGAACAGTATATTATCCTGTTTCTTTTGTATGTCAGCAGTTGAATTCTGATAACTAGAATTTTCGGATAAGTGAAGGTAATTTTTCTGTCCCAACTCAAATTTGGACTCAGATAAAGTAGAAGTTCTGCCTTTATGGCCTAAGGTACATTACAACGTGGCCGTACATAATTTTTTGGGTGAACAGGTAATAACAGGATAATAAACATCCGAGCATGCTAACATAATTTAAACCAGCCAGCGCGTAATCGTCAGGCCGACTGAGGGAACACTGGTTCACTATGGTTTGAGAGAAAAAGGCTTGCATTAAACTCTGACAGCAATGGAACTATGGGTTTGAGATATAAGATTAACAAAGAGTGAAACCCAAGGTCTGTTAGTAGTAAATAATAAACATAAACCAGCATTTGGCAGGCACTCGTAAGAAAGAAGGGGAGAACCTATTTGATTAATTTCCATTTTGTCTGTAAACCATGATCTCTTGATGCATATGATTTATGTTGTGATTTTTCTATTTGATAATAAACTTTATTTAACCTTTAGTTATCGTGTCGGTCAACCCCTATTCATTATATGTTATCCATAGTTTGTTTTCACGTTCATGCGTATTTTCTTACAAGGAGAGAAAGTGCGTCTGATTTAAATATCGTCGTCCAGATAAGCTGGATTAGATAAATTATTCTATCCAGAGACCATACATGCCACACCTTGGAGATGAAAAACCTGTACACAAAATTCAAAAACCCTGTACAAAAGCCCGCAAAACCTGTACACAAAAAAAAATAAAGACTGAAAAACGTATCAAAAGAGTTAATAAGTATAAAAATGTTTTCAATTACAGCTGCATTATAATTGAGGCATGGAGACTTTGCCTTTTAAGCGTAAGATGATCGATTTATATATATTTTATAATTAGGTGAAAAAACCTGTTCAGAAATTATGTACGGGCCGTACACATCTGAAAACACAAACACCTTGTACAGATTATGGGTAAACCATAGCGTGTGGCATGTATGCCAGAGACTGTCCTTTCTCTCACATGATCACCCTCGTGATAAAAACTATATCTTACCCCTTACTTTCACATTGTCATCACTATCACCTCTGTTCAGACAGGGCTATAAACATCTATACCTATCTGATAATCCATCCACAACAACAGGTAAAGGATCCTGTTACACGCCCATTGAGGCATATTGGGAATATGGTGTTAGGCCCATATTTTCTTGACCATCGGCACACTAGGGGTGATGTGGTTCACACTGGTCGCTTTAACCTTCCCAGAGTTGCTCTGGTACCCAATTCATGAGGCTGGGTCGACCCCGGAGCCATTTGCGGTCTAAAAAATCCCACCTCAACTGGGGATCGAACCATGGACCACTGAGCTAGTAAGCCAGTGCGCTAACCACTTGCGCAACTGCAGCTCCTGTATATATATATAAATATATAAGTACTTTTTTGTTGTTTTTTTTTAACAGTTTTATGTAGTTTGTGATTTATGTAACATATATCTGTGATTTATTCTGTTTCTGCTTAGCTGTGACTCCAGCTAGCATCTACTATGGTGAGACAATCAGCACACTTCGCTATGCTCATAGAGCCAAGAGTATTGTGAACAAACCTAAAGTTAATGAGGTAAGGATAGAGCGAGGAGTATTGTTAATAAATCTAAAGTTGAATGAAGTAATGATAGACCCAAGAGTATTGTGAATAAACCTAAAGTTGAATGAAGTAAAGATAGAGCCAAGAGTATTGTGAACGTCATTACATGAGTTTGTTTAGTGAGGTTGATGTTTAAAACTTGAATGTAAATTTAATATTTTTGTACTCATAATACACGTATTTCATTTACAATGAAATGTGAGTGTGGTGTTTAAAACGTATTTCAACAAGAAACAAATATGTGACACATTGTCACAAAAACAGACTTATATAAGCTTTCTACGATACTGTTTTATCACCAGAAATGCTGCTCTAAGATCCTTGCATTGGCCAATAAATTTATTAAAATATGACAGATTTGTGAAAATGTACACATTTTAAGGGAGCTTGTGCCTTAGGTTGCTGAACTAAATACTTAGCTTTCATTATTAACTCTTACATAAACTGGGAATGGGCTTCATTTGTACAAAAAAATCTAAGATATTTAAACACTGTCAGATTGATAATGAACAAAGACTTGTAACAAAGTAATACTATGTTAGTTTCACAAAATGAAAATTCATAGTCCATGTTAAATTGTTAAGTAAACATTCATGCTGTTTTGTCTGCATTTTGTAACTCTAACATGTTGCTCATAGTTATGTCTGTCATCATTCTAGGATGACAATGTCCGACTCATTCGTGAACTAAGGGAGGAAATCGAACGACTCAAACATATGCTAAATCGTGCTGGCGTGGTGAGCCACTTTGTCAGTTTTCTTCTGTCTTGTGCTAAACTTGCTTAGTCTATCTGTTTGCTTAATCTTTGTCTATCATGTCATGTATGTTAATTTTTGTGATCCATGTTACTAAGATTTATGTGCCCTGTTTTAGTAAAGAGTTATATGTCCTGCTTTTGAATGAGTTATGTTTCCTACATAAACCACTGTGGCAGGCGCATGTGCTTTGATTCAGGCTTGCTTGCAAAAAGGCCAGTTGGCAGTTGTGGGTTCATGCTTCACGAGGAGCTAAAAAGGAGATGAAAGAAGAAAAAGTGTCCTCTGTTTGTCTATACTGTTTGTCTATACTGTTTGTCTGTACTGTTAGTCTATACTGTTTGTCTATACTGTTTGTCTATACTGTTTGTCTATACTGTTTATCTATACTGTTAGTCTATACTGTTAGTCTATACTGTTTGTCTATACTGTTAGTCTATACTGTTTGTCTGTACTGTTTGTCTGTACTGTTTGTCTGTACTGTTTGTCTATACTGTTAGTCTATACTGTTAGTCTATACTGTTTGTCTATATTGTTTGTCTGTACTGTTTGTCTATACTTTAAATGTCAATGTGTTCAGTGTTGGTATATTCTGTAAACTGTATCCTGTGTTTGCCTGTTATGTGAATTGCACGTGTTCAGTTCGTATCTATTGTCTAAGTGTCATTCTTCATAAATTCTCTTGTTTTCTAATCTGAAAGTGTTATGTGTTTTATGCTTGTCTGTTCTAAAAGTATCATATGACCTGCATTGAACTCTTTAGTGGATGGAATGCATGCTTTTATGGTTATGCAGTGAAATTTGGTTTGTTTGGAATAATTTGTACATGCCAAGAATAACCACTGTTTCTAATGATGAGTAGACTATTTCAGAATGTTCTTTGTTGCATTAGTGTTTCAAAAATAAGCATACGTCCCAGTGCTGTGCTACAAGACATTAATATTGTTTATAAACATACATTGTTGCATGGTTTGTAGTGGTGTGCAACACAGACTCCAATCTGTACTTAGTTATTAAAACTTACATATTTAGTTCTTAAAACTTACATATTTAGTTCTTAATACTTACATATTTAGGTATTAAAAATTACATGTTAAAAGATACTATGTATCCTGATTACAACCCATCAAGGGTAACATGGTATTTTTCTCCATCAATTAAAGAATAATAGCCCCTTCAGTCATAACTGACTGTGGGAATGTGCCCCTGAGGTGACAGCCCTCAGCTGCTCCTTTTCCTGATGCTCCTTTCGATGTTTTCTCCTCTCTTTGGCTTGTTGTGTCAGCTTCTTTTTGCCCAGTCTGAGGTGGCGCCATAAATAGCATCACCACTTGGTGCGATCAGCAGCTTCATCCTCCCACATTGCTGGATTTATGTCCAGTGCCCTCATATGTCTCTTGCACACATCTTTGAACCTCAGCTGCGGTCGCCCAACTGTTCTTTTGCCATCTGCCAGTTGCCCGTAAAAGATATCTTTCATGATGTGACCATCTTCCATGCAGCAAACATGGCCAAGCCAGCTTAGTCTGCGCTGTCTAAGCAGTGTATACATGCTTTGAAGGCCAGCACGTGACAACACCTCGACATTTGTCACTTTATCTTTCCACGAGATGCCGAGGATGTGGCGTAGACACCGTAAATGGAAGGTATTGAGTCTTCTTTCTTGCTTAGCATAGGTTGTCCAAGTCTTGCTGCCATATAGAAGAGTGCTGGTGATGCAGGCGTTATATACCGCAGTCTTGGTCTTCGTTGTGAGTTTGGAGTTTCCCCAAACATGCGATGTGAGGCGGGCAAAGGTAGCTGCAGCTTGGCCAATGCGGATGTCAGTTTCTGTGTTATGTGGAATTAAAGAAAAAAACTTATATATTTTAAAATTTCTGCTGACTGAGCTTTCCAGAAACGTTAAACGAAGAGAAAGGAAATGAGAAGAAAGAAAACAGAAGCTAAGTCTCCCAGATTAAAGGCAATATATAGTGAAAAGAACAGTCAGCTGGACAAGGAAGTAAAACGTGAAACCTGTGCTAACAAAAGGACATTTCTGGATGACCTTGCAAGACAGGCAGAAGAGGCAGCACTGAGAAATGAACAAAGCACAGTTTATAAAATAATTAAAACTATCAGTGGAAAACGAGGTGCAAACAATATAACGTTAGTAAGAGACAAGTAAGGAAATCTCATCACCACAGCACAAGGGCAGGAAACAAGATGGGCAGAGCACTTCAGAGAAACACTGAATAAGAAACCACCAGAGACTCAGCTGAATGTTCCTGAGGCTGAAAGTGACAGACGTAAATACAGACATTCCACGAAAAGAAGAAATCATCACAGCCATCAAAGGGTTAAAAAATGGGAAAAGCCCCAGGTCACGACAATCTAAATGCTGAGTTATTCAAAGCAGACCCTGAACTAGCATTAGAACTATTAGAACCACTATTTGCACAAGTTTGGGAAACTGAGACAACACCAACAGAGTGGAGTAAAGGAATAACTGTCAAATTGCCCAAGAAGGGCGACCTTGCAGACTGCAACAACTGGAGAGGAATTACTCTCTTCTCAGTTCCCAGCAAAATACTAGGCAGGATAATCATCCAGAAAATTTCAAAAGCAGTTGACCATAAACTGAGGAAAGAACAAGCGGGTTTTAGAAAGAACAGATGTGCAGATCATATATTCACCCTCAGGAACAGTTTAGAGCAGTGCTCAGAATGGCAGAGACAGCTATACATTAACTTTGTTGATTTTGAAAAGACTTTTGACAGCATACACAGGGACAGCCTATGGAAAATACTGAGGGCTTATGGAATTCCCAGCCGCATTGTTTCCATCATAAAAAGCCTCTATTCTAACTTTACATGCAGGATTGAGTAATGTAACTTTCGAAGTGAAAACAGGAGTATGACAGGGATGCCCCTTATCAACAACATTATTTTTGACAGCCATAGATTGGGTGATGCACCAGACAACAGAGGGCAGTCTAAGAGGAATTAGATGGACAACGTTTTCTACACTGGAAGACCTGGAATATGCAGATGACATTGCAGTACTTGCGCATTCACATCAACACATCCAAGAAAAAACCGATAGACTGAATAAGTATGGCCAGCAGGTTGGCCTGAGCATCAATCTGAAGAAGACAGAGGTCATGACACTAAATCTGGGCAATCCTGAGCCAATAACAGTAACATTTACTTACCTAGGGTGCATAGTAACACCTGACGGCGGAACAAGCAAGGACATTAACAACAGAATGAATAAAGCGAGAACAGCCTTTGGAATTCTTCCCAGTACAGCACAAACACCAAATTAAGACTGTATGAGAGCTGTGTACTTTCTGTGCTTTTCTATGATGCGGTATGCTGGAGAGTAACAGAGAAGGAAATGTCAAAACTGTCCTCCTTCCACACAATCTGCCTAAGGAAAATTCTCAGAATCTTTTGGCCAAACACCATCAGCAACCAAGAACTACTTATTCGAAGTAACCAGGAGGACATGCACACCATCATAGCTGGCAGACGCTAGAGTTGGGTTGGGCACGTCCTCAGAAGGGACCCTGATACCATGACAAGAGCAGCTATGCTATGGACCCCCGAGGGAAAGTAAAAGAGAGGCAGACCAAAAACAACTTGGCGGAGAACTGTGGAAGCCGAGATGCAAAGAATGAATAAGAGTGGGAGCACTGTACGAAGGATGGCTGCTGACTGAGCAAAGTGGAATCAGTTTGTTGCTGCCCTACAAGACGCCACCAGGCGTGATGGCCACTGACTGCTTTGGCAGTTGTCGGTTATGCATCAAAGAAGAAGAAGAGCTTTCCTTAAAAAGACTTACATATATTAAAGGGAGCCGCGCTGGTGTAATGGCTACGGCGTTGTACTGGCGACCAGGTTTTCATGGTTCAAACCCGGGCGTCAGCGTTTGAAGGAATGTTTACGACCGGAAATTTGACTGAATAACCTGAACGGCTCCTGCACATAAATCAGTGTGGATGGGAAGGAGCAAAGCTCCTGACCGGGTTGGAAGGAAAGTCCACTGACCCCCCAGCCTCGCAATGACATGTCATTGGGCCAAAATAGCTGGAAAGCTTGAGTGCCGCTGGTTAGATTTAAAAAAAAAAAAAAAAAAAAAAAAAAAAAAAAATTATTAAAATCTCTTCTAACTTAGCTTTCTTTAAAAAAAATTACATATTTTAAAGTTCTTCTTACTTATCATTTTAAAAAAAAACTTATATTAAAATTTCTTCTAACTTATCATTTCTAAAAAAAAACTTACATACGGTATATTGAAAGTTCTTGTAAGTTAGCATTCCTAACATTTCAATACTGGAAACATGTTTTGTTTGATTTTTTGTTGTTACTTCCTTCATTTGATTATATGGCTTCTCTAGGAAATGTTTGTTCTCATGTAAGCTGGTTTCTTATTGTGTTATTTTTACTCAGAATGGGTTCTTGTTACATTCTTTACGTCTACATCTTGCTTATCTCTTCCCATCTGTCTAGTAGTATTCATTCATTTTCCTCCATTCTTTGCTGGAGATGAAGTCACCACAGCAGCTAGCCCCCTGGAAGGAAACCTGCACCAAAGCACTTGCAGTAGTGGTTTCTGCAGTAATTTGTTATACACAGTGAGGTTTCTAGTCCCATGGACAACTTCATATTAGTCACCTTGTATGACATGCCTGAAGGTGCAGTAGTCTTGTTATTATTAGTCTTGTTATTATTACACGTCTGCAGTATTGTTTCTGTCTCACATCATAGTCCTTGTTAGTTGATGTCATTTACATCCTGACTTGATTTTTATTTTTATCTATTTTTTTTCTATTTTTCCTGCTACTTACTGTTTTTTTTTCTTTTAAAATAATTTGCTTCGTCTGCCTAGTTTCTTAATACATTGTCCTGTGATAGCAAAAGTGACTCAGTCAAAGCAAAAAATAACAGTGTTGTTATCAGAATGTAACTCAATCATAGCAACTATAACTCTGTTGATAGCAAAACTGACTCAGTGGTAGTAAAAAAAGATCTGACTCATTTGCAGTAAAAATAACTGTATAATAGCAAAATTGAACTTACTGTAGCAAAACTTTTTTTCACAATAAACTGATATTATTCATACAATTTCCACCAAAATTTGTTCAGTTATTTTGCTTGTATTAAAAAAAAAAGAAAGAACAAACTTTATACCATGTGAATAAGTTCAGATTGATGTGGTTGGACACTAGTTTCCTTATGTGTCATGACGTCTGTTTAATGTGTTGATTGATGCAAATTGTGCATTGTTTTCCTTGTGAATCATATTTTTAAAAATTCTGATGTCATATACTGCGACTACATGAGAAACTATTTTTCTGTAATAAACTTTTTTCTGACGGATGATGGAAACTTAATAATAAGAACATTTTTCTTTCAGTGATTATCTTACTGTCCTCATTATTTCAGTCTACACCCGGTCATGACCTTATATTTTTGGTCCCTGGTTCTCGCAGGACGTCGGTCATTACATTAGACAACACCCAGTCCCCATCCAACTATGAGGTATCTGGAGAGAGACACCATCAGATTTTTCTTGCAAAATTTTATTGTATTTTTTGTTTCATTTCACCCAGTAATCTACCAGCTTAATTTCTAGTTATTTTGCCTCACTTATTTGACTTCTATTGTTGTTGCATCTGTAGTGAAATTACTTTAAATTTTTGCCTCATTTAGTTACTCCAGAATGACCAAGCAATTGTTTTTTTTATTGGTAACTGTATAGTTTACAAATCGCTTCTACTTACTGCACAATTTGTTAAGTGGCAAAAATAAGACGTAGTAATTATTGTAATGTTGCAAATGTAATTGTTCTATTGTGTGCAAACTCTTCTATTATAATAATTGTGTTGGTATGTCTGTAGCAAAGCGAGCGAGTGCAGTGTGATACACACTTGGGGAGGTAATCCAAATCCAAGCACGGCAAACAATATTACATCCCTTAACCATAACTGTGGGCCTTGGTTTATTGATGGGTTACTTGCCAATATTTTAAAGAATATTACCAACTCCTGCAGTGTTTTATAACCACACACGTGATGTATTTATGACTGAGTTCATCTATACCAACTGTGATGATAGGAAACTCTATATTGGCCATTACAATAGTAGGTGATCTGTGTGATAAAATTAACCGTGATACAACGTTAAAATATCTCCAAAGATAAAATGTAGGGATAAAAATAATGCGTAAGCTACTAGAAGACATGATCGCCCATGCCGCGGGTCACCACCCGCCATGGAAACTAACTTGCTAGACGTGAAGGCAAAACGTTTACCCTTGGGACGGGATGAGAACGGAGATCAAAAGGAAAAAATATGACTGAACACGTGCTTGAAACTAGCAAGGCTAAAAAGACGCAATTGGTGGGGAAAGGAAAAAAATTCACGTCCCCAAGTTGACACGAGGTAAAGAAATTGACAAAAGGGACCTTAGCTATTATACGCAACAGTCATTTCTTGGACGCTTTTGCGATACTTAGTCCTTTATTTGAATTCAGCGGCAAACGCATTACAGAAGATGCTCGAACATATTTAAAAAAAAAAAAAACAACTAACCTTGAAAAGTAACTTTTTCTTAATAATAATGTTAGGAATATAAAACCTAGCTGGCCGGATGGCCCATCTTGAGCAGAGAAATAATATGCTTTCATTTATACAGACGGATAGATAATAATGAAGATATTGACAAAAGACTGTGTTGTTCATATCAGCGAGCGACTGCATTGAAACAAAAACATGTCACTAATTTTCAAAAAATTGCGGCCTTGAGACTCAAGTGCTAAAATCTAGATGAATGAAAGGGAGGGGGAATTAGTGGAAAGTTGTGGCTAAAAATAACTCTAGAGGCAGATTCGTGTAGGAAATGCATGTATAAACAAGTGTGTTTTTGTAAAAAACGCAAGTAGAGACAGACGGACCAACAGACAATAATACATACTTGACTGAGGTATGACTGAATTGACTTTTGGTAGGAGGTTTGAAATTTGAAAAGGAAAAAAGGCGGTGATTGGCCACAGATAAACATATTATTGGCGCTCAGACGCGCAATTTTGCCATTCATCATAAGTTGTCCAGTAGTAGACACAGTAATTCTTCAGTGGTGTGATTCCCAGAAGCTAATTGCAATATTTAGAGGGACGCCATACTAGAGCCAGCAGCTCAGCTGAGTTTTGCTAGCATATAACTGTGTTCTCTATTCATAATTCTGGTAAGACTGAAAGTATTTCTTTGTATATTTTAATATTGTTTAATGTTTCGAGTGATTTGATACTGCCATATCAAAATCTATCCCTTACAACAAGTAAGGATTCGCTCTAGATCCCCAGCCCCAGTTCAGGGTCTAGAGACAAACAAAATACATAAACGCCAGCAAGGATTATGAAGGGCGGATCAAGTGTTGAGATCAGTGGAACATATCACCTATCCTATTCAATGGCAGGAAGCTAATGAACATATTTCAGAATATGTAGTCTTGGGGAACTTATACTATGTGAAACCAACTTGGTAAGATGTGCTGTATGGTCAGAGAGATCTGACCCCGTCTATGTGGTGTTGTTGTGTAGTGTTGAGTGTAGAAGTGGCTCAGGAGGTAGAGTTCTGACACATGACCCAATATTTTTATTTCAGAACTGTGAGTTTTTTATTTGGCACCAAAGTGGTGTCAAATGCTATGTTGAAAAATACAAGTGTGGACCCGTGCAGTCTAAAATTTTGGCAGAGCAGCCTATATTGCCCCCAAGCACGGAGAGGTGGGGCCACCAGATTCCAGCACCAGAACTACTCAGTCAAAGATACGTGAGCGTCTGGCCTGCTGGACATTCACCAACTTATTTAATAACTAACACCCAATTATATTCCCATCAACTAGAACATACCATGTTGGGAAATAAACTTGTATTCCTCCCATCAGAAAATGGACAATGTTTGGTAGTCATAGACTGGGAGTGATGAAGCCACCCCAACAGCACATCCATTTATCGTTCTCCCAGATAAATTACAAATATAAACAGTAGTAATATTAACTAGTCTTGTAAAATACATATGTACACACCTTTCATTTATTATGCCATATATTCATGCATTTCATTCATAATTTCAAAATCTTTCATATGTTCTGACCAAAATAAAACCTTGGTTCAGAACAAATAAACTTAAAGAAAATTTAATATCAAAATTTTAAACAGCTTGAGTTAGTTCAGTGTGTTATAAATTCTATTAATATTATTAGACTTATTAAATATCTGTGTGTGTGTGTATGTAATCTACCACAACACATTCCATATCAGTACCCTAGATTTTTAACGTAGCCACATTCATTAGAAAAAAAAAGATATGTGTGAGGTCGTAAGTGGTAGCAAGAAGGGCCTTCTGTAAATTCACAGCTACATTTATCTCAGGAGCCTTCACAGCTGACCTCATGCATCACACTAGGTAATATCACAACCATACAGTACCATCAAATCCACTACAATCTGTTCATCAGAAGTGTTCCTGTGTCAAACAAGTGCTTTGGCTCCTTTTTTCCCCTTCACACAAGGGTGGCAGGCCCACTTGGGCCAAGACTCCAAAGTATCAGCCTCCTCTTGTTTTTTTCCGCCTGCACTGGGAATAGGACCAAATGTACATTGGTTGCAACTTCCAGATTCATTCCTGATTTGATCCATTATGCCAACATGAGGTGGTTTTAAAAGTAACATTTTTGTTATATATAAATTACTATCCTGAATTATATGTTATATATAGATTACTATCCTGAATTCCATGTTATATATACATTACCATCCTGAATTCCATGGTCAATTGTTGTAGTCCTCCTCAGGTTATCTTTCACACAGTTTTTCCAATCCTTTGAAGTGCCCTTGTTCCTATATAACATTACTTACTTAGTCGTTCCCCTTCTACCATGAGGTGTAGAGATTTGGAAGAGAGAGCGCCAGACTATCTTATCGGCTGTCTTCCTCCTGGCCTGGTTCCATTCTAGTCCTCGGTCCTTCAAAGATTGTCTAATGTTGTCCTCCCAGCAGACTCTGGGTCATCCTGGGGGTCTGGATCCCTGGCTCTTTGTTTCCCATGCTTCTCGTGGTAGCCGATCTTCTCCCATTCTGCAGACATGGCCAAACCATCTTAGTTGGGACTGTTCTACTTGGGTCTGCAGGGGGTGTGATTTTAGGCCTTGACATATCGTTTGGTTGCAGACCATGTCTCTTATTGTTACTTTGACCAGCTTCCTCAGATACCTCATTTCTGAGGTTTGGATCTGGCTTTTGTGGGTTGTAGTCATTGCCCATGACTCGAATCCATATGTCAAGACTGGGACATAGGTGGAGCGGTATACAGCCATCTTTGTTTTCTTACCAACCTCTCTCTTGCTGAGGAATCCTCGATTTATGGCCTGAAAAAGTCTCCCAGCTGCTGCTTTTCGAGTGGCCAACTCTTCTTTGATGCCTCCCTTTCGGTCTATAATAGCTCCGAGGTATTTAAAGTGGTCGACCTGCTCCAGGACCTGTTCTCCCAGCTTAATCTGATGTTTTCTTTCTTCTCGTGATATCACCATGGATTTTGTTTTAGAGCTGCTTATGACCATCCCTCTCTTCTCCAGCTCTTCCTTCCAGACTTGCAGGTTGGATTGGAGATGTGCCTCTGATTTAGCAATCAAGGCAACATCATCAGCAAATGCCAACTCTGAAATACAGACCTGTCTCATCTTCCAGTACCCCACTGAATACTTTCTTGTTCTCTCCTTACATGCCTTGATGACATTGTCCATGAGGAGTATGAAAAGATAAGGTGACAGGATATCACCTTGTCTTACACAGTGGTGGTCCTGAACTCTTCTGACTTATGGTTTGCTGTCCTCACATAATTTCTGCAAGACTTGTAGAAGCTCTGCATATCATGAATCAGAGGTGCTAGAATGTTCTTCCTTGCCAAACAGTCCCAAAGTTTGCTCCAGGGGACCGTGTCAAACGCCTTTTCCAGATCTATGAAACAAAGATGGATCTCACTCTTATACTCAAGGGCCTTTTCACTCAGCTGTCTGAGTGTGAAGATTAGGTCTTGAGTACTTTGGTTTGCTCGGAATCCGCACTGGACTTCATCCAATTGTGGCTCAGCAAGGCATCGTAGTCTCTGCTCTAGGATTCTAGAGTAGATTTTACCAGGGACACAGAGAAGGGATATGCCTCTATGGTTTCCACATTGTCGATTGTTACCCTTTTTGAAAATCGGTGTTATGATGGCAATCTCCCAATCCTTTGGTATGGCCTTGTTGCACCACGCTGCCTGTAGGACCCTTAAGAGTAATAGGTCGCTTGATGCTCCCATGTGCTTAACAATTTCTGGTGTTATACCATCATGCCCTGCTGCTTTGCCCATCTTGATTTTCTCTAGTGCTGCCTTCAGTTCTTCCATCTTTATGTCATCTTCACCACCATTGGTTTTCTCTTCTGTGCTAGTGGTTATCATTTCTGATGCTTGACCTTGCTCACCATCAAGGAGTTCTGAGAAATATTCTTTCCATTACTTCCTTCGGTTCAGTAAGCAATTTGCCTTGCTAGTCCTTTATAAATTTTAGAGGGCATTGTTTTTCCTTCCTCATGTTCTTTAGGGTCTTATAGAACAATTTCTGGTTTTCTTGCGCATCTTTTTCTAGCTTTTCTCCAGATTCTTCCCAGGACTTCTGTTTTGCTGCTAGCACCTTGTTCTTTGTTTCTTTTATGAGTATCACATATTCTCTATATTTTTCTATTTGTCCTGCTGTGTTTTTAGCTCCTAAGTATTGTTTCCATGCCATTTTCTTCTCTCTTTAACTTCATCTGTCCACCAAGGTGTCCACTTTCTCTTGTTCCCAAGTCGGACTTCACCACATGCTTCTGCAGCAGCTGTCTTTATGATGTCCTTGAATTTAAGCCAGAGGGTTTCCAAGTCATCAGGTTGTTCTTCTGTGTTTCTCACCGCTGTAGCAATAAGCCCCTGATATCTGGTCTTAATTTCTGGCTCTCTCAGCTTGTAGGTCTTAATGCTCATTTCTCCCGTTCATTTACTTAGTTTCTTGCGTGATGTTGGGCAGTTTCTAGGCTGTGTAACTCTTTCAGTTGTTCTTTTGATTGTAAGCAGGTAGTGATCACTTCCAATCTCTGGCCTCCTCCAGACTGTAGCATCCCGGACATATTTGAATGAGCTCCTCCAAACTATGGCATAGTCGATCACTGACTTCTCATTCTTTGTTGGTTCACATTTAGTGTATGCATGTATGTGCTTATGGGGGAACTTTGTGTTTGTAATGATCAGATTCTGCTCTCTACAGAATCTAAGGAGTCGCTTTCCATTGTCATTGAGAGTATCTTCTCCATATCTTCCGATAACTCCACCCAATCTAGCATGGTCATTTCCAACTCTGACATTGAAATCTCTGAGCATGATAATTTCGTCTAGGCAGTCACCCACTGTCCTTTGAAGCAGCTCGAAGAATTCCTCCTTGACCTCTGCTCCTTCATCCTCATTTGGCCCATACACTATGACCAGGGTGACTATGGTTTCTCCTCCTTTTAGTTTTACAAACATAATGCGCTCCGAGACAGTTTTCCATCCCTTGATACTATCTTTTTGGTTTTTGGCCACAATGCAACCCACGCCCCCTTTAGCTCTTTCAGTTGTGGGTACACCACTGTAGAGTAGCATGTCGCCATCGAGATCCATGACTCCTTGTCCCTTTTTCTTAGTTTCTGTTATAGCCAGGATTTCTAGTTTTGCTTTCCTCATCTCTTCCACCAGCTCCTCTTCTTTCTCATTTATACTTCTTGTGTTCCTAGTTCCATAAGTCATAGTCCGTTCCAGTTCGTGGCCTTTAGAATCAGTCCTGTTTTCTCTCTTGTAGTTCACGTAATCGTGATTTAAAGAAACAGGTGATTGGCCTGTTGTGCCTTTGCTTGGTGGAGGGGCTGCCTCCTTACGGCCTCCATGCAGGCAGCCCTCCTCCTTTTTCAGCCGGGCTTGGGACCGGCCTAGGCGGAGTTCCTGTATAACATACTGTGTAAAAATAATTTGATTAGGGAAAACTGGCTTTGAATTAAGTTTACGTTACTGCTTGTACCAAGTACGCAGTCAAACATATATCAATGTTTTTATTTGTGTGTACATAGATACATGTGTATGTTCATATGTGTAGACTCATACATTCTCTGATTTGCATGTTCCTTTCTCAGCAGTCATATTTTATCCAATCACTTTGGTGGTGTTTCACTGCCCCAGCTTGTTCTAACATGTCATTTGTAATTGTAGAATAGCAACAATATTTTTTTTTCTTAGTAGACTTAGAGATTTTAAGTTTAAGAACACTAATGAAAAACACTGCGTTTTTGTGCTTCAATGCATGTACATGTATGAGTTTGAACGTGTATCTGCATAATTTAGTCAAACAGTAGTTAACAAGAACAGAAGTTAATATATAGTAATTGGGAAGGTGAAGGTCTGATGATGTTCTTACAATACATATGACTTATAGCAAGTGAAAGTCAATGAAATATCTAACTGGAAACGCCTGGCCGTTATACCCCTCCCCCTGAAAATTATTTTTGTTTGGTGTTTTGTTTTGTTTTTGTTTGTTTGTTGTTTTGAACATACAAGCAAAATTGGTAATTTTGATTTGCCATATGTACAACGATTTGACAGATGTGATGCCACTATCCGATATAGGCAGTTATTCATCTTATTTGGAATTGAAAACGCTATATATCCTAATTATAACCCATCAGAGGTTGAACGGGATATTTTTCATCATTGAAATATATAAAAAAGTATGATTATTTTCCCTTAGGTCCCACAGAGCTAGATCATCTCCAACAAATGTGTTTCATCTTGTTACATTGTTATCTGTCTTGCTCTTTCCATCAGTTCTGTAAATGTCCAGTCATACCGTTTTGCACTGAGTGGCAGAGTGGTAAGAACATTTAGAGCATTTGCTTTTCAAGGTAAAGTTACTTAGTTTGATACTTGGCAGTGTCATGCTCTAGTATTGTAAATGGGCACCTGGCTCTGCTCCTGAGTTAGGGAAGACAAAGCCAGCAAGGAAGAGAACCAGTCACCCACATCATAAAGCTGAGACACTAGTTTAATGAACTCTAGAACACTTCACTTCCCTACAGCAGTATCTGCTATGAGATTAACTTTACTGTCACCATACAATTTTATTCCTCCTCTCTGTACAAAGATCCATTTATGCCCGTCTTTAAGTTCCTGGTTACCATTTTTTGTGTCCATATGCTTCTACGCTGGTCTCTCGCAATATAGGTGCCGGGTTTTATTCACGGTATCGACACGCTTCAGTCTAACCAGCTGTAAATGGGTACCTGAATTTACTCTTGAGTTAGAGAAGGAAATGGCAGTGAGGAAGGGAACTAGTCACCCCACCTCTCGATACTGGACCTAGTATAGTGAAGTCTGTAACACTTCTCACCCCTACGGCAGTATCTTCTATGGGACTACCTTTTGTTTATGTTTCTGACCCAAATAGACTTGACATTTTAGTTAAAAATCTTATTCTTGTAATGTCGTTGACCTCTGTTGTTGATTGTCCAACGTTTCTGAGTTCAGTGAAATCCTCTCTTGTCTTCTGTATCCATATTTTTGTCATTGTTTACTCCACCAACTGTACTAATGTTGATGGCAGGGCAATCATTTGGCACATACTTACTGAGTCGCTCCTCTTCTACCCTGGGTTTAGAGGTTTGCCAAAGAGGGCCCCATACTATCTTATCGGCTGTCTTCCTCCTGGCCTGGTTTCAATCTAGTCCTTGGCTCTTAGTTTCCCATATTTGTTGTGGTAACCAATCTTCTTCCTTATATCATAATTATTGGCTTTGTTGATGTTCAGACTAGCTGCTGTGACCTCTCATTGCCTAAAGACTGCACCCCATACTATTTCTTCTTCTTCTTCTTTGTTCATCGGCTGAATATTTTCAAAGAAAGCAGTGTCAGCTTGAGGCTTCTCCAAAGAGGCCTGGTTTGCAATCTCTGTCCATATGTTGGGCATCTTTGAAGTAGATGTTCAGCAATCATTTTATCAGTGCCACCACTCATATTATGCTTAGTAAAGAGTCGCGTTAGTAAAGAACATCCCCTTCTTCCTTCATGATATAATTCATAATTATTGGCTTTGTTGGATTCTTCAGTGACTAGCCCTGCTGTTAAGCCTCTTCATTGCCTACTGTATTGTAAATACTGCAGACAGTTTGGTGTATAGATTGCCTTATAAAAGTATAGATCTTATGGGTTAGGTTAGGGAATCTTTGCAAATATATAAGATATATATAATAGTTTATCTATATATATATATAGATATATATTATATATAGATATTTATAATATATATATATTATAGTGGGAAAATGAAGAACATATTATTTCACATTTCTTCTTCTTTCTCTTCTTTGTTCACAATATTGATTTATATTCTCTTTACCGATACTTCAGAATAGCGTTATACCCACGTCAATCAACATTGATAGTTAATTAATTATTTAATATGATAAATCATTGGAAAGGATGTGCAAAATCACATTGTTTTTAAAGAAACAAAATTAAACCTGACGAGAAGTAACTCCAAATTACTTTCTCTGACTGGTTAAGATGCAATTGCCCTTGCTTTTGTGGGTCATCATAATTATTTGTCATATCGGAAAGAAGGTATTTTTTACCATTTAGATTTTTCCGGTAACCTATATCCTAACTCTAAATGGTACGAAAATACATGCAGAGCATTGACCGTCATTCCGATAGGGCCATATTTGTTTTGCACATTTTTACGCACTTTCTGTTAACCTCATAATCTAAATGGGGCATCTTTGTAAAGTAGATAAAAGAGTTTCAGAATCATTCAATCATAAATTCAACTTCAGTGCCACAGTTACACTCATCAGTAGTTCTTATCTGCTTAGTAAAGAGTTTCGCGTTAGTAACAGAACATCCCCTTTTGTATCCTTCATGATATAATTGGAAGGCCTAGTATCCTCTGAATGAAAATCGTGTTCAGTTTCTGCCATACTGTTTGTGTGGCAACTTGGATATTTTATGCTGCCCAAAGCAGATAGCAACATCACAAAAGAGACCTGTATCCCTATTTTATTTTAAGATATTGTATACTTAACACTTCCCAGTTAAATATCTAAGTGGTTTGAGTGCTTGCTTCTCCAGGCAATGAGACCGTGTTCAAAACCAGATTGCATCCAGTTTACCCTAAGAGTACCTTACTCTGCCTTTGAAATGGTAAAGTGCCCAGAAGCCATTACCTTGTAGTTACACCACTGAATGACTGTTACATATTTCTACAAAACGTGTCTCTGCAACCTTTATTAAGGTTAAGTCTGCATACCAATATAATGATAGCAAGAGATAAGACAAGGAATGACAGAAAGAAATAGGGAGAGAAAGAGGCGACTATTAAAGTTATTCTATAATAGTAATATGCCCATAAAAGTTCACTGTTCCTGATTGCTTTATGTGTAGAAAAATTAATGTACTTCTTTAATGTCATAGAAAAGCTTATTAGTTGTAGTAAAATAACATTTTGTAGAACCTTTCTTTGTCTCTTGGTGATTAGCCTATATATATATATTATTTTTCAATGCACCACTGTAGCAGCTTTTGTTTATTTCGGATGTCTGTGATTGTATATTACCGTGATGACAAAATTTATGTCACAGTAGGTTTCAAACAAACGGGCTGATCACCCGTTTGCCAGTCACTTCGATTACGGAAACAACAGCAGATGGATTGATTTGCCATTGCCCTAAAGACGCCAATAGGCGTGATGGGAAACAATGGCAAAGAAAACCTATCTGCTGTTGCCCTAAGACGCCACTAGGTGTAATGGCCACTGACTGCTTTGACGGTCGGTGGCTAAGGACGGAAGAAGAAGAAGGTTTCAAACAGACTTTACTTGTGATGGCATCTGCTGCTTTTTATGATTTTATTTTTTAATCTGAAAAGTGCATCACATGATGTTATTATATATTGTTTTATGTCTATGATTTTACATTTTCATAAAAACAAAATATAGGTCATAACATTTTGGATTGACTTTTACTCTGATGGCAATTTTCCATGATTAAAGAACATCTGCAGGCATTACGTGATATACGGTCTTCAACCTTTTTCTGATGTATCATTTATAGTTTAAACATTTTTAAGCAGCCACCATTTCTGTTTATCATCATTACTTCTCAGTTCCCAAAGGAGCATAGGCTGTCAACAAGATCCTCCAGTCCTGTCCCATCCACTCAGGGTCTATCCACTTCTGCTTTATCCCTTTCATTTGTAACTCCAATTCACCATATGATGTTTCTGTACCCCTGTGCCCCTCTTTTACACTGGGGATTTCAGAACAAGGACTGCCTAGTAATGCTATCAGTAGGTTTCCTCAGTTTGTCTCCTATCTATTCCCAATGTCTTCTTCTCATCTTTTATTTCATCGGTACTTGTCTGGTTCTTGAAACCAGTTTCACACTTCTTGCCTTGTCACACCATTTCAATCCTTATATTCTATGCAAGTACCCATTTATGAAAGTCTTTAACCTCTTGGTTGTTGTGAAAAATATTTGTTCACTTACCTTTATTGTCAGCTACATCCACTTGACCACCATTTCCATAGACAATAAATATGATTAAAAATAACTTTCTTGACAAGCAGCTTTTGTTTTCTCTCAGACATTTAATATGATAATTACATATATTTATAACAACTTTTAGAGATGTTGTTATGAATGTTTCAGACAATACCTTCACATGACACTGGGTCAGTGATCTCAGAAAAGCTGAAGGAGAATGAAGCAAAGGTGCGTACTGTTTTGACATGATCTGTAATTACGAGTAGTTTAAGTCTCTTGAAGTGCATATAAAGGTAGAAGACAATTACTCTGTATGTCAGTTTCACATAACCCTTAGGAACAAAGCAACTGAGCAGCAGAACTAAACAGTACACCCCCTACTTTCCCTTTTTTTCCTTCTGGCACAAAAGAAAATTACAGCTACGGCTGTTCTACTGCCAGGCACATAACCAGGTGATGGATCGTTGAAAGACCTTTAAATATAGAGGTTAGCTGTGAATACTGAATAAGCAGCCATGTGAGCAAGATGAGTAAGTTGTGGGGGGTAGATGTCTATATAAAATACCTCTGAAGCTTTATGATGTGACAGTTGATGAGGTGAAGCTGCCTTACATCTCACACTCACGTCTCCTCACAGCCCTGTGGGTTTGACTTTTTAGTCAAAGACAGAGACTCCCTTAGCTACAGATACCACTGCTCCAAGAGCACGCGGGGGCCTTTGACACAAACTTCCTACAAGGGAACCAGCTGTAGTAGTAGTTCCATGCTCAACAAAGAGTGAACAGGAAATGAGGGAGAGATAGAAATGTTGCACCAAGTAATTCCTAAGGGTCTCTGGGGTGACAAAGTAAGAACAGGGCTGTTGCTGTCTCTCAAGCATGTCATATTAACTGAATAATGGGAGGTTGTGTATGGGGGGACTGGCAGCCTCATTAAGTCAAACAAATTACTTTAGAAACCACAGCTGCAAGCGCACATGAGTGTTTTGGTGCAGGCTTCCTGCAAGGGGACCAAGGGCAGTGGTAGCTGCATGCTTCATAAAGAGTGAAAAAGGAAAAGGTGATGAATAATAGAAGTCTTTGATTTATGTTACAGGCAAACCAGCTGACACAGACGTGGATAGAAAAGTGGTATGAAAGCATGGAGGTAACAGTTTTACTAGAATTTCTGTATTTGTTACTGTTATGTTGGATGAATGTAACAATTAAATAACATTTCAGTCGTCTGTTTTTATTGTTGGCAGTTTATGTTTCTCCATGATTGCATGAATGTAAAAATACCACTAAGTTTCAGTTGTTAACTACTGTGTTGGATGAGTGTATAGATAAAATAACATTTTATTCTTATATATTAATTGTTCGGTCAATCAGCCAATACCTTTTAGCTCCCCATGGAGCATAGGCTTTCAATGAACACGTGCCAAGATATTAATTGTTAATTAGCATTTCTCCATTTCACTTTGAGCCAGCCATTTTTCCATGCTGTGGAATACATTTGGCATTTATTGAAATAATGAACTTAAGAAAGCTGTTAGAGATTTTTCCTGACAAATTCCTCATTAGTAATTCTTTAGATAGTTGGTTAGTGTTCTCACATCTGTGCATTTTGTGTTTGTTTTTCTTATTCATGTCTTTGCTTTTTATTAATAATTTTATTATCTTGCTGTAGAATATTCTTTCAGTATTTAAGGTCTAAAACCTTAACTAGAATTTGCCAGCAACTATAAACTAACCCTTGCAAATACACTATTTCCTCATAAGTTATCAAGAAGAACAACGTGGCATGCCCCAAAAACTGAGATACATGGCCAAATTGATTTTATTCTTGTATCCAAAAGATTCAAGTCCAGCATTAATAAAGCCAAGACTAGGACTTTTCCTGGCGCCGACATTGGTAGTGAGCACGACATGGTATTGATGACGCTCAAGCTTAAACTCAAAAAGAACTATAATCAAAACAGATTTTCTCAGTTAAGATTCAATTTAGACAAACTGAAAGATCCAGAAATCGCGGGAATCTTTGAGGCAACTGTTGGAGGAAAATTCGCAGCTCTCAACTTTTTGGAGGATGATATCAACTCAATCACAGAGAACATGAAAGACGTGCTCATTGAATCAGCAACAGAAATACTTGGTAAAAGAAAGAAAATAAACAAACCATGGGTTACAGATGACATTCTGAAGTTATGTGATACACGGCGGGAAATGAAAAAGGTTAAGAAAGAGGTTCCTGAAGCAGCATGGCAATACAGTATGGTGATTAAAAATATTAGAAAGAAAATGAAACAGGCCAAAGAAAAATGGGTAGCTGATCAATGTGAGTCCATTAATACGGGGCTAATAAAAGGTAACAGCAAGGCAGCTTTTGACACATTAAGAAGACTATCAAAACCCCAACAGCCCAGGGTAACTGTCATAGAAGATAGCAATGGGGCTCTGCTCAATGAAAAAACAGCTGTAATGAGAAGGTGGACAGAATATTGTAAAGAATTATATAACTGTAAACTTGACACTGACTTAGGCATATTAAACAACATTAAGTGCAAAAACAGGGAACTCGGAAATGCAGCAATACTACGGGAAGAAGTGGAAGAGGCTATATGTTCGCTGAAAGGAGGGAAGTCACCGGGTGTGGATAATATACCAGCAGAGCTCTTGAAATATGGAGGACCAGATATAGTAAAAATCATGACAACAATTTGCCAGAAGATATGGAGTACAAAAAAATGGCCAAAAGAATGGACGCAATCATTAGTAATACCGCTTCCAAAGAAAGGAAATCTAAAAATGTGCAAGAACTACAGAACCATTAGCCTTATTAGTCATCCAAGTAAAGTGATGTTAAGGATACTTTTGAACATAATAAAACAGAAATCAGAAGAAATCTTGTTAGAGGAACAGGCTGGCTTTAGACCAAAAAGAAGTACCTCAGAACAAATCTTCAATATTAGATTACTGATCGAAAAACATCTCCAGCATCAACATGATTTATACCATAACTTCATCGATTTCACAAAAGCCTTCGATCGAGTCTGGCATGAAGGCTTATGGCAAATAATGAGAAAATTCAATTTTGATACCAACACCATAGATATCATTGAAGCACTATACAAGGACGCAAGCAGTGCTGTTTTTGCAAGCAACGACATTGGAGAATTTTTCAAAACAACTGTAGGAGTTCGCCAGGGATGCATCCTGTCACCAGTGCTCTTTAATATATATCTAGAACATATTATGCAGGAGGCTCTCTATGATTATAAATCAACCATATCGATTGGAGGCCGCCCTCTGTGTAATCTACATTTTGCTGATGATATTGATCTGATAGCTGGAACAGAATCAGAACTTCAAGACCTTACCTCTAGACTGGAGAAAGTAACAAGAACGTATGGGATGGAAATTAATATAGAAAAAAGCAAGATATTGGTGAATAGCCATAAGAAACATGTTCCGACCAATATTACGTTAAATGGGCAAACGTTAGAAGAAGTTAACACCTTTAAATATCTCGGGTCCACTATATGTAGTGATGGAAGATCAAGTAAAGAAATCAAGACAAGACTTGAGATGGCCTCAGCTGCCATGACAAGGTTGAATGTGATCTGGAAAAGTAACATCAGTTTTCCTGTGAAGATCAAATTATACAAATCACTTGTATTATCTATTCTCTTGTATGGGTGTGAGGGCTGGACACTCACTGCAGATACGGAGCGAAGGATTCAGACTTTCGAGCATAAATGTTATAGAAGAATTTTGCGCATTTGCTATAAAGAGCACAAAACAAATGTCTATGTTAGACAGAAGATAAACACCTATGCAGGCCACCAAGAACCACTTTTGTCAATAGTGAAACGTCGAAAGCTTGCCTGGTTTGGGCATGTAACTTGTCATGACTCCCTTTCGAAAACGATCCTCCAGGGAACAGTCGAAGGTAAACGGAGAAGAGGAAGGCAAAGAAAATCCTGGGCTGATAACATCAAAGAATGGGCAGGACACGGTTTTTCCACACTTGTACGCATTGCTGAGAATAGAGAGCAGTGGAAGACCATGTCTGCTGATGCTTCCACCATGGCACCCCTACGACCCATGACGGGTTATGGGTTGAGATGAGATGAAAACCTTAAGTGTTTATTAAATCATGCATTGCATTTCTATTTGTGGGTTTCTGTATCTGACAGGGGCAAAGTCTACAGACTGGGGGTATGATGTGCTGGTGTTGTGGGTAGTGGGTTTCCCCCCTTGCTTCACCCTAGGCCTAGTGAATTCTGTTCATGAAAGGAGCGACCATTGCGGTGTTAGTCTCTTGGCCTAGCAAAACCTCTCATACCCCAAGATCGTTGTGCGTGGTGAAGAGCCACACCCTCCTCGAGGTAGTCCTGGTAACTGAGGGTGCGAATCCTCAGGCTAAACACAACGGATCTAGAGGAGCAAACCTCGATAATAAAACCGGTGCACTACACCGTACACGCCCTCTGTGGGTGGGAAGGAGCCAGATGGATACTGAACAAGTCTTGGGAGTGGGAACGAGTGTGGACTGCTCCCTGAAGATCGGAACCCATCGTACAGGCACAGAGACTCAGGACGTGACGATCCTATTGCCTTCAACTCTTGGTCACATGCCTAGAGCCTCGGAGAACTCGGCGTAACCAGCAGGCAATTTGGTGGCGGGGAAAGAGCACTGTGAGCCCTACCTTGGCTACGTATCACAAGGAGACGCAGAAACACCCCCTTTATCTCCCCCAGAGCTGGCACAGTACACTTCTGGCTTCTACCCGGGGCGTTAGGAAATCCACAGGCACCCCAGCATCACAATGCCAAGAAGATGACAAAGTTGGAATTTACTAACTCAAACCTGGCAGAGCAAGTCCTCCAACAGATGCGGCCGATGCTGGGCCCACTGGCGCGTGGACACGTCCCGATCCCCATCGAGACTTGCCCGGGGAGCCCACCCCGGCTCAAAAAAGCAGAGAAGGCCACTCTCCAAACCTCCGATGTCTTGCGGGCAGTGTTAGGATGTGCAAGAACATGGACAGGAAGACTCCACAACTTCCCCACTGAAGACACGCCCACGGCGACCGTTGCCTCAACTGGCTGTGTGTGGTGTACCCGGAAACGGGGCCTCCCAGTACTGAGACACAGTTAAGTCCCCGATGTCATTTATCGGTGCAGAGTTGAGAGAGATGGCTGAGCATCACAATCCCCCCTGTGTTGCAGCATGATGAGAACCCAGAATTGCACACTGAGCTTGGGGGGAATCACTTGGGCACCAGACTTAATACTGGCTCTTGACTGGATGGCCGCATGCAGGAGATTTCTACAATGGGGGGTTGGCAGGTGGTGGGTATCTGGAAGTGGCTCTGTGCAGGACGTGAGGATTCCTTGGGTGAGCCCAGAACCAGAGCACAGCATTGTGCAAGCTCTGCATAGTTGGAGAGCCCCCTGGATGACGGGGAATGCACAGTGTGCTACCCCACCTGTCCCCAACTGCTAACTTAGAACCAGAAGTGGGGTCCTCTGTATGCGTGCCAGGCCAGGATAAAATGCCTGGGAAAGAGACTGGAGCTCAGAACTCCCTAACTCAAAGTTGCAGGATGGCAGGAAAGACAGGGCTATTTTGAAGATAATGCAACCATATTTTCACCATACGAGCTCGGACGCCGCCTCGGTAAACAAGGTCCGCGCAGAGCAGTGACACCCCCAGGCTGCTTGCGAATAGTCTACTACTGGGAACATAAACAGATTAGGGATGAGCCCACTCTCCCGTTGAACAGGTGCTAAAGTCATAGATACTGGGCCAGAAGGCGCACCGGAAACCACAGTATCACGCAACTCGCTTTTTTTTTTTTCTATGGAGAGTACACCGTCAAATAAATCTCGTACTGGTGCTCGCCCTGTGGAGCTCCACCAGGCAGGTGCAGTGCCGGGCTCTGAGCCTCGACAGAGCCCACCCTCAGCTACTGGAGGACCCTCTAGACCGTCTTGTGGAGTCAGCAGACGGCGGAGGAGAACTACTGACCAAAACAAAACAGAAAAAGAGAAACCCAGAGTGCCACTTGTCATGATGCACTGGAATGCAGAGGGAGTGAACAGCAAGCAGGCTGGATACAGCAAAAAGACAGAGCTGGAAAACATCTTGTATGAGAAGCAAGTCAGTGTTTGCTGTATCCAAGAGACTCACTTGAAAGCAGATCAAACCTTTAAAATAAGGGGATATCAATGCTTCAGATCCGACAGAAAAGATAGACGAAGAGGAGGAGTACTTACTCTTGTAAGGAATAACATTCCTGCACACGAAAGGAAAACCTTCATGGATGGAGCAGAATATCAGCTGTTGCAGATAAAGGTAGACAAGATGGAAATAGAACTCCTGAACTATTACTGTCCGAACAACAAACCCCTGAGTCTCAGCTCTATACAGGTACCAGCCACCAACTTTATAGCAGTTGGAGACTTTAATAGCCACTCCCAGAGCTGGGGCTATAACCATCTGGATCACAGAGGTGAAGAGGTTGAAACTTGGCAAGATGATCACTCCCTAATCCTAGTCAATAATGCCACAGATACTCCTACCTTCTACTCCAGAGGATGGCACACAACTTCAACACCAGATCTTGCCTTCTCCACACCAGATATAGCTGGATCTATTAGTAGAGAAGTAGGAGACCAACTAGGGGGAAGCGACCATCGCCCAATCTTTCTTACTGTCCAGAGTGCAACTCTCAGTACAGGCCCAGCCATTACAAGATGGAACTACAAAAAAGCCAACTGGGGTTTATTCAGGCATCAGGTGAACACGCTGCTGTCTACCCTCAAGGTACAGAACAGAGACATTAATGAAGTGGTAAAAGACTTCAACAGATGCATACTACAAGCTGCAAAAGAAACCATTCCCAAAGGATGCCGGCGTAACTACATACCATACTGGTCCAGCACACTCCAAGAACGTCAGGAAGCCATGGACAGGGCTAGAAAGGACGCAGAGTCTCAGCCTTCACTTGAAACTCACAACAAATGGAAAAAGGCTGTAGCAGAGTTTCAGAGAACAAAGCTAGAAGAAAAACGGAAAAGCTGGAGAACTAAAACGGCATCGCTGAACCTTGAGAAAGACGGCAGGAAACTTTGGAGATTAGTCAAGTCTCTAAATGAAGAGCGTTCCTCACCTAGGCAGACTATCACATTGGATGAAGGTGGCAAACTTTTCAGAGGAAAACAAGCTGCAGACTTGTTTGCTAGAAGATACAGTTCAGAAAGCAACTTACCCATTAACATAGATCATCAGAGAGAGATAAGAAAAGAAATACTGGCAACCATGGGACAGACAGATACTCCTGCCCCAATGAGGGAACCCATCACACTAGGAGAACTACAGAAGGCTATTTCCAAGCTTAAGTTTCAAAAGTCACCCGGCCCAGACAAAATCAGCAACGAAATGCTAGTAAATCTGAGCTCAGCAGCAAAGACAAAACTGCTTGAGATATTCAACCACAGCTGGTTGAAAGGAACGGTACCCCAAGTATTGGAGAGAAGCCATCACAATACCCATACTAAAGAAAGGGAAATGTAAGACCGAGGCTGCAAGTTACCGGCCAATCAGTCTCACAAGCTGTGTTGGGAAGACTATGGAGCGAATAGTCAACCACAGATTGAAATGGTATTTAGAGTCTGAGCAGATCCTGGTGCCGGAACAAGCTGGATTTAGAGAATGCTACAGTATAGAAGACCAAGTTACTTACTTGTCTCGAGCAATAGAAGATGCCTTCCAGGAGAAGAAAAAGGTCCTAACGATCTGGGTCGACTTCAAGCAGGCCTTTGACAAGGTGTGGAAAGATGGCCTCATTGCAAAACTTAGGAGAAGTGGAATCCAAGGCAACATGATGAAATGGATCCAGTCATACTTGCATAACAGGAGAACTAGAGTCACTCTTGACGGTCTGCAGAGCAGAAAAAGTGTTGCTCCATCAGGGGGTACCTCAAGGAGGAGTAATTTCCCCAACACTCTTCCTTGTTTACATCAATGACCTGGTGAAAGATCTCCCTGCAGGAGTGAAAGCTGCCTTATATGCAGATGACCTAGTACTCTGGTGCGCTGATGAAAATGTCACCACAGCAAATTATAGAATGCAGCGGGCAGCAGACATGCTAGTGTCATGGGCAGAGAAATGGCTTATCACAATAAACACAGACAAAACCTCCACAACACTGTTCTCCCTCGCCCCCAAGGACAAATCAGCTAACATACACCTAGGGACAACCGTGATCAAGGAAGAAAGCTACCCCACCTATCTTGGGGTGACATTTGACCAAAGGCTTACATGGAATAAGCATATTGAAAATGCAGAAGGAAAGGCCCGAAGGCGACTAGGCATACTCAGAAAATTAGCAGGTACCAACTGGGGAGCAAATGAACGAAATCTAAAGAAGATTTATAATGGAGTAATAAGACCACACTTAGAGTTTAGCTCAGCAGCATGGTCATCAGCTGCTAACTCACATCTGCAGTCTTTGGACAAGGTGCAAAATCAAGCTCTCAGGCTCATTACAGGAGCCATGAAAACTACACCAATAACAGATGCAGAAGGTTGCTGGATTACAGACATTGTCCCATAGAAGAGACACAAAAACCATGATCCAGATGGAAAAGTAAAACAGTATGCCAATGCACCCAATGAAGGCAAGACTAGATGATCTGGCATTGGGACGTCTAAAGCGTAGCAGCTTTGTGCATCGGGGGAAAAGACTTATAAGACAGCATCAAGAAGACCTATCCATGAAGACAACACCACTGAAGCCCACCCTATACCCTGTACCATGGAGCAGGCCAGCAGTGCCTCCAAATTAATACATCAGTCAGTGGTCTCACAAGTGGATGTGAGTATAATGATCTGCAAAAACGAACTGCTACATTGAGTATGATCCAAGAAAGCTATCCCGATCAATCATGGATACATGCCTATACAGATGGATCAGCAACTAATGCTGTTAGGAATGGAGGTGCCGGTATCTTTATCTCATATCCTGACAACCACTATGAGACTAGGCACATTCCCACTGGTAAATTCTGTTCCAACTATACAGCTGAGGTTCAAGCTCTAGAGCAAGCTGCAAATATGATTTATAACACCAACTCTGACTGCCACCAGGTAGTCATCCTCACAGATGCACTGTCTGTCCTGCAAGCAAGGACTCTCAAGGGTGGTAAACTCCCGCATCTGAGAAATGAACTAAACAAGGTAGCTGCCAAAAAGAGAACCATACTTCAGTGGGTACCATCTCATTGTGGTGTACCCGGAAATGAAAAGGCAGATAAACTTGCAAAAAGGGAGGAGAATGTGAACAAGAAGATAATGAAGTCACATACTTTGAGAAAAAGAGAGCTATCCAGACTATCAGAAGAGAACAGAACCAACCCAAAGACGACTATCACACTCTCGACCGGCAGGGACAGATAACTATTTTTCGACTCAGGACAGGGCATAACAAACTGAATAAACACATGCACAAGCTACGATTGTCTGCTTCACCACTGTGCACATGTGGATTAAACGAACAAACTGCTGAGCATGTTCTACAGGACTGTCCTCTGTATGACCAGTTAAGAAAGATATACTGGCCGAATGACTCAACACTAAACTCAAAGCTATATGGAGTTAAAGAGGAACTTCAAACAACAGTCGAATTCATCATGAGAACTCGTCTGACGGTGTAATCATCAAAGATGCAATCGCAAGAAGAAGAAGAATGTATCTGACATTGGTTCCAGATTGTACAATTATGGCTCAAATTCATCGTCAGTTTAGTATATTGTCGTCTGTCAGAGTCTGCAAATCTTGTGAAATGGAGAAAACAGTGAACAGTGTTCTTTCTTTTTTTTTATAAACATGATGGAATAGATAGAATATGCCTTGACATGTCAAGATAATGAAGACATACTAAGCACTGTTACATGTAAGGAAGACAGACCCACCACTGTTACATGTAAGAAAGACAGACCCACCACAGTTACATGTAAGGATGACAGACACACCACTGTTACATGAAAGGAAGACATACAACTATGGTTACATGTAAGGAAGACAGACCCACCACTATTACATGTAAGGAAGACAGACAACCTCTGTTACATGTAAGGAAGACATACAACCACTATTACATGTAAAGAAGACAAACCCACCACTGTTACATATAAGGAAGACATACCAGGTACTGTTACATGTAAGAAAAACAGAACAACAACTGTTACATGTAAGAAAGACATACTAGCTACTGTTACATGTAAATAAGACAGACCAGCTTTGGTTACATGTAAGAAAGACAAACCAACAACCGTTACATGTACAAAATACATATTAACTACTGTTACATGTAAGGAAGACAGACCAACAACTGTTACATGTAAGAAAAACATAATAACTACTGTTACATGTAAGGAAGACATACTAAGTACTGTTACATGTAAGGAAGATAGACACCCCATTGTTGCATGTAAGGAAGACAGACCCAACACTGTTTAATGTAAGGAAGACAGATTCACCACTGTTACATGTAAGGAGGACAGACCAATCACTGTTACACATAAGGAAGACATACCAACAATTGTTACATGTAAGGAAGACAGACCCACCACTTCTACATGTAAAGAAGACATACCAACCACTGTTACATGTAAGGAAGACAGACTTACCACTACTACATGTAATGAAGACAGACCATAACATGGTTAAATGTAAAGAAGATAGATCCACCACTGTTTCATGTAAGGAAGACAGATTAATCACTGTTACATGTAAGGAAGACAGACCCACTACTTCTACTTGTAAGGAAGACATACCAACCACAGTTACATGTAAGGCAGACAGACTCACCACTTCTACATGTAAGGAAGACAGACCCAACATGGTTAAATGTAAAGAATACAGATCCACCACTGTTATATGTAAGGAAGACAGATCCACCACTGATACATGTAAGGAAGACAGGCCAATCACTGTTACATGTAAGAAAGACAGACACACCACTGTTACATATAATGAAGACAGACCCAACATGATTAAATGTAAAGAACACAGATCCACCACTGTTACATGTAAGGAAGATAAACCAATCACTGTTACACAAAAGGAAGACATACCAACAACTGTTATATCTAAGGAAGACAGACCAACCACTGTTACAAGTAAAGAAGACAGACCCACCACTGTTACATATAATGAAGACAGACAGAACACAGTTAAATGTAAAGAAGACAGATCCACCACTGTTACATGTAAGGAAGACAGACCCACCACATTTACATGTAGATAAGACATGCCAACCACTGTTACGTGTAAGGAAGACAGACCCACCACTGTGACATGTAAGGAAGACAGACCTACCACTGTGACATGTAAGAAAGGCATATCAGCCATTATTATATGTGAGGAAAACATCAACCACTATTATATGTAAGACATTCCAACCACTATTACATGTAAGGATGACATACCAACCTTTATTTACATGCAATGAAGGCATACCAACCAATGTTACATGTAAGGAAGACAGACCCACCACTGTTGCATTTAAGGAAGACAGTACAGGACCTCCTGTTACAATGTAAGGATGTGACATACCATCAACTGATTACATGTAAGAAAATACATAATCACACTCCCTGATTACAATCAAAGGAAGACATACTTGAAACCCCCACTGCATGGTAAAGACCCAAAATGGTGTTGAAAAGTTTAGACATATAGCACACACATATGGGAAACAACCCATTCAAAAATGATGGGATACCGGGGGGTGGGGGTACAAGTTGGAGGAGACTTTGAAAAGTTTAGAAATGAACATACACCAATGTACAGGTATCACACATAAAATGCTCAGAGTGCCATGTTTCTTCTAGTGATGCTAGTAGTGCCAGTTAAAAAAAAAAAGGTACAGAAAACATGTAAAGCACAAGAGTGTAATGCACATGCAAAGGAAAATTCTGTACAAACTGGCAAATGCGACAGAATTATCAAAGCAGAAAACAACAGCAGAACTAGTGTCAGTTTTTCACAGATACACAAAATGGAAGACATACCAACAAACATCTAACGGGGTGACTCGGCAGGTTTGGTTACAAGTACTGTTTATAACACTGTGATTAAGACAGGGGGGAACAACAGTATGTGGATGTAAAAGAAGGGGGGGATATCACCAGTTACGGCTTTGAGTAGCTGAAGTCAGCCTTCATTCTAACACCAGCCATCCTAGATTTTGTACTGACTGAGAAATAATCACATACAGTATTTGTAACCTTCACCAAATAATAGCATAACAGAAAATTGGGGGTAACATGAAAGGGTATAGCACAAAATATGCCAGCCCACTGGGAACGATGTAAGAAATACCTTCTAATCACAGGTGCTGGGGTTGGGGGGGGGGGTGGGGGGGGGGGGGGGGGGGGGGGGGGGGGGGGGGAGGGGTGGGGGGGGGGGGGGTGGGGGGGGGTGGGAGGGGGGGGGGGGGGGGGGGGGGGGGGGGTGGGGGGGGGGGTGGTGGGGGGGGGGGGGGGGGGGGGGGGGGGGGGGGGGGGGAGGGGGGGGGGGGGGGGGGGGGGGGGGGGGGGGGGGGGGGGGGGGGTGAGGGGGGGGGGGGGGGGGGTGCGTGGGGGGAGTGGGGGGGGGGGGTGGGGGTGGGGGGGGTGGGGGTGGTGGGGTGGGGGGGGGTGGTGGGTGTTGGGGTGTTATCTATTTGGTATATAATGGGTTTGGGGTTTTGGGGGGGGTGGTGGGTTTGGGGGTGGTAACCTTTGGGGATGTTTGGCCATAACAAGTGAGTGGGGTGGGTGCGCTTTGGGGTTGCGGGGGGGGTAGGGGGGGGGTTGAGGGGGGGGGGTGGGGTTGTTTTGGATTTCTTTAACAAAACATGTGGGGTGGACTCAATTGGGAACTCCCACGCGAGAATCCATGCTCATATCATGTGGAACAGAACTGAGAAGCTGGAAAACTGTTTGATTTACTATATTGTACGGTACCTGGAATCTATTTTCATTCTGATTAGGCAGTTTTTAAATGCAAAACAGAATAGGGCACTTTTAAATGCAAAACATTTATATAATTTTTTTTAAGAGACAGGCTGATACAAACTAAATGTGTCACATACAAAGAACGATTTTGAATAATTTCATGTCCCAGTTATTACACAAACAACATTTTCCTGAACAGTTTTACAAGGCTGTTTCATGTTCCAATGTTACCCAACATTTTCTTTTATTTACAGAACAAAGGTCTCAGTCTTCAGACTGTAGGACCTCAGAGATCCAACTCATATGGACTGGTCATCAAATTGGAGGTTCCCCATCTAGTAGGCATTGCAGTAAATGTCTTGAGTACTGGTATTGTTCTGCATGAGCTTAAGGTATAGGCATCTGTTCATTTTGTCAAAATAGATGCTATCATTGCTTTCACCTTCATGTGTTGTAAAATAAAATGAAATTAATTAGAAAGTTGTGGAAGACTGAAAAGAGACAAAAGAGAAAACAGGACCTTATCAAAGCATTTATTTACTACCCTTCATGTCCCTGCAGAACATAGGCCAAAGTATGATCTGTTCATTTTTACAAATCTGCCACTAACATTTGCCTGTTTCATGCACATTCATCTTAGATATGTTAACATTTCTAACAACTAACTTATTTTTACAACATAAATAAAATTATCTTCTGTTACAGGAGGGAAAAACATATTTTGGGTCAGATGATATGCATGAGGATAATTACAAAGGTGAGCTATGCATGTTGGTGTGAAATATAAGAATTGTTAAGTGTTTGTATTTGGGTGTAGGTAGAATCATCTATATTCTTTTTGTCTAAAATCCTTTTGTCTAAAGCACTTTTACCTAATGACACTTTTGCCTGATGACACATTTGTCTAACAGCACATCTGTCTAAAGACATGTTGGTCTAAAAGTACTCTATCATAAATGTGGTGCGGTAAATTTTGAAAACTAATAGAGGTAAACAGCAGTCATGTGTTGTTTCTATTTCATAAAGTATTTGACTGTCTTTATTTTTATAGAATGAAAGCAATTAAAACTGGAAGCAAATAAAAGCAGAGTTTAATGTCCAAGATTATGGACTATTGCCCAAATGTCCCTGTTTTAATAATTGGCAACAAGCGTACTAAGTCTTTGTGATACGATTACAGTATTCATATATTTTCTAATAATATTTGCTCATCTGCAATGTTATGAAACTCTGGTGTGTACCATACACTCCCCTCTCCACAATGCATCAAGCACATAGTAAATGTTGGAGTTGGTTCTAACTAGAACACCAAACTGCCTGTGCCATGCTTCTGCAATAGTACGATCACCACCTTGGAGTGTCAGTTGGTATACATTCCATTCTGATGGAAGAAATAATGGTTCTATAAGTCCTTGAAAGTTTCCAAGTATATCGGTTTCCTCTTATTACTGAACGAGGGGCAAAGCTTTTTATGGCACAGTTTGCTGTAGCTGTTGTAGTCCCTGACAAACTGTTGCAGAGATGGCAGTGATGAAAATATCAACATTCTCTGTGGATCCTGAGGCCTACTGTCATAAATTAGCTGTTGCCGTCTGCCTGTTATGTCTGTAAATCATTCTTGAACATCCACCTCATTAATTTTAAAACGCCTGTTTGCTTCAAGCATGGCCATATATACAAAAACTCTGTGTTAACAACATTACACCTGCACTGTGATTAAATTTCATTAAGTAATATCAAATTAGACCAAAATGCTTGTAGACTATTATGCTTTTAGCTCTAAGTTCTTTTAGGCCAAAGTGATTTAATTAGACTAACTGATTTAGAATGAAGTTACTTAGATCAAAGTATTGTATCCAAATTTGAGATATTTCATGTTGGGGCACTCAGAGAGTTTACAACATGCAAAGATAAGTTTTGAGATGTCAGATTGAAGTTTGTGCTGTTGTTTCTTATAGTCTTGAAAGGACCTAATGTCTTGTCGAATCACTGTGTCATTGAAAATGTCAGTGGGGAGCTCATCTTGTATCCTGAGCAGGGAGCATTGTGCACCATCAATGGAGTGGATGTTACAGAGCCAACACAGTTGAATCAGGGTATGTATTTGGATTGCAGGGCTTTGTTGTATATATTCTGTTTATGTTGCAGCTATGCATCTTTGAGTGTTATGCAACATTTTTAATCATAGACATGAAATTTTGTGTGTATAATAGGGTATATAACACTAGAGTCCAATTGGTTAAGTGGTTAGAGCATTTTCCTCTTGCTGCACAGTTACTTCATTTTGAGATTGAAATCTGGTAGCGTCACGCTACAGTCTACCCAGCTGTACTCTTGAGTTGGGGAAGGGCAAAGCAATGAGGGAAGGAACTGGTCACCCTACCTTATAAAAAGGCTGGACCTAGTATGGTAAAGTCTCTAACACTTCACTCCCCTTAGCAGTTTCTATTTTAGGATTACCTTTAGCTTTTTTGGTTTTTATTTTCAATACTAGCAACAACCAGCCATAATTGGCAGGTTTTTAATTATAGTGTTTTGTTTCTGTTACACATTTTACATTGCTGCTTCTTCTATAGTCTCGCTTGCTCGTTGAGAATGACGCGATCATCACTTCCTTTTAGCTATCTTATCATTTTGATCCATAATAATAAGTCTGCAATACTTTAAATTAAAATTTTGTCTCGAAGAAACAATCAGAAAACGGTAATTTCCTATTACTCGTGGGTTTTTGCTCCGCAGTGAATATGTATAGTTATGTCTTGTTTCGTAGCAGTTAGGGTTAGGTTTAGTATTAGGGTTAACACTAACCTAAACCCTAAACCTAACCCTAATTGCTATGAAAGAACACATAACTACACATATTCACTGCGGAGCAAAAACCCACGAGTAATAGGAAATTATCCAGAAAACTTACATTTTAAGGTTATTTTTAAGAAAATGATGAGTTCAATCCGTTTCCCGAATAAAACTGTACAGAAGAGTATCTTGATTGTCTGTTGATTTGCACACTGTCACACTTTTCTATTTTCGCGAGAGCACATATAAGGGGAAACAATACAATTATTGTCTAGCTTTCAACCACAGTTGCACCCCCTTAGCTGTGGTTGAAAGTTAAATGCACTCTCTCGAAAATAGAAAAAAGTGCGCAAATGACGGTGTGCAAAATGTGACTGACCAGCGGAAGTAACTTACGGCAGGAATTATGGTATTTGATAGCGCAAGCAAACAAAAGGGTAGGGAAGCACCAAATACACTTGTGATAAAATTAAAGGAAAACAGTGTATGATATAGGAAAAAGACATTTAAAAAGGTTAAGAAGTGTGTGTGTATTTTATATGTATGTGTGTGCGTGCGTATATATATATATATATATATATATATATATATATATATATATATATATATTTATTTATTTATTTATTTATTTATTTATACCACACGGGGTATCCATTCCATATTTTAATAGAGCAGACACTAATTCCAAACAAAAAAAAGGAGATTTTGTGTGGTGTTTTGTAGTAGGTAATATAATGTGTTAGGACACATACTTGAATATCCAAAGTATTCCTGGTTGTTAGAAGCAAATATCTTGTATTCCCACTTATATTACAGATATTGGTTTATCTGGTAAATTACTAATAAGGTCAGTTTTGCCTTGTATATAGTTACTATTTCTTTGGGGTGGGACAAACATTGACTTTTGCAAATGACATACTCATTTACAGGACTGGTTCTGACCAACAGGAAATGGTTAAAAGCATACACAGGACACTACATGAGGTGGTTAAATGGTGCAAGGACACCGACTCCAAGGTCAATCCCAACAAAGCCTGTGTGCTGTGGTGCTCCTTGAACAACTCCATATTGACAGCAGATCTTCCAGACATTACTTTCAGTGGGGTGAAAATTGAAAGGCAAGATAACCTGAAATACCGTGGAGTAACATTTGATTGCGGGTTATCGTACAAGTACCATGTTGATCTAATCATACAGAAGTGCAACACAGGTCCGGCAGCCCTAAAACAATGGCCACAGCAAACATGGAACAGAGACTACTGTTTCTCCTGTATCATCAGCTAGTCATGTCAGTCATCAAGTATGGTCTGGGAATACTCACGCTGTCAATATCACAGTGTGAATGATTGGAACGCATTCAAAATGAAAGGTTGCGTGTAGCATGAATAGAAAATAGAAGCCTCCAATCTTCAGGAACTGGTGTGGATCTACTGTCCAGGTTATGCAGGGGTGTGCGGCAATGAAAAAGCTGATAGACTAGCTTCAAGAGCACCCATAGAAGGTTCATTGGGTATGGATAAGGGAGAGATACTGAGGGCAATTAATGATCACCTATTAGAGAATGACACTGCAATCAACATACATGCCACACCTCAGACATGAAAAACCTGTACAAAAAATCCAAAAACCCTGTACAAAGACCCGCAAAACCTGTACAAAGACTGAAAAACGTAACAAAAGAGTTAATTCATGTAAAAAATATATTCAATTAGATGGTTCTGCACCATCATAGTGACATGCGCCCTTTGCCTTTTTAAGCATGTCTTCACTTGCTTTAAAACCTAAACAACAGAAGTTAGAATTTATTTTGCATTGTAGAAATGCTGTAACTGTATCATCATTTAGTCTATTTCTGCAAAAAAAAAATTAATACAATTTATGGTGGAAATGAAAAACAGTTTGGTGTCTGTTCTATAGTGCCTAATAAAAGTATAGGTCTAAAGAGACCAGTAATAAGCGTTTTGGGTTAGGTTTACTAATCTTAAATCATATATATATATATGCTAGCAATGAAAATATAAACTGGCGCAACTAATCTCTATCAAACTTCAATAATTGGAATAGCCGTTAGGCCTATAGCCCAACTGGTAGCTTTAAATAGACCTACCCATACGACTTTTAGTGTCAATCAAACATTGATAGTAATTAATTATTTAATCTATAGGCCTAGCCTAAATCATTAGTTGACCGTAATGATGATCACCCAAGGCAAAATCGCATTGTTTTTTAAAGAAATGAAATTAAAACTAAGACGAGAAGTAGGCCTAGACCTAACTCCAAATAGGCTAAACTTTTCTCTGATCGGGTTAAGATGCAAATTTGCCTTGCTTTTGTGTGTGTGTGTTTTTTTTCTTCAGTTTCATAATTTGGTAATATCGGACGCCGAACGCTTCGCATGTATTTTCGTACCATTTAGATTTAAGGTTAGTGTTACTAGCCTAAATGGTACGAAAATACTTGCAGATCGTTCGGCGACCGTCATTCCGATATTACCCATTATTTGTATTGTATTATTATTCAAATTTACATTTCTTACGCACTTTCTACAAGTTTTAGTGAAATCAAATTATATGAAGTGGTATCCGCCTTTTTTTAAAGCAGCCATAGCCTAAATAATAAATTAGGCTATGCTAAATCTTACGGAAAAAAAAAGCATAGCCTAGGCCTAAGTTATCTGACAGTTAAATCTAACTTCATCTAAACAATGTTATTGTAATACTTTTAAAAAAATGAATTACTTACCAATACTAAACTGGAAATTAATCCTAAACAATAGGCTCGACTCAGTGCTGCGTAATCGTTCAAATAATCAGTAACCTCGCGCTAGCTTTAGCGAAAAATTGTGAATGAACGCGCCACGCACATCCCGCGGCAATTGAAAAATAGGCAGCTTGATTTTCATTGGTTATTTTTTTTTTAATCCACTTGGCTTAAAATCTCGCCGAATCTCATGAAGCAAATTACGGAAAATTGTGTAGTGGCACAAAACGGTCGATTTATATGTATATTTAATAATTAGGCGAAAAAACCCGTACAGACGGTATGTACGGGCCGTACACATCTGAAAACGCAAACACCCCGTACAGATTATGGGTAAACCATAGCGTGTGGCATGTATGAATCAATGAATCATCAAGGCTAAGACTGCTGAAATTTGGCATCAGACATAAAACCAGCAGGGATGGACATTGTGAGAGGATGAATCCGGCATGTATACAATCAGCACACAACGGGAATAATTAGCATTTATATCCTTTGACATTTGCTGAGGTAGACTGAGCACCTATGGGTTTGCCTGGAGTGTAGTAACATCAATTCTGATCAAAATAACAATAACAAATTATGTAAATTAATTGAGCATTTTTATCAGCTGTCATTTAGTTTCCACACTGGTATTTTGATGTTTGAGTAGTAGTGACAATTGATAAGTCACTGCAAGAGTTAGGTGGATAAACATCACAGACATCTTACAACAACATGGGCTCACAGCAGCCAAGACAACATCACAGACATCCTACAACAACATCACAGACATCCTACAACAACATGGGCTCACAGCAGCCAAGATAACACACTAGGTTCAAGAACACAAACTTCAGCTCTACAATGCGCTTCACGGCAATGGTGAAAGGGAAAAGTAAAGTAACGTAATTTAATAAATTTATTTTCCAGACAGCACATTGTCATGTTTTTATTTCAATGTTCTAAATCAGAGATCCTCAACCTTTTTTGCTCCACAAGCACATTTTAGATTCATGGTGGTGGTGGTGGTGGTGGTGGTGGTGGGGGGGGGGAGGGGGTGTTTTATCAACCAAATATCATGACTCACATATTTAAAAAAGTTCAGTTTTACAACAAAATATACAAAAATTGTTATATAAGGGTGAGTAAATGCATTTAATGATATAGGAAATATTCAGGATTTAACCCAAAAAAAATGTACCTTCAAATTATTTGAGTCAAATGTAAAATTAGAATGATCTTTGGCACTACATGTAACTGGCCAACTGTTTATTGTTAGGAGTGTCTATCAGAAAAGTTTTTGAAATTTTATTGAGACCACAAACCGCAAATACCTGATAAATTTAGTAGAGGGTAAGCTTTAATTTCTGACCATGCAAGCAAAATTATATATTTATACTTTCACAAACCATTTGTGGGGACATACATATGCCTTGGTGGGCACAATCATGCCCGTTCGGGCACCACGTTGAGTACGCCTGTTCTAAATTTTCACATGCCTTTTTGTTATATTATTGTTGCTGTCATTAAATTTATGAGTGAAGTTAAAGTTGTGTAATGACTGTTGTTTATTATCCAGGTGACATTGTGCTGTTTGGCAAAACAAACTTGTTTCATTTCAACAACCCAGCAGTGGTGGCACGGATGAGGAGAGAAAGGCGGAACAGTAGTTCTTTTGGATTAGTAAGTCATTACCGTCTTTTCCCTTTTAGCTCCTTGTGGAGCCTAGAGCAACACTGCAGCTGAACCTCCTTCCAGGAAGCCCGCATCAAAGCTTTTATGTGCTCTTGCAGTGTGGTTTATGCAGCAATTTATTTTACATGAGGAAATTGCCAGCCTCTCATACAACCTCATATTAGTCACCTCGTATGACTTAAGTAATACATAATAGTTAGTTAAAGTATAATCAAAATGGAAATGTCTGTTAAAAAAGCCAATAATACTTATTGTTGATGTCAGATTAAGAATAAATTAAATATTGACCCACAGACCTCAAGCTTTCACACACACATGCACAGACAAGCACACTTAAACATGCACTCATTTACACACACATACAACATAATAAGTATGAAAAGTCTACCATTTTATGACAAAGGAAAAACACACACAGGCATCCATAATTTCTGAATTTAAAAAATATATAATTTTTTGATAACGAAGAACTGGAAAGTGTTAATGAATTCGAATACTTAGGATCAATCATCAACAGCTCTGGCGACCGTGCAGTAGAAATTAAAAGAAGACTTGCAATTGCTTCACATAAACTAATACAGATGAAAAACCTATGGCAAGGCACAAGCAAAGAAACAAAGTTACAACTGATCAGAGCATGTATATTCCCAGTGGCAACATACGGCTGCAAGACTTGGACACTCAATAAAACAGTTGCAAAAAAGATTACATCATTCGAAATGAAATGCTACAGAAGGATGTTGAGAATACCCTGGACAGAAAAAAAGACCAACAGAGAAGTACTGCACTCACTAAACGTACAGGAACATTGGCTCCTAAATACCATCGCAATAAGGAAGCTGAAATTTTCGGTCATATAAAAAGACATAATAGTCTGGAAAAAACAGTGATGGAAGGCATGGTCCCTGGAAAAAGGGGAAGGGGTCGACCTAGACGACGATGGACCCAGGACATCACAGAGAGTCTGAACTTGTCTTTGGCTGATGCAGGTCGACTTGCCCAGAATCGTGATGCGTTCAGAGCAGCTGTAATGGAGACAACGTTCTGGAAAGAATACGTCACATGATGAATATAATTTTTATGAGATTTCTCAAATAAAATATATCAAAATGGAAGAAAATGAAAAAGTTTTGTATGAGAAGGTATTGTAATTTTGTTATATTTACAAAATTCTTTAGCCCACTTGTTAGAAAAAGTTATAAAAATGAACATTTCTGCACTTGTAATAATTCATCGATAAGACACTCTGTGGAGAATTTCTTACTCATTTTTACAGACAGTTCCCACCAACTTTGGTGATCTGAGCACAGCCAGTTCAATGACAGACATTTCATCTCCAGTAAATTCAGTCTCTCCTGTTCTAATGTTTAACCCAAAGTAAGTATATTAATGTTTGGCTGCATATGATGATGGATTGGAGCAAGCATTAATTATTCACTGCATTTAGGTTTAATGTATACATGTCTGAACTGCATTTTGATCGCATGTGTTACTATATCTTGAATGCATAAGGCATGACTTGTGATTACTGCTCTATATATGTTTTATAATATTACAGTACAGCTGTACTCTACCCTCACCCAGTACCCTCTCACTTACACTCATTTGGGCATAATTTTATTTGTAATTTATCTTCTTCCTTGTCCGCCTTATTTGTAATTTATCTCACGTTATTAAAAATTTTAATGCCTCCAGACTGACCAGCACATGTTTTCCACCTAGAAACTGAACATCTTATTGTAAAAAGTCATATCTTCTCTTATAATTTGCATGTTATTTCTCAATGGGGGTTTTGCTGTCGATTAGATCCAGATATGGAATGGCCAGGCAAAAGCTTATATGCGAGTAACCACAGACAAAAGGCATCCGCTGCATGAGAATTTAGCTAAAATCAAAGGAGAAAGAATAAAGAGGGGGATGTCTTGGACCGCTAAGGCATAGGCAACAATTAGACAGCTGACTACAGTTAAAAAAAATATTCAAGGGAGAAGAGTAGAGTAAGTCAGATGAGAACTGGACGGACTATCAGCAAGTCATCATCAGCCTTGGTAGAGAGGGCAGAGCATGGGCCAGTGGGAGGGCAGAGCTGGAAACTGATCAGCTGATAAATTATCATGCTGGGGATAATGATGCTATTGTGTACACTGATGGGTCTGTAATCTGTGGTGAGAAATCCTGGTGGGGCTTCTCTTCTAGAGTAAAGGGCAGAATAGTCGCTGAGCATAGCGGGGCTTACATGATGACATCCTACAGTATGAGAATGGAGGTAGAGGCAGCCACGGCAGCCTTAAGGTGGCTGTCTGAAACTTCGTTAACAAAGGCAGTTATTGTATCAGATTCACAATCCATTCTTCAGAAGGTCCAAAGTGGATGGCTCTGACATAGATCAAAGACCTCCATAGAAGCCTCGAATCTTCAGGAGCTGGTTAGGATCTACTATCCTGGTCATGCAAGGGTATGCAGCAATCAAAGAGATGATAGACTAGCTTCAAGAGCACCCATAGAAGATGCGTTACTGAGAGCAGTTAATGATTGCCTATTAGAGAATGACACTGCAATCAATGAATCATCAAGGCTAAGACTGCTGGAATTTGGCATCAAATGTAAGACCCGTAGAGATGAACGTCTGAGAGGATGCATCTGGCATGTATACAACCAGCACGCAACAGGAACTATTAGCATTCATACCTTTCAATATTTTCTGAGGGAGATTAAGCACCTATGGGTTTGCCTGAAGTGCAGTGACGTTAATTCTGATCAACAATAACAATGGTATGTCTGCAATGAACAACACTGAGAGGCAATCATTAAAATAATTAAGATAAAATAAAAAAACCACACACACAAAGGTGCACCAGCAGTTAAATGGTTAGAATGTTTGCTATCCAGGAAAATATATTGCATTCGATTCCTGGCATGTTTTTCTAAAATCCAGACATGTGACTTCAGTTGTTATAAGGGTGTATTTGTTAATTATAAATCAAGAAGAAAATAGGAATGACCAAAGCTACATTCAGTAACACAAGACAGATACTAACATCTAATTCACAAATTCAAAATGAGAATCATCAAATGCTATATATTTCCTCCATTATTATATGGTATAGAAACATGGACAATGAACAATCAATTAGAAGAAAGAATTTTAGTCTTTTGAGATATGGATATTTAGAAGAATGGGCTACATCTCATGGAAAGAGAAAAAAGAAAACAAATAAAGAGGTCATAGAAAACCTAGGAATAAAAAGAGAATTAATGAAGGAGATCAGAATTAGCTAAAATATTTTGCCCATGTAAAAAGATGTAGCACTTTACTGAAGACAATAACAGAAGTCAGAGTTGAAGGCAAACATCATCATCATCATGTGACGTATTCTTTCCAGAACGTTGTCTCCATTACAGCTGCTCTGAACGCATCACGATTCTGGGCAAGTCGACCTGCATCAGCCAAAGACAAGTTCAGACTCTCTGTGATGTCCTGGGTCCACCGTCGTCTAGGTCGACCCCTTCCCCTTTTTCCAGGGACCATGCCTTCCATCACTGTTTTTTCCAGGCTATTATGTCTTTTGAAGGCAAACATGCAAGAGGTGTCATAAAATTAACAAGTGATACAACGTAAAAATATCTCCAAAGGATAAAATGTAAGGATAAAAACATAATGCGTAAGCTGCTGATAGTACATGATCGCCCTGACCGCGGGTCATCACCCTCCATAAAAATTGACTTGCTAGACGGGAAATCAAAACGGTTACCATTTGAACGGGATGAGAACGGCGGATCAAAAGGAAAAAAAATATGACTGAAAAAATTGCGTGAGACTAGCAAGGCTAAGGAGATGCAATTGGGGGAGGGGGGGGGGGGGGGGGGGGGGGGGGGGGAAACGGAGAAAAAGTCACGTTTCCCAAGTTGACATAAAGTAAGGAACTCGACAGAAGGGACCTTGGATATGATACGCCACAGTCATTTATTGGACGCTTTTGCGATACCAAGCCTTTTATTTGAATTCAGCGGCAAACGCAGATGCTTGAAATATTACAAAATTTAAAAAGTAACTTTTTCTTAATATTAATGTTAGGAATATAAAAATTAGCTGGCCGGATGGCCCATTCTGAGCAGTGAAATAATATGCTTTTATTTATACAGACGGATAGATAATAATGAAGATAATGACAAAAGACAGTGTTGTTCACATCAGCGAAAGACTGCATTGAATCTAACATGTCACTATTTGCACAAAAATCGCGACCTTGAAGACTCAAGTGTCCAAATCTAGTTAGAATGAAAGAGAAGGGGAATTGGTGGAAGCTGTGGCTAAAAATAACTTTACAGACAAAAAGTGTAGAGGGGACGAATAGGTTGGTTCAAAAAAACAAGTACGTTTTTGTGAAAACGCAAGTAGAGACGGACGGACTAACAGATAAAAATCCATACTTAACTGAAGCATGACTGAAATGACTTTAGTGTAGGAAATTTGAATTTAAAAAAACCAAGGCATTGATTGGCCACAGACAATCATATTATCCGCGCTCAGACGAGCTTTTTTGCCATTCCTCAATAGTTGTCCAGTGATAGACACAGTAAATTTCAAGTGTGGTGATTTCCAAATGAAATAAATTGAAATAAGTTCAGGGACGCCATACTATAGCCAGCAGCTCAGCTGAGTTTTGCTAGCATTTCTGTGTTCTTTATTCATAATCTGAGCTGTGAGTTTTTATGTTGACACCAAAAGGTGGTGTCAAATGCTGGGTAGATAATTGACAGTGAGGACCCGTGCAGTGTCGCATCTCGGCAGAACAGCCTTGTATTGCCCCCAAGCCCGGAGAGGTGGGGCCACCCGATATATTGCCCCCAAGCACGGAGAGGTGGGGCCACCCGATATATTGCCCCCAAGCACGGAGAGGTGGGGCCACCAGATTCCAGCACCAGCGCTACACCTTCAAAGTTACGTAAGCAGGCTGGTCTGCTGGATTTACACCAACTTCATAGACATAACACCCAAAGTGAATTCCTACTAAAACATCCCATTTACTTCCATCATTAATGGACAATGTTTGGTAAACTTAGACAGGGAGGGATGAAGCCACCCCAACAGCACATCTATTCATCGTTCTCCCAGGGAAAATAAAATTATAAACTGTAGAAATACTAACTAATCTTAAAATTTGTATACGTACACACATTTTATTTATCATGTCATTTATTCATGCCATTCACTCATAAATTCCAAAATCTTTTCATATGTTCTGGCCAAATAAAACCTTGGTTCAGAACAAATAAATTTAAAAAAAAGATTTACTTTCTAAAATTTCACCAGCTGGATTTAGTTCATTGTGTTCTAAATTTTATTGATAATATATTATTTAATATCTGTGTGTGTGTGTTTGTATATGTCAATACAACACATTACATTCAGTACCCTAGATTATAACGTAGCCACATTCATTAGGAAAAAAGATAGGTGTGAGGTCGTAGTGGTAGCAAGAAAGGCCTTCTGAAAATTCACAACTACATTTTATCTCAGGAGCCTTCACAGCTGACCTCATACATTACACTTAGTAATATCACCATCATACAATACCATCAAAACCACTACATATATTGGGGTCTTGTCCAGGGATAATTAGCATAAACAGTAATATAAGGATCTCCTGGTGGGAGAAATAAAATTAGGGGAACAAAATTGTAAAATTCCCTTAAAATTAAAAGTGTCCCTTTAAAGTAAAAGGGCAATTAGAAGTTGGTGAATCTTCACAGCCAGTGTTAGTTAATTAGTTAATTAGAATTATTTTGGTCTAGAATAATTATAATTACTTTAGAGATTGGAAATTTTACTTTGCTTATTGCTAGATTTGTTTAGAAAGTATGGCGGAGCTAGCAAAATTTAGATCAGCTGCTGTGCTGACCGCAAAGGAGATGGGAATGGATGGTCAGATTTTAATTCAATACGTAACGGCTGAATGTGATAAATATATTGAACGGGAAGAAAGGAGATTAGAAAAAGAGGCTGAAAGAAAATTAGAGTCTGAAAGGTTGGCTGAAGAGAAAAGGTTACAAATTGAGGCTGATAGAGAAATTAAGAGGCTGCAGATTGAGGCAGAAGAAAAACGACAGCAAAGGGAGGCAGAAGATAAAAAGGCCGAAAGGGAGGCAGAAGAAAAAAGATTGACTGCCGAAAGGGAGGCAGAAGATAAAAAGGCCGAAAGGGAGGCAGAAGATAGAAGGTTGCAAAGGGAGCACGAATTACGACTAAGGGAGCTGGAGTTACAAGGCCAGGCTCCTGAAAATGGTGCCAGCCCTTTTGCCTCAGATGCTATTTATATTTATACAATGTGATTGGTGTTTATCAGCAACAAGGCGCATTCATTTTTGGCTGCAGATTGAGGCAGAAGAAAAACAAAGTCAAGAGAAAAGCAGAAGAAGAAAAAGGCCCGAATAAGAGAAGAAGAAAAAAAAAGCAGATTGACTGCCGAACGGGGGAGGCATAGAGAAGAAACAAAATAAGGCCGGGACAAGGGAGGGCAGACAGTGACTGGGATAGAAGGTTGCTAAAATCGAAGATAGCACGAATTACGACTAAGGGAGCTGGAGTTACAAGGCCAGGCTCCTGAAAATGGTGCCAGCCCTTTTGCCTCAGATGCTACGCCTAGTCTGGGAGCCTCAAACTCAGCTATGGGGTTTCATTTAGACCATTTTGTTGAGAAAGACGATGACATAGAGGGGTACCTAGGACGTTTTGAGTTATTAGCTACTACATATGGGTTAGAGAGAGAGAGGTGGAGTTTAAAGCTATCACAGGGACTGAGAGGTACTTCTTATGAAGTCTTTGCTAAAATGAACAGGGAAGACCAAGACAATTATGACATGTTAAAGCAGGCTTTGTTATTAAGGTACGAGAAGAATGGTGAATTTTATCGTAAGAAATTTAGAAATGCCAAACTGTTGTCTGGGGAGACATACCACCAATTCTCTGCTAGACTGGAAACCTATTTGGAGAAATGGACTGCTCTGGGGAAGACCCAAGATCTTAAAGAAATGATCATGATTGAGCAATTGAGAGAGTCCATGGCTCCAGACATGAGAAAATTTCTCATGGAACAAGGTGCAGAGAAGTTGGGAGAAGTTTTAAATGTCGCTGAGAGGTATCAGGCAGCCCAGGCAGAGGTAAGTGGTGCTAAAAAGAAGCACATAGACACTTTTAAAGCTCCACAGCAATTTAATAAATTTGATAATAGAGAGCAGGGAAATAAAGGTAGGACAAACTTTGAGCGGCCAAGAAATGACTATCGCGACAGAAACTCACAGTTCAATGACCAAAAGTTCAATGAAAGAAAACCGTTGAACCAAGGAAAAAGATGGTGTAAATGGTGCAAGAAAGATAACCATAACACCGAATTTTGTAGAAGGAAACCTTCAAACATTGCTGCAATGAAGTCGGGGACGCAAAGATTAAAGGTTAATCCTAATGGACAACAGGAACCTTATCACCCCCCAGTTTGTGAGGATGTTATTTGTAATGGGGTCACCATAAGGTGCCTGTATGATACAGGTTTGGATTATGATTCAGTTGTGAAGTCTAGCCTAGTGGACCCAAGTCAGTATACCACAGAAACAGTGGAAATACAAGGGGCGACTAAGGACATACCACTCATGACACTTCCCATCGCAAGGATAATGGTGAAAACTCGCTATGTGGAAGGAGAAATCAGAGCAGCAGTGATAGATGAACCAATCTACCCTCTGATATTGGGGTGTAGATACGTCTTCTTGGGGAATCCCGAGAGGCCTGTGATCATGGCGACAGTGCAGACCAGGTCACAGAAGAAGGAGGAAGAAGGTGAACCTATAAATGCTCATCCAGAGGAGATGAGAAAGGCGCAGGCTGAGGATAGGACACTCAAGCCATGTTTTAAAAAATTGCCCAAATGCCACACACCTCCGAGCAAGGGGGAATATTTCATGAAGAACAAACTATTATACAGGAAGGCCGGAACTGGAACAAATGGTCACAACCAGTTGGTTCTTCCCACCTCATATAGAGATAAAGTGATGGAACTCGGGCATGCGATTCCCTTCAGTGGTCACATGGGGATCAGCGCCACAGGACAGCGTATAGCTTGTCATTACTTCTGGCCAGGGATAACGGAGGATATAAAAAGATATGTCAAATCCTGCCCTGAATGTCAAAGGGTAGCTCCAAGGCACTGGACTGCTCCTGCAACTCTAGGGGAAATGCCCATAGTGGGAACACCTTTTGAGAGGGTTGCAGTGGATATTGTGGGACCTCTCACTCGGACCAAGAGGAGGAACAGTTACATCCTTACTCTGGTGGACACTTGTTCTATGTGGGGAGAGGCGGTAGCCCTGCCATCAATTGATTCAAAACATGTAGCAGAGGCACTACTTACAATATTCACCCGATTAGGATTCCCGCATCAAATCTTGACGGATAATGGATCTCAGTTCAAGGGGAAACTAACGGAAGAAGTTTTTAAACTATTTCAAGCCAGACACTTTCATTGTAGTCCGTACCATCCACAAGGGAACGGCCAGGTAGAGAGGTTCAACGGGACTCTCATTTCTATCCTGAGAAAGCTGGCACACGAAAAACCGGATCTGTGGGATCAATTCCTGCCCGCCGCATTGTTTGCGTATCGGGAGGTACCACATAGTTCAACCGGGATGGCTCCCGCAACTCTGCTATTTGGGAGGCCAATAAAAGGTCCTTTAGAAGCTTTATTAAGGACCTGGACGGATGAGAAGGCGGAAGAACCTGTTACCTCATCTTATCAATACGTGAACGAACTGACCACTCGTTTGAAAGCTGGATGGAAACTGGCAAATGATAATTTGAAACAAGCCAGGAAGAAACATGCAGCATATTTTAATAGGAAGGCAAAGGACCGAGAACTAGCTGTGGGAGAGAAGGTGCTTCTTCTACTACCCGGTAGCCAGAATAAATTACAAATTGGTTGGCAAGGTCCCTATACGGTTCTAGAGAAGGTGTCTAGAACAAACTATAAAATTGACAAAAAGGGGAAGGAGAAAGTTTATCATGTAAACTTATTAAAGAAGTATCTGGACAGACCACTCCAGGAAAGCACCCCCTTATTGACCTTGGCTATTGCAACCCAGATGCAAAAGGAACCACTCACCTCACATGAATACCCATTACATCCTTGTGAAACAGCAGCACAGGTAAAAGTCAGTAAGCACCTGACTAAAAACCAGAGGGAGAGAGTTCAACAGGTTCTGGAGGAACATACAGATGTACTAACAGATAAACCAGGCCATACAAATTTGCTACAGTATGACATGAAACTGGTAGACTCAAACCCAATCTGTATGAGAGCCTATTCTATTCCGTTCGCGAAGGAGAAGGCATTGAAGGAAGAAATAGATTATTTGTTGAAGGAGGGGATTATTTCGCACAGTGAATCATCTTTTAGTTCTAGTGTCGTTTTGTTGAGAAAACCGTCTGGGGAACACAGACTGTGCATAGATTACAGGAAACTGAATGCGGTCACAGAAGGACAAGTGGATCCATTACCAGACACAAAACAGTTATTTGCCAGACTGAACAAGGCAAAATACTTTTCAAAGGTGGATCTTAGTAAAGGCTATTACCAGATCCCAGTGAAGCCTGAAGTGAGACCTTATTTGGCTTTTAGCACTTCGGATGGACATTATGAATTCAATATGCTACCATTCGGACTGAAAAATGCTCCGAGTGTATTTTCAAGGATGATGCGCAAATTGTTGGATCCCCTGAATAACCCATGTATCACGAATTTCATGGATGATATTCTCGTCGCCACAGAGACATTTGAAGAACACATTGAAGCTCTAGAGATGTTATTTAATAGACTTCGGGAGGCGAACTTAACTGCTAGGCCAACAAAATGTTGTATTGGATGCAAAGAGTTGGAATTCTTGGGGCACACTGTATATCAGGGTAATATGACCCCTGATCCTAAGAATTTGGAAAAACTGCAGAGAGCACCTAGGCCACAAACAAAAAAGGACGTGCGATCATTCGTGTCGTTATGCGGATTTTATCAGAAATACATCAAAAATTTTAACGCTATTTGTGCTCCTCTGACTGATCTGACTCGCAAGGGACTTCCAGATAAAATTATTTGGACTGCACAATGTGAACTAGCGTTCCAAGAGTTAAAGGAAAAACTCACTAGCAAGCCTATTCTCAAACTGCCTGATTTGACACAGGACTTTGTCTTAAGAACCGATGCAAGTAATGTAGGACTCGGAGGGGCTTTGTTGCAAAGATCATCTTCACCTGATGGGGAACTGAAACCAGTCGCTTATGCAAGCCGCAAATTGAATAAGGCGGAACCAGGATACTCCACAAGCGAAAAAGAATGTTTAGCGTTAATCTGGGCAATAAAGAAGTTTCAAATCTATCTGTATGGTAGGACTTTTGTGGTCGAGACGGATCATCAGCCTCTCGTATTCTTATCTCAGGCTAAGCATGAAAACGCAAGATTGCTGAGGTGGTCTTTATTGCTTCAACCTTATCAGTTTAGTATCCAATATATCCCAGGCAAATTGAATGTCGGTGCAGATTTCCTCAGTCGGCACCCCTGTGATCAAAATTAGAGTAGTGGCAGACGTGAGGAGAGATTTTATCTATGTGTATCACTGGTTTTAGAACTTGCCGTAGGCATGTTTTCAAGTGGGGAGATGTGTCATAAAATTAACAAGTGATACAACGTAAAAATATCTCCAAAGGATAAAATGTAAGGATAAAAACATAATGCGTAAGCTGCTGATAGTACATGATCGCCCTGACCGCGGATCATCACCCTCCATAAAAATTGACTTGCTAGACGGGAAATCAAAACGGTTACCATTTGAACGGGATGAGAACGGCGGATCAAAAGGAAAAAAATATGACTGAAAAAATTGCGTGAGACTAGCAAGGCTAAGGAGACGCAATTGGGGGGGGAAAACGGAGAAAAAGTCACGTTTCCCAAGTTGACATAAAGTAAGGAACTCGACAGAAGGGACCTTGGATATGATACGCCACAGTCATTTATTGGACGCTTTTGCGATACCAAGCCTTTTATTTGAATTCAGCGGCAAACGCAGATGCTTGAAATATTACAAAATTTAAAAAGTAACTTTTTCTTAATATTAATGTTAGGAATATAAAAATTAGCTGGCCGGATGGCCCATTCTGAGCAGTGAAATAATATGCTTTTATTTATACAGACGGATAGATAATAATGAAGATAATGACAAAAGACAGTGTTGTTCACATCAGCGAAAGACCGCATTGAATCTAACATGTCACTATTTGCACAAAAATCGCGACCTTGAAGACTCAAGTGTCCAAATCTAGTTAGAATGAAAGAGAAGGGGAATTGGTGGAAGCTGTGGCTAAAAATAACTTTACAGACAAAAAGTGTAGAGGGGACGAATAGGTTGGTTCAAAAAAACAAGTACGTTTTTGTGAAAACGCAAGTAGAGACGGACGGACTAACAGATAAAAATCCATACTTGACTGAAGCATGACTGAAATGACTTTAGTGTAGGAAATTTGAATTTAAAAAAACCAAGGCATTGATTGGCCACAGACAATCATATTATCCGCGCTCAGACGAGCTTTTTTGCCATTCCTCAATAGTTGTCCAGTGATAGACACAGTAAATTTCAAGTGTGGTGATTTCCAAATGAAATAAATTGAAATAAGTTCAGGGACGCCATACTATAGCCAGCAGCTCAGCTGAGTTTTGCTAGCATTTCTGTGTTCTTTATTCATAATCTGAGCTGTGAGTTTTTATGTTGACACCAAAAGGTGGTGTCAAATGCTGGGTAGATAATTGACAGTGAGGACCCGTGCAGTGTCGCATCTCGGCAGAACAGCCTTGTATTGCCCCCAAGCCCGGAGAGGTGGGGCCACCCGATATATTGCCCCCAAGCACGGAGAGGTGGGGCCACCCGATATATTGCCCCCAAGCACGGAGAGGTGGGGCCACCAGATTCCAGCACCAGCGCTACACCTTCAAAGTTACGTAAGCAGGCTGGTCTGCTGGATTTACACCAACTTCATAGACATAACACCCAAAGTGAATTCCTACTAAAACATCCCATTTACTTCCATCATTAATGGACAATGTTTGGTAAACTTAGACAGGGAGGGATGAAGCCACCCCAACAGCACATCTATTCATCGTTCTCCCAGGGAAAATAAAATTATAAACTGTAGAAATACTAACTAATCTTAAAATTTGTATACGTACACACATTTTATTTATCATGTCATTTATTCATGCCATTCACTCATAAATTCCAAAATCTTTTCATATGTTCTGGCCAAATAAAACCTTGGTTCAGAACAAATAAATTTAAAAAAAAGATTTACTTTCTAAAATTTCACCAGCTGGATTTAGTTCATTGTGTTCTAAATTTTATTGATAATATATTATTTAATATCTGTGTGTGTGTGTTTGTATATGTCAATACAACACATTACATTCAGTACCCTAGATTATAACGTAGCCACATTCATTAGGAAAAAAGATAGGTGTGAGGTCGTAGTGGTAGCAAGAAAGGCCTTCTGAAAATTCACAACTACATTTTATCTCAGGAGCCTTCACAGCTGACCTCATACATTACACTTAGTAATATCACCATCATACAATACCATCAAAACCACTACACTCAGGACATGAGATAGAAATCACACACCATATTCTTTACTGTAATTTTTTAAAGGGCAATTAGATAGTTGTAAAATAATCTTCAGGCACAACAGAAAATTATTGTGAGAATGACATTCAGATTTGTTCAGCATACAGAGTAGACCAGAGTTAGAGTAACCTTTTTGTACTCTTGTCACAGCCCATAAACATATTATATGCCAACTTTTAACTGATCATATATATGCAGAGTCAATATGGCTTATAGTTGTAGACAAATACTGCATTGATATAGTTATAATATTCATGAACTTGCCATGTAATATTAATGATTATATGTTTAGAAGACGTTTTCATATGCCATATCATTACAGAATCAGGATTTATACTTGTATTATGAGATTTTAGGATATTTTCTCATGACAACACTTTGGAAATAATATGTTTTAAAATTATTAAAATTTTTTATCAAGGTGATAAGTGCATGTTTGAAGACAGCTTGTCAGGAATATAATGTTCTGAGAAAATCAGATTTAAGTTCTATCAGTTTGTGAGAAAATAAATATACAAATTCTATATTTGATCAGAACTTTGGAATGGATTATTATTTACAGCTACATTTAAAAAACATTTACAATCATTTTTTAACTTTTCTGACCTATACCATTTGAGAGCAGGGAAGATAAATGCTTTAGGATATCCCAGTCAGTCACACATCTGACATAAAGAAACACCTGTTAGAGTATTACGAGCACAAAACTGAGATATTCAGCTCATTTCAATGTTTTTTTAGTGTTTTTATTTTTAGTTATTATCTGAAAAATAGAAATGCTGACTTCATTATCTCTTCCCCCCACCCCTTTTTAAAAAGTAAGCTGGACCATAGCGATGCTTACCATAGTGTGGTTTTAGTACAGCAGCACTTATTATTTGGTGTCATGTAAAAAAACAGTTTACCTATATAAATAGTGCATTATGGGCTTGAAATAGAAGATGAAATGCTACTGACTAACTTTCAGAAGATTTGTCATTGCTGTACATATATAATCTGGTTTGTTCTATGACATTTGTCTGCATATGAATTCTTATTTGTACTGTAACATTTATTTATGTAATCGTAAATATAATCATCATAGATAATAAATATAATAAGATTGCACTTAAAAAACCAGATGTAGAATCATATGTACATCTTGGCAGCAATGCAGACAAAGTTAGAGGAAGAGTGAGTGATATTAAAATAAGACTGCAAAAGGCAAAAGGAGCTTTCTTTGCATTACGAAATGAATTATGTAAATGATAAGAAGTAAAGTCCAACACAATAAGGGGCCATCCATAAAAGACGTCCACAAAATTCTGGCATTTTTTTAACCCTCCCCTCCCCCATGTCCACTTTTGATTAACCCCTCTCCACTTGTTGTGGACGTCCACCCCACATGGTCTTAATTAAACACATAAGCTTACATTTTTAATCACCTACCCATACTAAAAAATCTAATTATGAAATTACAAAAATTGTGATGTCGGTTTCCAGACATATACTAAGTTTAATATTTCGAGAGAACAGGAGAATATAAGTTAAAACCTCTTCTTATTAGAGATTTTGAGTCTAGAAGGATTGGAAGGCCTGACAAGAGGGACAAAATCCAAAGAACGTTTACTTGGATTTAGCTGGACAGTGAGAAGGCTTTCGAAGATGAGAGTGTTTTTTACTCTTGATAGATTTGTATGTGAGTGAGAGTTGCCATGTGGTTTGTGCATTGGACATCCACTTTCAACTTAAATACCCCTCCCACATGTCCACAGTTGTCCACTTTTTTTACATACACTTCCCTCCCCCCTCTCCTGTGGATGTCTTTTATGGATAGCCCCTAATCAGAACCTTCAACTCACATGTCAAGTCAGTCCTATTGTATGGCTATTAAACATGGAGAACAACAAAAATACTAACCAAGAAGTTACAGGCTCTCATAAATGGGTGCTTGTGTAGAAAAGAAGGATGGAAATGGCACAAGATCACCAGTGTGGAACTGATGGTAAGAACCAGACAAGTGCCAGCGGAACAAGAGATAAGAAGAAAATGCTACAATGGATAGAATACTCATTTAAGAAATCGGTTGACAGCATTATAAGCAGTCCTTGTTATGGAATCCCAAGGGTAAGAGTGTTTGTAAAGGTAAAGGATCCCACTGAGGCATATTGGGAATATGGTGTTAGGCCCATATTTTCTTGACCATCGGCATGCTAGGGGTGATGTGGTCAGCATCACGCCGGCCACCTTAACCTTACCAGAGTTGCTCAGGTACCCAATTCATGAGGCTGGGTCGACCTCGGAACCATTTCCGGTCTAAAAAATCCCACCTCAACTGGGGATTGAACCATGGACCACCGAGCTAGGAAGCCAGTGCACTAACAACTGTGCTATCATGGCTCCAAGAGTGTTTGAGGGAGACTAAAAAACTCATGGAGAAGAGACTGGAAGCAGAAATAAAAGGGATGATGAAAACATGGAAAAACTTGGAACTGATGGCATGGGACAGAAGGTGTTTGTTGAAGGCCTATGCTCCATGGGAAGCTGAAGGGCAGTGATGATGGAATATAATCATCATCATCATGATACAGGAACATGCAATTTAAAAACAAAAATTGAAGAAGAGTTTTATTCTTATAATCATGAGGACACAATAGGAGTGTTTTGACCACAAAACTTTTTTTTTTTTTTAGGCCAAACAAATATAAAATGGCAACAATTGATAAAAAACAAGTAATTTTTGAAATCCAATTTTGTTGTTTGAATTTTATTGTACCTCAGTAAAGACCTTATTAGACAACATTTTGATTTGATTCCATAAAACTACTAATTATTTTTTCTTTATATAGGAGTTTTGCTTCGTTTTGGTGAGGCAAGCTCCAATCATTCTAAACACGAGGTCTTTCAGTTTTGTTAAGGTGCATGTCCAAATATAAAAGACCTTTTGGCCAGGTTGTTTTTCATCTTAGCCCAAAGGCTGAGAAGCTAATGAACTCATGAGATTTTTGTCTTACATTTTATGGGGTGCATTCTGGCAAAACTGGTATCTTGTCAGCATGACTTTGAGAAAGACCTTAAAACCTTTTATTGAACAATATTGATTTTGAAATGTTTATATTTTACGGTTTCAGATTCTCTGTTGTTAAATGGTATAGATTACATTTGTCAAAAATGATCTTAAGTACATATAGTATGCATTTGAAAGCACTGGCCCATTAGTGAATATTCATTTTTCTTAAAATGCTGTCTTCCACTTTAGTGTTTGTCTTGTGTAAACATTGTACTTCTAACTTCAGTTTACCAGAATGACAGCAGGAACCATCTTTAGCTATTCATATCCTTTTCAAAGTTTTTTTATATATTTAGGTTAGTTCTCACTTTCTTGTCTGTTGTGATTTTGTGTGTTTGTTTCTGATAAAGACTTTGTTGTCATAACATTGGTTGTTTCTTTCTCCTTTACCCTATTAAGACCCACACTGCCTATTATCATTCACCAAACTATTTATGAAAATATTTGACAGATGTTTCTTGTGACATAAATATTTCTGAAATCTATCTCCAAATGCCAACATCTTACCAGTTTTCTGAGACTTCATCATGTATCATCGTTATACACTTTTTCTGCAACTGTGCTCTTCATAACCCACATTTAAGAAGACCCAATAACCAAGATATGCACAGCATATATTTAATCTCAAGAAATAATAATGGAAGAAAGACAGATTATAATTTGTGTCATGTCGTACTTGTCAGTAATAACTACAGGGATCTCTTTACCACTTTTCTGTTGAACATTTTGAGAATGCTATTCTTAATTCTACTTTTTAAGTCAATGTTATTCAAGGTTTAGTTTGTACGAAACCCCATATAGTACTAAGGAAGTACGCTATTTTGTTTGATAAACTATATATCCACTACTTTTCCCATCAGGACGAATCATCCATTGTTTAATTAGAACGTCGTAAAACTCTGTAGTTTAACCAGTGTTTTATTCTCCTGCAGCCATGATGCGGCAGGGATATGGTAAGTTTGAAGCTTTTGGTCAGCGCTGTTGGTTACATTTTGTTTCTTTCCTTTGAAACTAGCTTAGGTTTTGGAGTTGTGAACATGCACATTTAGAATATTAAGTAACAACTTTGGTCTTAATCCAGGTTTGTCTTTATGTGTTTATCTATGTAGTTCTTCATTCATGGTACTACAATAGGTGTCTTACACTATCTGTAAGTGTCTTTTGCCATTCTCTGATGACATCAGATCTAAAAATGTGGTTTTCTGAGATTTGCTGGTTAATAACAACTGAATGTTTTGCACTGTATCTAAGCATTATGAATAAATTATTGGAATCTTAGATTAAGGAAATATGAAAATAAATGTATATTAGATTTATTTCCCTTTATAAGGGAAATACAAGGTGATATCCTGTCACCTTATCTTTTCATACTCCTCATGGACAATGTCATCAAGGCATGTAAGGAGAGAACAAGAAATTATTCTGTAGGGTACTGGAAGATGATACAGGTCTGTATTTCAGAGCTGGCATTTGCTGATGATGTTGCCCTGATTGCTAAATCAGAGGCACATCTCCAATCCAACCTGCAAGTCTGGAAGGAAGAGCTGGAGAAGAGAGGGATGGTCATAAGCAGCTCTAAAACAAAATCCATGGTGATATCACAAGAAGAAAGAAGACATCAGATTAAGCTGGGAGAACAGGTCCTGGAGCAGGTCGACCACTTTAAATACCTCAGAGCTATTATAGACCGAAACGGAGGCATCAAAGAAGAGTTGGCCACTCGAAAAGCAGCAGCTGGGAGACTTTTTCAGGCCATAAATCGAGGATTCCTCAGCAAGAGAGAGGTTGGTAAGAAAACGAAGATGGTTGTATACCGCTCCACCTATGTCCCAGTCTTGACATATGAATGCGAGTCATGGGCAATGACTACAACCCACAAAAGCCAGATCCAAACCTCAGAAATGAGGTATCTGAGGAAGGTGGTTGAAGTAACAAGAAGAGACATGGTCTGCAACCAGATGATACGTCAAGGCCTAAAATCCCACCCCCTGCAGACCCAAGTAGAACAGTCGCAACAAAGATGGTTTGGCCATGTCTGCAGAATGGGAGAAGATCGGCTACCATGACAAGCATGGGAAACAAAGAGCCAGGGATCCAGACCCCCAGGATGACCCAGAGTCCGCTGGGAGGACAACATTAGACTATCTTTGAAGGACTGAGGACTAGAATAGAACCAGGCCAGGAGGAAGACAGCCGCTCTCTCTTCCAAACCTCTACACCTCACGGTAGAAGGGGAACGACTAAGTAAGTAAGTAAGGGAAATAACTTCATATATTAATAAAAGTTTTTGCAAATAAACAAACAACAGTAAAAAATTTTCATTGAACTAGCAATACCATATAGCTGGTAAAATATTTAAATTATAAATTGCACTGGTGTCTAATATTTAGTACTTTAAGAGCAACTGTGAAATACACCAGTATGCTTTCGTCTTTATTTTCGTTCTTTATACAGCCTAATTTTTTTTCAGGTTTCATAAAAATAATAGTTGAATAATATGTAACTTTAGATGGTTCAGAGTGAGATAAGGTAGCATCATTTTATATCTTTTTCACACTTTTTATGCACATGCACAGACATATATTATGGTTTTTTTATATATATATCTGCGAGGTATCTTATCTTGCACTGACAGATATGTTAAACTGGTCTGTTCGTATGCCTGTTTGAATTTTTTTAACACTTAATAGTTTAATTTATCTTTTTCTTTTAGAGATTTATGCACCATGTTAAACAGTAGACATATAATTGGCCATAATAGATTGTTGTCTTTTTGCCAACTTGTTTGTTATTTCTACCTCTTAATCTTTTGTCTGTGGGTTACGGTTTTTTATTTTCATTTTTCTCATTTGCTTCTATTTACTGCTTGGAAATGCATGCTGCGGCAAAGTCCTGGCATTGTTAATATTAACTTTAAAATCTGTAATGAATTCTTAAATCTTTTGACTTATTTGTGAGCATCATAGTTCTATCTGTAGTAAACTTTAAAATGTATTAATGAATTCTGAATCTCCTTTTTTGAAAGCATAATTTTTCAAATGCAGAGCAATATTTTTTGTACCAACCACTTCATAAATTAACATTATTGCTGATATATTATACAGGATCACTTCGTCCAATTTATATCATTATGTTTTCTTACCTACACATAGTTACACCAAATACTTAATGGAATTACATATTTGATTAGCTCACACATATATACACCACACACTTCATGGTACAGTATTACATATTTGATTAGCTCACACACATTTACACCAAACACTTCACACTTCTGCCTACTTGTTGTGTTACACTGCTTCTTAATAATACATTTTGCTAAAGGACAAACAATGTCTGCTTTACTTGCAATAGTTGCACTTTATACCTGTTGTTTGGTGAAATATATTGATATTGAGATTAATTTTGTCACATTTCCATATTACTATTGATATAGTAAGGACCTGGAGATTAATTTTGTCACATGTCCATATTACTATTGATATAGTAAGGACCTGGAGATTAATTTTGTCACATGTCCATATTACTATTGATATAGTAAGGACCTGGAGATTAATTTTGTCACATGTCCATATTACTATTGATATAGTAAGGACCTGGAGATTAATTTTGTCACATGTCGATATTACTATTGATATACTCGTAGTAAGGACCTGGAGATTAATTTTGTCACATGTTAATATTACTATTGATATAGTAAGGACCTGGAGATTAATTTTGTCACATGTCCATATTACTATTGATATAGTAAGGACCTGGAGATTAATTTTGTCACATGTCCATATTACTATTGATATAGTAAGGACCTGGAGATTAATTTTGTCACATGTCCATATTACTATTGATATAGTAAGGACCTGGAGATTAATTTTGTCACATGTCGATATTACTATTGATATAGTAAGAACTGGAGATTAATTTTGTCACATGTCGATATTACTATTGATATACTCGTAGTAAGGACCTGGAGATTAATTTTGTCACATGTCGATATTACTATTGATATAGTAAGGACCTGGAGATTAATTTTGTCACATGTCGATATTACTATTGATATAGTAAGAACTGGAGATTAATTTTGTCACATGTCGATATTACTATTGATTAGTAAGGACCTGGAGATTAATTTTGTCACATGTCGATATTACTATTGATATAGTAAGGACCTGTGTAGTTTCCAGGGGTGAGCTAAAGAAAGAATAATGCTACTGCTGCCTCAGGAATGTTGCACGAGGTGACTAATGTGTGGTTGTGCATTGGGTTGGCAACCTCATCATATAAAACAAATTGCTATAGAAAACACCACCACATGAGCCCAGGGGGTTGGTGGCAAAGACTTCCTGCAGCAGCAGGGGTGGTTCCATGATCCATTAGGAGCACACACAAAAAAAAAAAAAAGAAATGAATGAAGCATAGGACCATAGCACCCTACCAATCATGTTGTAGAAGATGAGTAAGGAAGGTTTTGTGCCGGGCCAGTATTAACATCATGGAGAACAAATTGCTACACACAGACAGTACTGAGTACAACAAGTGTTCCTGCAGGCTTGCAAGGGGGGACCAGCTGCACTGTCGTCTGCATGTTCCTTAATAAAGGGTCAAAGAAAGGGACAAGAAGGATGTTGACAAAGACCATATAAAAGAGAACATACACACACATAAGCAGACATACACATATGCACATTCTGACATGCACACAGACAAACAGACACACAGAGACATGCACATAGACACACACAGACATGCACATAGACACACAGACAAATGCAGATGCACAGATATACACACACAAACTCAGACACAGAAACATACAGACACATACACACAGACAGATGCACAGATATACACACACAGACACACAAACTCAGACACAGAAACATACAGACACATACACACAGACAGATACACACAAACAGACATACACTTCCACACAGACAGACACGCACACAGACAAACACACACAGGCAGTCTCAACCAGAACTGCATAGTATTCATTCATTGCTCCTCAGTTTCCCCAAGGAGAATACACAGAAAGAGATTGAGCAGATGGCACAAGATAGGGGAGCCTTCAACAAAATATTTCTGTCCTGTGCCATCTGCTCAAGATCTTTCCATATCTTCTTCATACCTTTCATTTCTGTCTACATGTGTTTTGTAATCTCCCTCTACTTCTCTTTACCTGGTGGTTCCAGAACAAGGACAGCTTTGTATTGCTATCAGTAGATATCCTCAGTAAATAACCTCAGTAGATATCCTCAGTGTGTGTCCTATCCCATTGCCAGACTTTTCTTCTCATCTCTTATTCTGCAGAAACAAAACACAACAGGCTAAAGGTAGATTAACCCAGGAACACAGATGGGGATACACAATAAACACTACAGACATTAGGCCAGAGGTTTTCAAACTGTGCGTTGCGGCTCCCAGGGGCGTCGCGGTCCTCGGCTAAGGGCATCGTTGTGGCTTGGGAAAAGTGTTGGGCTCGATATTATGAGCGAAGGTCCATCAATAAATATAGATCTTCGTAGGACGACATGTTTGCGCCCAGGTATTATTACATGTACCAATACGTGTCATTAGGTACTAGAAGTTATTGACAAATGCACCATAAAACTCCAGAGCAGGTCTATGTTATGAACAGCTGATCACTAATAAAAATATGCACATTCAGAAGTCATTAATATCTTTTTGGGTACAATTGCTTATATATAATATATAGTATAGAGAGGAGCCACGGTGATTTATGCACAGGTCAAGGGAGCCGCAGACCAAAGAAGTTTGAAAACCTCTGCATTAGGCAATGCAACAACAAATGGCAGAGAAACAGCAGTCTGCAAGAACCAACATAAGAAAAACAACCAGTGTGAAATGCTATAGAGAATAAAAAATACTACATACCCAAATTATAACCTACATGGGGTTGAACTGAGTATTCCATTCATAAGACAAACACTAGTTTTTCTGTGAATAAACCAAAAACCAAACCAAAAAGTTTTTCTTTTGTCATTAGTTTGTAGTGCTTCATAATAAGGAAAAAATTTGATCATGACTGTGTACAAACATGCAAAATTGTACAAACATATGCGCACATCCTGTATCTGTACACTTACAAGCTTTCTTTATTTTACTAATTTTTCTTTTGGATGTAAATCTAGTCTTAGAAATGAACTAAAATATTTTTACAAGAGAAAAGAAAATAATAGTTACTCTGTTTGAATTTTGTTACATTATTTTTATTTTTATCGGGTTTAGTGATAGTTTATGTCACAATGTTACATTCATTTCCTGTTATTTTCTTTTTAGTCTGGAATTGGAGCAGAAGTTCAGAAGTGAGGTTGAGAGAATAGAAGCTGCCAGGTAAGCTGATATATATATAATGTGTCTGTATTGAGACGTACAATAGTGCTGTGGTGGCAATTCATCCTTCTGGCAATGGCCCGCGAGCTCATTCCGGTCTCCAACATACCAATGGCTCGTTGGCGGTCGTTTTCAGATAGTCATGGCATTTCAAGCACATGTACTGGGTGTTTTGTCTCAATGGCCTTTTTATACTGTCACGTAGGGTTTATATTCATTTAATTTCCTACAACTTCTTCCTATTCTTTCACCCGAAAATTCTCTCTTTTATTATCTCTGTATTTCATTTTTTCCTGTATTTTTTCACCCATTCGTTTTGCGAATATTATTTTCATATAATTCGCAAACTTTACCTGTTTCTTTCTCAAAACTGAGAATCGCGCTAGGAATGTTACGTAGATGTCAGGGCTGCAGGGCGTCAGAAGGCGTGATAAGTCGGTTCGCTGAACATAGGACGTAGCAAATCATCTACATTCTCACCGAGCGCGCGAGCTTCTTCTCGGCATTAGTCCCGGTGAGGTGTGATACTTTACATCTGCACCGGTCAGTATCCAGACATTTGTCTGGAAAATCCCAAACTGACACGGCGCTCACTTGGGCCATGGTCAGCTGTAGTGTGAAAACTGCCCGCAATGGAGTCAGGCTGTCTGGGATTTGAAACTGACACGCGTACATCGTGGTCAGTAGGTGACAGTTACGACACGCGTTAAGCGGACGTAAATGTTGGGAGTAGGGGAGATAATTTCGCTTGGCGAAATAAGTTTGGGCCCTTTGTCTGATTTTAAGATATTGGCCAAGTTTGAAACTTTAATTTCATTCTCGCTCATAGACTCCACAGTAGATAGGTCGCTCGAAAACAGAATAGCTGTTAGCGAAGATCTCAGTTTGTTTCGGCAATTTGTCGAACTTCTAGACTTCCAGAAATATTTTCAGCATTTTTATTCTTAAGTTGTGCGACTACCTGTAATTCTGTGGTTGAGGTAATTAATATGATAGATATATAGATTTTGTGAGTGTTAAAGTGTTAAATCGCTTAATTCATTTTAATCTATTTCTTTAGCGCAGAAGAGAAATAAAGTGGTAGGCTATTATATTTTCTAGGGAAGCATTCAGTGGAAAGCAGAATAAAATTAAAATTTCTAGCTTATAACGGCAATTGTAGCTATTTATAAATTTAATTTAACTGCTAATACTCAGTCGAGTGTATTTTTCTAAACTAACGTATAAACTCTAGAATCCAGCCTCATGAATGATGACGGGATACGCACGTGTTCCTAATTTATGAGGATTGCTGATTTTTAAATATAACTTACGTCACGGGAAGTTTAAATGATAAGCAAAGCTCTCTGCTTGCAAGTTTAAATGTAAGTTTTAACCAGTACAGATTCTGTTTATTATATTATATGTGTTATTTTTCCTCCACACAGTGAAAGTTTTGGGGTGACCCTAACTTTACCAGCACCTAGTAGTAGTTTCCATACTTGTGAAGAAATAGACAGTCCTTATTTTGAACCACGTGGGTTTTCTCAAGTAACACTGATCTGACGGTGCAAGTTAGACAGAAATACTAATATCCCTATAACGGGTTTTCAAAGACTGTAATGATAAATACTGGACCTTGGAGCCAGCACTTAATTTCTTCTAGAAACTCTATATAATTTGCTGCCTGGTGGCGTGAATATTAACAATCATTTCCCGACTAGATTATATCTTGTGGACAAATCTGTGGTGTGACTAAAGTGAATCCTATACTGAGGGAAGGCACCGACCTGACATTCATCATTTTTTAGAAACCTACGCTATTGACACTGTGCTCTGATAACTCCCGCGCCTGGAATAATTGTTAGGTGACTTAATCAGACATTTGAACAAATTTGCACACCCAAGTAGTCGTTCCCGGAGACTCCGAGTTAAATACGTCTTTTGGAACTGGGGACTTCTTGGCAGAAGACTGCATTTTTTTTGAGTCTGTGTAAAGATCTAAAATCAGTGTGTTCCAAGAGGCAGCGAGCAAAGTCGTGAGTACCTGAATGAGAAGCCATGGCGGAATGAATGAGTGTACGCTGGTCTGAGTGATATTTTCACTATTTTATCTTTGACACCCTGTTGCTGTCCTAATTTTTTTTCCATCTGCATAATTTGTTGCTAAGGCTAGAGTTCTTGTGTTTTGTCTTAGGTTAAATCAGATTTTTTTCAAACTCTGTGCATATAATTACGAGATAAAACAAAGAAAAACTCTTAGACTCAAACCCTATGTATCTGTGACTCGGGCGCCATCATCTGTTCTCTTAACGGGGCCGGGCTAAACCTAGAGTTAACACTATAACGGGGCTATCATCCTTGCAACATTTCCTTGAATTTTTATGACTATGTGTATATGTATTTTCCTTGATGTACTTTCTTTGATGTTGTGAGCCGATTTTTTCCTGATATTAAAATCGCTCTTGAACTTAATAATAGTGTTTGGTCAGCTCGTTCTAAATATATATATCATTGTTATAGTTTTCCCACGTAGGTGTGTTTACCTGTCGTCACGTGTATGTGCGTGCCTGTGAGTGATAGAAATATACGTAATATGTATATTGGTGTAGTCTGTCTGACGCTGTAACAACTGTTGTAGAAGATAGGTGAGAGAGAGAAGAATTCTTTTCGCTTTCAGAGACAGCCACTATATCAAATCTATCATCTCACGTGTGTGGAAATTCTATTACCTTTCACTAACTCTCACTGAGTCTATCACCTATTCAAACCTATTCAGAAGGGACCAAACCTAGTCTTAATTCTCCTATCGGAAATCTACGACAAATGAGGGCTCGTTTCCGGTCTTTGAACTTAGAATAGGAAGACGAGTACGACTAATGTGGACTCGTCTATCTGGATTTTGTCTGTAAGATTCTGTATTCTGATATAGAGTAAGAGTGTGATGTCTTGTGACTGTGAAATTGTTATATCTTTAAATAATTACCCCCTAGACTAGCGATCTGTTTACGGGCGTGCTGACCACACAAACTAATAAGTTTTTTTTTCCACAGCATCTTTGAATAATATACATTTTGGTTACAGGTTGATTTTGTCGGGATATATGTTAACTGCTGATTGTATACTAAATGCTGGTAAAGTGGTGAGTGTATAACATTCACTGGGTACTGAGGCAGAACGGCGTTTGAACTAAGTTAAGGAGTGTGTTTCGGACTTTTTGTCCAGATTAATTCCCTCCCTTACCCGATCTGACTTCAGGGGCGAACTTATAGTGGATTTTTAAAAAATTAAGGGATTATTTTTCTCTTTAATGTTTGCAATATTCTTTTGCTTTTCCACTGTAGCAACTTATTTTTCAGAAGTAATCTTAACTACCATTTAGTTGGCGTAGTCGTGTTTTGCATTAAGTGCTTTATTGCCGATAATAGCAGCGATAGTTAGATTTTACTTTGGAGGAGGTATCCCAGGGTGAAGTATATCATCTTTTGAATTTGATATTTTTTTTCCTCGTAAGTGGTAGGAACCAGTGTATCCTTTTTCCTATTTTCGTTCTCCACTAGTCTCAGTCACTGACATAATATGGCCGAGAGGGCAAAGCTCAGACAACTCCTCAGGGACGAAGCGAGAGAGGAGGGACTTGAAGGAGAAGAAGCGAAAGCTTTTGTCAGGGACGAACTTGAGAGATATGATGCGGAGAGGAAAGAAGAAGAACTAAAGAGGAAAGAAGAAGCAGCGGAGAGGAAAGAAGCGGAAGACCGGCTATTACAGCAGAAGAAGATGGACGAGGAAATGGAAATTCGCAGGATGCAGCATGAGGAAAGGGAAAAAGAGAAACAGAGACAGCATGAGCTGGCGCTTAAGACTCTAGAGTTCCAAAGCCGTGGTGCTGCCTCTACCTCCAGCAGTGGAGAGTCTTCTCCTCATTCCTCCTTAACTGATCCTTCTAACACTCAATCTACTCATCTTTCTGCTATGTCTTTTCCGCTAGAATCTTTCCCTTGTCCCAATGAGAAGATTGACACATGGCTAGAGAAATTTGAGAAAATTGCAACTCTGTACGGGTTAGAGAGGTCGCGTTGGAATATGAAACTTTCCCAGGCCCTAAAAGGTTCTGCTTATGATGTTTATTCTAAGCTGGAAAGTAGCCAACAAGACGACTACGATGTGTTGAAGAAAGCGTTACTGGAGCGCTTTGAAATGAACGCTCGCAAGTTTTTGCAACTGTTTCGCAACAGCCGGAAAGAGAATTCTGAAACTTTTCACCAGTTCTCATCTCGTCTTAAGGGATATCTAACAAAGTGCCTTGAGCTTTCGCAGCTCCCCTCTACCTATGAAGGTCTTGAGGAACTTGTTCTAACTGAACAAATAAAGAACACTTTGTCTGCTGATACCCGGAGATTTCTCGCTGAGCAGGGGGCAGAAAAACTTGAAGACATTTTGGAAAAGTCTGAGCGTTATCACAATGCGCTGGCTGAACTACCGGCCACAAAGCGGAAACCGACAGAGGAGCATTTTCGAAAACATAACCTAGAACAATCTTCTCAGGCTTCTAACCAAAATAACCACAGAGAAACTGGACCTCAAAACCCCCCTCCTGAAAAATCCAAGTTCTACAAGAACAAGTACCCCAACCACCCCAAACAGTCTGATCAACCTGACCGCCCTACATGGCAGCGCAGCCAGAAAGGACAAGGTGGCAAAGGGAGAACCCCTGAGCACGGGACATATGATCAGACCGAGCATACCGAGCCGAAACGCATAGGATGCTTATTGACAGTCTCGCAAGGCGGAATTATTGACAGTGATTCCCAACCTCTTGGGGATAGACCCTCAACGCGAGGTACTGTTACTTTGAACGGTTCTCAAACTTCTTGCTTATTTGACACGGGGCTTTCTTATGATTGCATTGTTGCCAGGAACCTGGTCAAACCCGGTCAAGAGACAGCAGAGACCGTCCAACTTTGTGGAGTTCGTAAGAGTGATGCACCTACAGCGCTTCCCATCGCATTGGTGGAGATACACTCTGACTTTGTCAGAGGCGTGATCAAAGCGGCTGTTATGGATGATCCCATCTACCCAGTCATACTTGGCGGGAGATACGTGTGTATTGGGAAACCGGAAGAGCCGATTGTGGCAGCGGTAACTACAAGAGGGCAAACCAAGAAGGAACGGGAGCCTGCGCCTAATTTGTTACCTATGGAACTTAAAGAAGCGCAATACAAGGACCCTACTTTGGCACCCTGCTTTAGGAAACTGCCCATGGCTAAGGAACCCAAACAGCACGGGGACATTTTTTCTAAGGATGGCGTACTTTATCGGAGAACGGGCAAGCCTGACCAAGGTTACAACCAGCTCCTAGTACCGAAACAGTACAGAAGCCAAATCCTAGAAATGGGGCACTCTCTTCCCTTTAGCGGACATATGGGACAGAACGCCACAAACCAACGTATAACCACTCATTATTGGTGGCCAGGAGTAAATACTGATATTATCAGATATGTCAAATCCTGTGCCCAGTGCCAACGTGTACCACCCAAGCAACGGACACCCCCAGTCCACATGGGTGAAATGCCAATAATGGGAACACCATTCGAACGGGTTGTGATCGACATTTTAGGGCCTTTCGAAAGGACTAAAAGAAGGAACAGGTTCATCCTGACCTTAGTCGATACATGCACTTTATGGGCAGAAGCTATCCCGCTAACATGCGCAGATGCCAAGCATGTCGCAGAAGCCCTCGTGCAGATTTTCACTCGGTTGGGATTCCCTCAGCAAGTGTTGACGGATAATGGATCTCCATACCGAAACCTGTTGATGGATGAGATCGTTAAGATCTTGAGGACCCAACACATCCACACTAAGCCATATACTCCGGCGGGAAATGGGCTCGTGGAACGTGCTAATGGAAACCTCACCATGATGCTAAGTAAGCTGGCACAAGTGAAACCTGAAGATTGGGATCTCTGTATTCCTGCAGCATTATTTGGCTACAGAGAATCTCCTCATACTTCCACAGGATTTCCGCCAGCTACACTCTTATTTGGCAGACCCATTAAGGGCCCGCTTGAAGCCTTACTTCAGTCTCTGACAGACGAGAAGGCGGATGAGACAGTCGTCTCAGCAAGTAAATATGTGTCGGTTTTAAAGGAAAGGTTGAAACTAGGGTGGGACCTAGCAACGACTAACTTTAAGCGAGCACGCACCAAGCACGCTAACCGATACAGGAAAGTCGCGGAAGAGAGAGAACTGGAAGCAGGAGAGAAAGTTTTGGTGTTGCTCCCTACCGAGAACAACCAACTGAAGATCGGATGGCAAGGGCCGTTTACCGTCCTGAAAAAGATTTCTAAGGCTAACTACCAGATCTCTATTGAAGGAAAGGAGAAGGTTTTCCATTTAAATCTCTTAAAGAGATACTTGGAAAAACCAGTGCCAACCTCCGACCATCTCCTGACGATCGCCAAAACTGACGAAGATGATGATAGTGGCAGGGATATTCCACCGCTATCACAGGAAATCTTTCAAAAATGTCAGAAGCGGCGACGCTCTTTCAAGCGCGCATGGGAGACATTCCGGGGGAAGGAAACTTTGAGGAGTGGACTTGAGTAGGAATTGGACAGAGATGGAGGGGGAAGATGAGAGGGAAGAGGACAGACACCCCGAAGCTACGGTTATAGGAAATTAAACTCCATAACGTAGACATGGAGTGCTTCCATATCTTAAAGGGGGGAGGCTCTGTCACGTAGGGTTTATATTCATTTAATTTCCTACAACTTCTTCCTATTCTTTCACCCGAAAATTCTCTCTTTTATTATCTCTGTATTTCATTTTTTCCTGTATATTTTTTCATCCATTCGTTTTGCGAATATTATTTTCATATAATTCGCAAACTTTACCTGTTTCTTTCTCAAAACTGAGAATCGCGCTAGGAATATTACGTAGATGTCAGGGCTGCAGGGCGTCAGAAGGCGTGATAAGTCGGTTCGCTGAACATAGGACGTAGCAAATCGTCTACATTCTCACCGAGCGCGCGAGCTTCTTCTCGGCATTAGTCCCGGTGAGGTGTGATACTTTACATCTGCACCGGTCAGTATCCAGACATTTGTCTGGAAAATCCCAAACTGACACGGCGCTCACTTGGGCCATGGTCAGCTGTATGTGTGAAAACTGCCCGCAATGGAGTCAGGCTGTCTGGGATTTGAAACTGACACGCGTACATCGTGGTCAGTAGGTGACAGTTACGACACGCGTTAAGCGGACGTAAATGTTGGGAGTAGGGGAGATAATTTTCGCTTGGCGAAATAAGTTTGGGCCCTTTGTCTGATTTTAAGATATTGGCCAAGTTTGAAACTTTAATTTCATTCTCGCTCATAGACTCCACAGTAGATAGGTCGCTCGAAAACAGAATAGCTGTTAGCGAAGATCTCAGTTTGTTTCGGCAATTTGTCGAACTTCTAGACTTCCAGAAATATTTTCAGCATTTTTATTCTTAAGTTGTGCGACTACCTGTAATTCTGTGGTTGAGGTAATTAATATGATAGATATATAGATTTTGTGAGTGTTAAAGTGTTTAAATCGCTTAATTCATTTTAATCTATTTCTTTAGCGCAGAAGAGAAATAAAGTGGTAGGCTATTATATTTTCTAGGGAAGCATTCAGTGGAAAGCAGAATAAAATTAAAATTTCTAGCTTATAACGGCAATTGTAGCTATTTATAAATTTAATTTAACTGCTAATACTCAGTCGAGTGTATTTTTCTAAACTAACGTATAAACTCTAGAATCCAGCCTCATGAATGATGACGGGATACGCACGTGTTCCTAATTTATGAGGATTGCCGATTTTTAAATATAACTTACGTCACGGGAAGTTTAAATGATAAGCAAAGCTCTCTGCTTGCAAGTTTAAATGTAAGTTTTAACCAGTACAGATTCTGTTTATTATATTATATGTGTTATTTTTCCTCCACACAGTGAAAGTTTTGGGGTGACCCTAACTTTACCAGCACCTAGTAGTAGTTTCCATACTTGTGAAGAAATAGACAGTCCTTATTTTGAACCACGTGGGTTTTCTCAAGTAACACTGATCTGACGGTGCAAGTTAGACAGAAATACTAATATCCCTATAATGGGTTTTCAAAGACTGTAATGATAAATACTGGACCTTGGAGCCAGCACTTAATTTCTTCTAGAAACTCTATATAATTTGCTGCCTGGTGGCGTGAATATTAACAATCATTTCCCGACTAGATTATATCTTGTGGACAAATCTGTGGTGTGACTAAAGTGAATCCTATACTGAGGGAAGGCACCGACCTGACATTCATCATTTTTTAGAAACCTACGCTATTGACACTGTGCTCTGATAACTCCCGCGCCTGGAATAATTGTTAGGTGACTTAATCAGACATTTGAACAAATTTGCACACCCAAGTAGTCGTTCCCGGAGACTCCGAGTTAAATACGTCTTTTGGAACTGGGGACTTCTTGGCAGAAGACTGCATTTTTTTTGAGTCTGTGTAAAGATCTAAAATCAGTGTGTTCCAAGAGGCAGCGAGCAAAGTCGTGAGTACCTGAATGAGAAGCCATGGCGGAATGAATGAGTGTACGCTGGTCTGAGTGATATTTTCACTATTTTATCTTTGACACCCTGTTGCTGTCCTAATTTTTTTTCCATCTGCATAATTTGTTGCTAAGGCTAGAGTTCTTGTGTTTTGTCTTAGGTTAAATCAGATTTTTTTCAAACTCTGTGCATATAATTACGAGATAAAACAAAGAAAAACTCTTAGACTCAAACCCTATGTATCTGTGACTTGGGCGCCATCATCTGTTCTCTTAACGGGGCCGGGCTAAACCTAGAGTTAACACTATAACGGGGCTATCATCCTTGCAACATTTCCTTGAATTTTTATGACTATGTGTATATGTATTTTCCTTGATGTACTTTCTTTGATGTTGTGAGCCGATTTTTCCTGATATTAAAATCGCTCGGGAACTTAAAAATCGTGTTTGGTCAGCTCGTTCTAAATATATATATCATTGTTATAGTTTTCCCACGTCTGTGTGTTTACCTGTCGTCACGTGTATGTGCGTGCCTGTGAGTGATAGAAATATACGTAATATGTATATTGGTGTAGTCTGTCTGACGCTGTAACAACTGTTGTAGAAGATAGGTGAGAGAGAGAAGAATTCTTTTCGCTTTCAGAGACAGCCACTATATCAAATCTATCATCTCACGTGTGTGGAAATTCTATTACCTTTCACTAACTCTCACTGAGTCTATCACCTATTCAAACCTATTCAGAAGGGACCAAACCTAGTCTTAATTCTCCTATCGGAAATCTACGACATATACCAAGTATACTGCCACAACGCGTACACATTTTCAGGGTCATAGCTGTTGGGAATCGTGTTGCACGTGTAACTTTCATTGTTTTCATGTAGTCTGTACACAAACCCGTGGGTTGAATCATGCACTTTCCATTCCAGCAGCCATTCGCTCTCTACCTCATGACAAACATGGGGAAAATCCATTCCCACACTTTTTTTTTCCAGCTTCTCAGCATCAGTATATATAATAGTGGTGCGTTTTTAATGTGCTTCAGTATATAACCAAATGGGCACACCTAGCAGTCCTTGGGAGAATGGTGTAGCATATCACGATGTGCCATACAGCTCAAGGTGTAGAAAGAGTTAAGAAAAAGTCCTGAAGCTTCTATGAGATGGAGCCTTAATGTTTTTGAGGTCATAGTTAAACCAGTAAGAAACTGTCATTGACAGTAGCCCTTTGAAATTTTGTGACGGAAACATAATTATAAAAAATATTTTAAAATATTTTTCAACTGATCGAATTGTCAATAAATAATCTCATATAATATGGACAACAGAGAAAAAAAATAAAAAGGAATTTAAGAATAAATAAAAATGTCTTTGCAATTTGTGTAAAGTGAAACTCCAAACTTATATTGAAATCCATGATCTTAATTAATTCCACTTGAAGATTATGAATATTTTATTGATTAGCAAAATGTTTTAATATTTTTTTTTCTTGTTACTTCATTCTTGGGTATAAATCTCTCATTGACATTAGATATCAGCTGCTAGGGTCAGAAACAGACAGTATTTTAAAGTCTGTATGTAGCGAATATCAAGCAAGTAATGTCTTGAATTAGTTGTAGCCTCTTCCAGTAATAACTGTCTATGAGAATGATGGGACCTTGAAGTGATAACCCTCAGCCGTGTTTTTTTTTGGTGCTCCTTTTGATGCATACTTTACTCATCTGGTCATTGTAGGAGCCAATTAATCTGAGGTGATGTATCTTCATTTGGTGCAGATAGCAGCTTTGTCATCTCAGGATATTGTACATATGTTCAGTGCCTTCATGTCACATATACATCTTTGAACCTCCGTTGTGGTCATCCAGCTGTTCTTCTGCCAGTTGCCCACAGAGAATATTGATTCTGCTGAATCTTTGTTACGTTTTAAGCAGTTAGATGAATTTAATGAAGCTTTTTGAATAAAAATATTTTATTAATGTCATCTTTCGTGTTTCTAAATGCCATTTTTTTGGGTGTGTCTTCCTCTCTGAACACCAGCAAGTTATCTATTGATAATTCATATCACTTCTTGAGTCTCATAGCTTAACTATTTTTGATTGTCATGTTGCCTTTAATTTATCTTTATATCAAGTTTATTTTTCTCTCTGTTCATATTATTTCACTTAAGTCTTCCTCGTCTTCCCATCTCTCTCTTTTTTTCTCTGCTTTCATATATTCTAGGCTATATAGATTAAAACATGAACCATAGCTTGCATTGTAAGGGATTTGTCAGGGATTAGCTGATACTACCTGCACTTGTTTGCAACTACTGTTTTCCACTGTGAATGTCACACAAGTATTTAAAGTAACCAAACAACCATAGAAGCCTGTGGAATGCAGACTACTATGTTACATGCTATAAATTATTAGTTTCACTTCCATTTGACAGATTTAATAAAACCTTGATTAGACACACTTCCTTCCAGCTGGACAAAATGGTGTGGATTCCGGCTCTTTTTTGTTTTGTTTTAGATGATAACACATGCAAGTTTTGGCCCAAGTTGGCATATCTTATTTAAATGAATAAGCAAATTAAAAAAAAAGGTTAATTAACAGGCACTGGTTGGACATAAAGGATGACATCAGACAACAGAAAAGAAAATATAAGTGATGATAGGCTTACTAGTAATCAAACCTGGGATAAACTAAACAGCGCAATCGCATTGTTGTGAAAGTAAATCGAGAAAGAACGCTCAGCCACTATCCCTTATATTTTCTTTTCTGTTGTCTGTTGACATCCTTTATGTCCAGCAAGTGCCTGTTAATTACCTTTATTTATTTACTTATTCATTTACTGTTCACAGGACTCATTATTCCTATCTTATTTAGAATGTCAGGAAACGTAACGGGTCACAGTGCTCACATACAAAATAAAAAGGGTGTTTCTGATGAGCATATTAGATAATTATGATGTTAATGAAACTGTCCTGTAGCTTTTTCCAATTTTTGTTTCGTGATCTTATTTTTAAAGCATATTTAGAACAAACATTTTGTTCTATATTCATAAAACTGAAATATTACTGTTATTGTTGATCAGCAAACCATCACTGCCCTCTGGGAAAAACCCATAGGTGCTCAGTCTCCCTCAGCAAATGTCAAAGGTTATGAGTGCTAATTGTTCCTGTTGTGCTGTGGTTGTATATGCGCAGGATGCATCCTCTCATACGTCCATTCCTACTAGTCTTACATTTGTTGCCAAATTCCAGCAGTTTTATCCATGTTGATTCATTACCTGCAGTGTCATTCTCTAATAGATTATCATTAATTGTCCTCAATACTTATCCATATCCAATGTCCCGACTATGGGATGCATATATTTATACTTAAGTACACAATGAAGACCTGGGGTTGGCAACTACTTGATTGCCATTTACGAGTAAATCAAAGGGGATCATTTGTTAGATCTGTGGGTGAGAGAGGGCTTAAAAAAAAGTAAGAATGTTTAAGCTTGGGAAGTTTTAGACAAGCCCTGCCCCCTAAGCACTTAATAGCGCAGTATGCCGAGGATTAGAGGTACTTTTTCTATATTCCCAGTGCAACCCATTGAGCTAGCTTAATAAAATCCACATTATTCATGGCTGCATAAGATAGAATGGCAATCTTCTCTTCAAATTAAAGTTAACACTTGGTAAAACATCATTTGGTTTGAAATTTCAACAGATTCTTACAATGCATGTGTCTTTAAACAATGAAAGTCAATTAAATATCTGGTAAAGTCCGTTATATAACTAGAACCACCAGGCCTTTACACCCCTCCACTTTAATATTATTCTTGTTCATAGTTTCTTCTTGATTTTGTTTGTTTGTTTTTTATTTTATTATTTAACGTATAGGCCTAAGCACAATTGTGAGTATCCCTATTTTCAAATGTGATGCCACTTTCTCATGTCGGCAGTTGTTCATATTATTTGGAATTGAAAACAATATATATCCTAATTATAACCCATCAGAGGTTGAACGGGATTTCTGTTTATCTTCATTAATTTAAAAAAAAAAAAAAAAACTACTCTGTTGGTGAATGTCCAGCAGAGATAACAATTACGTATTGGCTGCACTTATTCCAAATACTGTGAAACATGAAAACAGACATGGTTTTATTAAAGTAGATCTTTAGAATGGAACCAATTCACTAAGTGGAAGTGTGCTTTCCTGTCAAGGCACAGTTATAGGGTTCTGGGATTGAAACCTGGTAGTGTCACATTCCAGTTTACCTAGCTGTGAATGGGTGTCTGACTCTGCTCGTGAGTTAGGGAAAGCAAAGGTAATGAGGGAGTGAAATGATCACCCCCACCTCATAAAAAGCTGGTTCTAGCATGGTGAAGTCTCTAACAATTTACTCCTTAAAGGCAGTTTCTTCTGTGTGACTACCTTTACGTTTTTAGACCTGGAGAGATCCCAGTGTGTCTAACGTAGATCCCAGCATCTTCAAGTTATTCCGAATACTCTGAAGCATGAAGGCATACAATGAAGAACATCACTAAGTTACAGCCTTCCAAAATGGGGGTGTCAGGTGAGTAGTCAAACAACCCAAGCGAGAATTCATGAAATAATGTAAGGAACATATAAGTCCCCACTAGATCTAAAGTTTTGGCATGATTCATTCACATCATTTTCAGGTTTCCTTATAAAACACTCTATAATGATTTTCTTCTCTGGTTTTTATTTTACTTTGCTTGTTAGGAAAGAGCTGCAGAGGCTAAGGGAAGAAGTTGACAAGAAAGAAGAAGAGAGGCTGGAGCTGGAGGAGAAGATGTACGCTGAACATGAACGACACACAGAGGAGTTGCAGGCAGAGAGGATAAGACTTGCCAGAGTGGCTGAAGCTGCTCAGCTTGACAGTGAAAGGCTGCTCCATGAAGTGGAGATGAAAAAGCTGGAGTTGATGAAGGAAGGAGAAGATTGTGAGTTCAGTCATTTCTCCCTTTAAAATTACGTTAACAGAATGTCTGAATGACTTCTTTTTTTATGACTTGTTTATGTTGTTAGTTTTTGTTTTGGCTTTAAGTTTCTGTAGCATGGGGTAATACTGAACATTTTAGCACCATGGCATGGAAAGAATTCAACAACAGAATTGATAACTAGTACTGTGGACAGGAAGTTGTGGTGAGACATGATCACCTACACCACCAGGTATGGTACTTGAAGAGAGTTTTTGTTTAACTAGAGCTGCTGAGCTTTTCACTATTTTTTCTGCCAATACCAAGTTGAAGATTCCTTGGTATTATCTACACTGTAGATCTAGGCTTTTCTGCCATTCTGAAATGTGTTGAGTTGAAGTCATGAGATTCAATTTCTCCAACGTGGCTTGCATTTACATCTGGTCTCAAGCTTGGAGGAAGAAGCATGTGGCATACTGTGCATTCCCCGCTATACAGAGGGGCTTTCCAAATATGCAGAGCTAAAATACTATGCTCTGGTTCTGAGCCCGCCCACGGAATCGTCACATCCTAAACAAAGCCACTTCTCAGCTCCCCCTGCCTATCATGGGGTCCATAGCAAGATCCTCATGCATGCAGGCAACCAGGTAAAAACCAGAGTTACATCTGGAGCTCAAGTGACTCCTCCAAGCTTAGTGTGATCTACCGGGTTCTGAACATGTTTCACCTCAGGGGGAATCCCTGGAAGTGTGTGGGTGATTTCAAGAGTCAATGAGGGTGTAATTAGTCTCACAGAGGTTCACATCCAAATCTATATACTATAGCATTGTGCATAGCTGGTGGTCACATAAGGATGAATCCAGATATGCCTCCATGCATACTTGAAGGGGAGAGGATGGGATAGCTGTCCCCATGCTCAACCCTCGTCAGTCATACTCAATGACATGTATTGTAGGTTTCAGTGTTACTGTTTTTTGTTCCAGGCAGTCCTTCTACTAGAATACCCAGGGTAACAGAGGTAGAGGGAGACAAAAAAAACATGGAGAAGAGAACTGGAGACAGGCATGAAAGGGCATGAAGAAGATATGGGAAGACCTAGAGCAGATGGCACGGGACAGGAAGACTTGGCATACGTTTGTTGAAGGCTTATGCTCCTTGGGGAGCTAACGGGTGATGAAATGAATGAATGAATTCTTTATTCCCAGTTGTGACCTTGTTAAAATCTGGGTTTTGGCATTATCAACCAGTTGATTGCATTACAAGGCAGTCCTTCTTCTGGAATCCCCAGGGTAAGAGAAACAGGGGGAGGCCTTAAAAAACACACGGAGAAAGGAAATGAGGACAAACATGAAAGGGATAAAGAAGACATGGGGAGACCTTGAACAGATGGGACAGGACAGGACAGGACAGGAAGACTTGGCATGAATTTGTTGATGGGACAGGACAGGAAGACTTGGCATGAATTTCTTGATGGGACAGGACAGGAAGACTTGGCATGAATTTCTTGATGGGACAGGACAGGAAGACTTGGCATGAATTTCTTGATGGGACAGGACAGGAAGACTTGGCATGAAATTTCTTGATGGGACAGGACAGGAAGACTTGGCATGAATTTCTTGATGGGACAGGACAGGAAGACTTGGCATGAATTTCTTGATGGGACAGGACAGGAAGACTTGGCATGAATTTCTTGATGGGACAGGACAGGAAGACTTGGCATGAATTTCTTGATGGGACAGGACAGGAAGACTTGGCATGAATTTCTTGATGGCTCAGGACAGGAAGACTTGGCATGAATTTCTTGAAAGCCTATGCTCCATGTAGAGCTGAAGGTGTAATGAAAATAAATGAATGAACGAACGAACAAACAAAATCTTAATTTCACCACGGTAAAGAAATAGGCATTACTGCCTTTTAACATTTCTGCCCTGTAATAATATAATAATGAAGAGTTTCAAGGTGTATTAAGCAATCAGAACAAAGAGTATTTGAAATATTAACCTCATGAGAGGATACGGCAAGGGGAGTAAACCTAAGGAGGTTCTTAGAGAATAGAAAAAAATAATGAATAAATCAATAAACAAATGTGCAAGCTAGTCACCATTTTCAGACTGCTATCGTTAAATCTGGGTATGTCGTACAAGACAACTAATATGAGGTTGTGCATGTGACTGGCTATCTCATCTTCTTCTTTGATCCTTAGCTGCTGACTGTCAAAGCAGATCATAACTCATTAGGGTATTGCAATGAATGACTTAATAAATGCAGATATGTCTGTACTTATGAATGTATGTATATGGAAGCTTCCAAGTAAAAAAAAAACATTCACAATGAAGCCCTGAAGTCATTTTCTGCATTGTTGTTAATTATAATAATTCTTCTTTTATGGTAAGTTGTATTTATCATTATTGAATCTTATAGAGCGTCTGACTGGCTGAGTTAGAGCACTGGCCTCTCGTGCCAAATGTACTGGGTATGAAACATGGTGGCATCACGCTCCAGTCTACCCAGCTGTAAAGGAGTACCTGACACTGCTCTTGAGTTAGGAAAGGCAAAAGGAGTGAGGAAGGGAACTGATCACCCTACCTCTCAAAGCTGGACCTAGTATAGTGAAGTCTTTAACACTTCACTCCCCTAAGGCAGTATCTGCTTTGGGAGTAATTTTTATTTTTTTATGTCGTATAAATACATTTTGTCAATGTGTGTCATACAGAAAAAAAGATTCTGATGTACCTGTGCACAAGTATATGTGTGGATCTACTTTCTCATCCTCAGTAACAACAGCTTTGGTCAGCAATATCTTATTTGGTATTCTCAGCTAGCTTTTATAACTAAGAGACCATTCCACCATCTGCCTGTTCATGCACCTTGTCTAAGAATAGGCTCCTCCTGTCAGGGGATATGCGTGTGTGTTTACATATATTTATATATATATACATATATGTCTGCATGTATGGTGAGTGGTAACGGTACTTAACCAAGCATCTGTAGACCCTGGGGGAACAATCCCAGTTGCGATGGTTTGACCATGTCTGCAGAATGTGAGAAGACCGGTTACCTTGACAACTCTGGGAAACCAAGAGCCAGGTATCCAGAAGTCCAGGATGACCTGGAGTTTGTTTGGAGCACTACATCAGACAATCTGTGAGCACAACATCAGACAATCTGTGAGCACAACATCAGACAATCTGTGAGCGCAACATCAGACAATCTGTGAGCACAACATCAGATAATCTGTGAGCACAACATCATACAATCTGTGAGCACAACATCAGACAATCTGTGAGCACAACATCAGACAATCTGTGAGCACAACATCAGACAATCTGTGAGCACAACATCAGACAATCTGTAAAGGACCGAGGACTGAACTGGATTCAGGCCAAAAGGAAAACAGTTAACAAGATAGCATGGTGCTCTTTCTCTCTAACCACTACACCTCAAGGTAGAAGAGGAGTGAGTCAGTAAGTAGATAACTAAGGTTAGAGAGCGCACCTCTCACAAAAGAGTCACTGGACTCCAGGCTCAAACCTGGTAGCTTCATGATCCAGACTACCCAGCTATAAATGGGTACCTGACTTTGCTCTTGAGTTAGGGAAAGTAAAGGCAGTGAGAAACGGAACTGATCACCTCACCTCATAAAGTTGAACCTAATATAGTGGAATCTCTAACACTTCACTCCCCTGTCATTGCCATCTATTGTAGCTGTGACATGACATGACATGACACTGACAGAAATAATATAATATTGTCATCATTTTCCTTTTCACTCCTAATGAAGCAAGGAACCAAGAGTGGTCCCCCTTGCACCAAGCATTCCCAAGTTCTTGCTGTGAGGTTTTGTGCAGCAATGTGTTTTACACAATAAGGTTACCAGCCTCATGTATAATCTCATATTAGCCACCTTGTACGACATGGTTCAGGTGTAATAGATAACCTGTAATTTTCTGTTCTGCTCTTATCAAATATTGTAACAGACAGGTAATTTCAATTTCACTTTTTTTTTTCAGTTCATAAAATAATTCAGAGGCAAATCCAACGAGCGAAGGGCCTGTCTACAGATTCCACTGCTCAAACAGACATCATTCCTCTGCCATCAAGGTTGCTAGCAGACAGTAATAGTGAACAGAGTTCAGCATGTCTGCTTATTGAAGGAGAGGCAACAGTACCAATTTCTGGAGCAGAAGGACAAGAAATACGAGAGAGAAGATCATCCATTCAGGGCAAAATGAAAGGTAGAATTCATATTAAAGCTTGTGGACACCTTTCTCATATTTCTTCCATTTTTAGTTCCATGTGGAGCAGAGAACCACTACTGCAGGGAAGCTGCACCAAAGTAATAATGGGGCTTTTGCACTGATGGTTTCTCTAGTAGTTTTTATTTAGATGGTCAGGTTGCCAAGCAACTGCACAACCTCTTCCAACAGTGGTCCAATTCTTTCTTGACCATGACACCCTTAGTAGTTTGTATCATCACCAGTTTCATCTGTGCTCCTTCTAGAGCATGGTGCCACTGCTGTAGCTGGTCCCCTTGCAGGAAGCCTTCATCAAGCATTAACATGCTCTTGCAGCTGTGGTTTCTATGGTAATTTGTTTGACATGATGAGGTTGCCAGGCCGTTCACAATCTCATATTAGTTGCCTTGTACGAGATATTTATTATTACAGCTGTATTATTTTTGATAGCATATTCTATTTTCCTTTTAACATGGTTCTTTCTTCTGTGACTTATTAATGACCATTTGTTTATTAAGTGCTTAAAATGATTATATTTTCTCTCACCTTTTTTGCTCCTTAACGAGCAGGTGGTCACCACTGCAGCTGATCCATTTAGTGCGCCAAAACACTTCATCTGCTCTTGCAGGAGTAGTTTTTGTAGCAGTCTGTTTCACGTGTTTTAATATCCAGCCCCACATGAGTTGCCAGTCACAGAATGCCTGCTCTTTTTTTTTGGAAGTGACCCATGGGAAACATAATGGCATTTTAATAATGATAATTATTATTACAATCTTTCTTTTCTTGTAGGCCTGGCACAGAAAGAGTTTCTGTATACTCTAAACTTCCGGGACACTGTTAAAGCCTTGAATTCAGAAGAAGACCTTGCTGAAGAGGAGTACCATAATAAACTGAGTGAAATAGAACAGCGTAGAGCCACAATTCATGAGAAGGAAGTTAACCACCGGTGTCAGAGTGCAAATCTGTTGGAGGAGATTAAACAAGAGGTAATTTTAGTATGAGAATATTCGTATTTTGTTTTTGTGATTGATTATATATTCATGTTAAGTAAATGACAAATTAATCTGGGAGCTCTTCAGTTTGACAGCTGACTTGGTGTCCATAGCTATAGGTTGGCTAATGAAAATAACTTTTAATGTATTGTTGTTTGCTGAGTTATTAAGTGACTTCTTTGTTTTATGGTGAGGTGAAAGGTCTTATCTACTGGTGCCAGGTTAATTTCTCTGGTGTCTTGTCGTTCTTCTTGGCTTTGGTTTCTTCTTTTTTTTCCCTGCAGTTCCTGTCTTTTCTGTTTCTTTTGCTGCCTTGTGTTGTACGTCTGCATTTTTTTGTTTTTTTTTGGTTTTAGAGGTGCCATCAGTCTGACCTTTGTTGTTTATTACCTTTTAAAACCCATCTGTTGTATCATGAGTTTTAGAATTAATAAATAATATAACCAAGAATTTATCTTCATAATTTAATTGAAATGGATGTTGACTATATTCCTGCATACCAAGTTTACTTCTTGTCTACAAATAAAGCTAAATGAATGTTGATTTAATTTTTCATTTGTGTGTATTGTTGATTTCATTTATGAATATTAAACTTTTTTTTAAAATAAATTTAAAAAAAATTTGTTTGTGGTGTGAATTATGCATTAAATACAAGGGGATTGACATAAGTCTTGGGCCTGACCATGAAGGACATGTCACAGAGAGCTGAAATTTTGTATAGTGTTTATTCCTTTTCAGTATAGCCACCGCCTGAATTGACACACTTCTGTCATCTCTGCTTGACCTTGAAACACCCTATTTTTCAAATTAAACCAGTCATCACATGCCAGTATAACCTCTTCATCGCTGTCAAAATGATTTCCTTTTAGCTGTTTTTTAAGATTTGTGAATAGAAAAAAGTCTGATGGAGCCAAATCTGGAGAATATGGTGGGTGTGGAAGAATTTCAATTATCAATTCGTTGGCTGCTAGCTGCACAAGCCGTGCTTTGTGAGAGGGCGCGTTGTCTTGAAGCAAAGGAAGATTTTGAGTGCGCGTTATCCCTCGTTTCCTGGTCACAACCTTTCTTAGTTTTGTTAGAAGATCTGCATAGTACTGTCCATTAACTGTGTTGCCACGAGGCAGATAATCTTTCAAAAGGACACCTTTGCCGTCCCAAAAAACAGTCAGCATCACTTTTTCTGCAGATTTCTGCGCCCTTGGCTTGACAGGTGTTGGGGAGCCTGGGGTTTTCCATTGCATGCTGGCAATTTTGGATTCGGGGTCATAATGGTGTACCAAAGTCTCATCTACTGTCACCATGGTCTCCAAAAAATTTTTTGACTGACACTTTTTGAGCAACTGTTGACAGCAATTTACCCTCGTCTGCTTCTGTTCACGTGTCAACAGTTGTGGAACCCAGCGTGCACACACTTTTCTCATGTTCAGTCTGTTGTGTAAAATTCTATAAACTGTTCTTTCGCTTAATTTTACTCTACTAGCTATCTCCACAATTGTCATTTTTCGATCTTGGTCAATGATTTTCTTCACTCTTGTTGCATTTTCATTGTTGCACTCTGAGGCTGGTCTACCAGATCTTGGCAGATCAGCAAAATTTGAGCGGCCGCACTTAAACTGTTCACACCAGTTTTTTACCGAAGTATATGAAGGACAAGAATCACGAAACACTGGTTCCATCTCCCTGTGTATTTCTGTAGGTGTTTTTCCCTGAAACATCAGAAATTTTATCACAGCTCTGGCCTCCTTCTTTTCCATTGTTTTGTCAAATCTTTGGAGTAGCAGATCCGGTTAATAGGGTACATTGCGCCATAGCGGGAAAACCCATTGAAGAAACAAACGCGTACTTTACACATTCAGTGCAAATATGATGAACTTTTAATGTGCCAAGTTTCATCTTCCTCCTGTGACTCCTTCGTGGTCAGGCCCAAGACTTATGTCAATCCCCTTGTATATGTCATTGAAACCGCAGTAGTGCAGTGGTTAGTGCTCTGGCTTCCTAGCTTGGTGGTCCATGGTTCGATCCCCAGTTGAGGCGGGATGTTTTAGACCGCAAACGGCTCCGGGGTCGACTCAGCCTCGGGAATTTGGTACCAGAGCAACTCTGGGAAGGTTAAGGCGGCCGGCATGATGCTGACCACATCACCCCTAGTGTGCCGATGGTCAAGAAAATATGGGCCTAACACCATATTCCCAATATGCCTCATTGGGCATATAACGGGATCCTTTACCTTTACCTTTTGTATGTCATTGGCTTTAATTTGGATCTTTTTCAATTTTTGTTTTTCAGAGCAGCCAATTAGAAAAACTCTTAGAGCAAGAAGAACAACTGGAGTTGTACTTGCAGGAGAAGCAAGACCTATTGACAGTTGAGCTGGACACTCCACACCTGATGAGAAATGCTTGCAGTGAGAATGTTCTTAACTTTAATGAAATGCAGGAACCTGACACTAGCTATCCTTCAAAAACTTCAAGCCTGCATTTCATAGATGAGCTCAGAAAGAGAATTGAAGATCCTTTCCCGCCAACTCACTCAGGTCAAAACATTTACAGTTCATCAGAAGAAGATGATGAGGAATTTAATGATTCAGTACATGGACAGTCTCCAGATAATGGATCTATGGATTTTGGTGATAGAAGTGAAAGTTATAGCAGCAAAGGTGTTGACAGCAAAGATATAAAGATGATGGAAGGAGATGATTTTGCAGATGATTATTTAGATGCTGAGACCATGAATCCAAGTGATGATGATGATAATTGTGAAGTAACTGAAGGAAAAGTTGAAAGATCAGGTAAGAGCAAACAATTGCTTTCAGAACCATCAGCCCCTGAAAAGAACACTGCATCAAATCGACCTTCTAGAGGTCGGACACGTGTACAGAGAACAAGAGTATCAGTTCCTAAACAAAGATCTCCTACTCCAGAGAAAGGACTATCAGAAGCTGCTGCTTCAGTGACATCTCGGTTGTACAAGTCACAACAACCCAGACCTGACCTGTTAGGCGCTTACTTAAGAGGCAGCAAAGAACTAATCAGTGATGCTTCAACCCACCCTGTGCTTGTCAATGTGAGAGAATCTCCCTACAGATACTCCTCAAGCTCTGACAGAGATGACTCATCTGTTCCCAGAGCCAAAGTTCCTAGACATGACTATCTAACACCATCTCAGAGTCCTGTTAGAGGCTCCAGACATGAGACCAACTCTGACGATGCTGTGAAATCTGAGACTCCAAAGCATGAATTTCTAAGAAAAGGTAGTAGAGATGAGAAGACAAGCCCAGTTAATTTGCCCTTTGAATTAACTGGACGTAGATTCTCAGACGGTAATGACCTCTCACCTTCCTTTGACTTCCTCAAGAAAGGCAGCAGAAAGCAGCATATAAAACATGTGGAAAAAGACACAGTTTCCATGGAAGAACTAGAACTTGAAATGCATGATTATCTCAGAAGAGGCAGCGAACAATTTTCAACTTCACTTCCCAGAAAGTCCGATGTTAAGGATGAAAATAGTTCTCCCAGGTATGATTACTTGAGACAAGGCCACAAAGAATACACGGGAAAACCTAAGGACAAATTATCGAAAGACTTTGATGCTGAAAAGCTTGACTATTTGAAAAGGCGTGATAAAGAATATGTGGGTGGACCCCATGCAAAGCCTACAAGAGGTCAAGATTTTCATGCTCATGATGCATCAGGAAAATTCCAAAGAAAATTCAGTTCACAAGAAAAGTTATCGAGAAACAAAGACATTCCTTCTCAAGGCCAAGACAGAAAGAGTGTGACAGGAAGAGTTTTAGATAAAGAAGGAATAAGTACAGAAGAAAACATTCCAAAACATAGAAAGTTTAAGAGTGGCCTGAGTAGTCCTGAGCCTCATAAAAAACTGTCAAAAGATTCCAACATTCCAACACATCAGAAACCCAATAAAGATGAAACATCAAGCTCCAATTTAAAGTCTACCACAGACTCTGGCTTTTCAAAGCATGACAACTTGAAGCGGGTTCATCCAAAATCTGCACCTCATGAAGTTTCTTCAAGTTCTGAGGATATATCAAAGCATAAATATTTAAAAAAGGGAACTAGGAAACAGGTGATCTCCACAGATGACCAAAAATATTCAGCGTCAAGATCTTCTGACATACCTAATGATAGTAGAGCGAATGCAGGAAAATCAACAAAACTCTATGGGGATAGTGCACCAGCTGTGAGAAGTCAGAGTTACCCAGGAACAGATGAACGTCTTTCACAGCCCAGAGTTCGCTCAAAAATGCTGCAACACAGAAATTCAGAAGGTTCCATAGTAGGTTTTGATGGGAGACTGACCATTCAAAACACAAATCCTGTCCGAGCTAGGTCAAGGTCGCGCTTAGTCTCAAGTATGACCTCCCTAGCAAGTGTTCCTGAAATAGCAGCAGAAGATGAAAACAGTGACTCCATAGCAACCAACACTGCTAGCCAGTCACAAGTTAACATGTCCTCTCTAGTGGAAAATGTGAAAAGGAGAAACAGACCTGAAAATGCAGTGAAAAAAGATGATTTTCGAAGACACTCTGAACCAGAAGGTCAGCAGCTTGTGTCTGCCTTAGCTAGGTATACAGAAGACATTGAATGGGGTTTGGGCAGAAATGTGCTAGGACTTCAGCATATGTTAGATGACAGTTCTGTTTCCTGTGAATCTGTGGATACTCTGTCAGATGGGACAACAGACTCCATGAACATTCCTGCAGTAGAAATTTTCTCTTGTGACAGTGATGGGGAACCCATCTCAACAGAAATGTATGATTTTCATTCAGAAGACCAACAGAGTTCTTCAGAAAGGATGACAATACACAATAATCAAGCTTCAAATGACAGTAATTCCTTGAAGCAGCAGTTAGGTCTCAGTGGAAGTTCTGAATCATGTAACTATGACTTCTCAGGAATGGCTGATGACCAGTATCTAAGCTTTGGTGATAAATTTAACATTCCTCATAGTGATCTTTTGGATGTTGCAGCAAACTTGTTTTCTCATGAATCTTCTGGAAGCGAAGATCCCATGTCTGAAGATTCATTAGAATGCTCTTCAGAGAGCTCTAAAACTGATGATTTTTTGGCCGATATGGCATTTGATGATGGAGCCCTGATTGATTTTACAAACCAATCACAAGCCCCTAATGCTGGCGCAGACACAAGTCAGACTAAGTTCCACACTGAAGATCTAACAAATCAAGGAAGTGATTCATGTTATACTGATTCAGACCTCAGCTTGTCAGAGGATTCTTTAGATCATAATGAGTTAGATAATATACAGAATGTTCATTTTCAACCAATTTTTGATGTGGTTGTCAATGATGTGGGAGACCAAATAAGTCACTGCAGTAGTAATACTGATGAACATGTACTGAACTGTGATGACCAAATGCTACCTCCCCTGAAGGAAGCATCTGAGCAGTACATTGCCCCTTTGACATCCACCCAAGGAGAATCTCATGTTTCTGCTTCAGAAATACCAGATGCCCAAACAGAATTGCATTCAGTGCAGATCTCTGGGACAGACCGTGAAAGATCTGGGAATTTACAACAAGCATTATCTCCTGAGTATTCTGATCTATCTAAAGGTCAGGATAACCTGCAAGCTTCAATAAATGATTCTGTCTTGCTGGACATGAAAAGTCTAAATTGGGACTTTGATAAACCTGAAAATATTGACACCCCACAACTGCCAACTCAAAAGGAAATACAAACAAGATATTTGATGAAGAAGCGGCGAAGTCAGTCACCAAGATTCAGCCTTGAGAGGGACTCAACACACTCACCTTCATGCTCAGATCTGTCACCCGAACCAAAAAAGAAGTGCTATGAAAGTCCAACTACAGGCAATGTAGACAATGAGACACAACATCAAGCTCAAGACAGTTCTCCATATGGTGACACTTCTTCTCTTGACTGTAATTTGGAACATACATTAGAACAAACAGTTTCAACTTTGTCAGATGAAGCAGACAAACCTCAAAGACAACCACTAGATTCAAATTTGAGAAACCAGGAGGGCACTACATGTAAGACTGGCAACCTTACTCATGGAACTGTGGAATTCCCCTTACCTGCCACAGGTCAGCATAGTTCTTCCAACTCCTTTGACAATATGGAGAAAAATACTAAATTTATTAAATATGATAACCCTGAAAGCAAGCCATCATTTGAACAATCTAGTGATCAGCCAGAGAAGAACTGTAGTGAAGAGATTAGTGGTTCTTCACTATCTGAAGCTGAAGGAAGCACTTTTATTCAGCCAATGAAATCAGATGTGTCTCTTTGTCAGACTGGATTTTCAGTCCTTGATGGTGAAGATAGACAATTACAGAAACCACAAAGTCAGCCAAAGCATCTTGTTCCAGAGAAAGCTCAGAGTCTTAAACTTGAACACTGTACAGATTCAGGTTCACCAGGTAAATCCACTTTGTTGCCAAAACATTCTACACCAGTCCAAACTCACATTTTAACTTCACAACTACCAGCAGATCAGGAAAATTTAACTGATGGTCTGAAAACAGATCCTAGCCCACATGTAAATGTAAGTGATACACTAAGCAGTGACCTTTCAGATGGTCCTACAGATGTGACCAAGGAATTTGACAATGAATCACTAGATGTTACTGATGATATGAAAGATACAATTCATGTGGGTACTACTAAAAATAAGCATAATGAGCCACATATTTACAACAGAGATCTTGACTCAGGACTGCAAGATGGTACTGGTATCAACATAGCTGGACATTTTCAAAATCAAGGCATCAGACTGTGCAATGATTATTCTAGCAGTTGTTCTGTACCTAGTGATACAATTTCTGATGACACTTCAGATATGCAAAAAACTATTAACATTAACGAGCAATCAGCACTCTGTGACATTTCTCAGAACATCTCTGATGGACAAAAGGAGGTATCAGGGAAAATATCTGCCAATGAAAATTCAGCTGAACATCACGTAGACAAAGGTTCAAGTAAACATCTTCCATGTGATGGTGGAAGAGTCACAGCTTTGGCCTCAGTTTTTAATACAGAAATGTTAAACTCATCACAGTCAAATTTGCCTCAAGAAAGTGTAGATGATTCTTCCAGTTCACTGCCAAAGGAAAAAGCTGGCTGTATTAAACCATCACCCTTATCTCAGTCATCACCTTTTGGTAAAGAGGCTTTGAAAGAAGAAGAATACATAAGTCTAGCACCATCATTAATTATTGATGATGAAGAAGCAGCTGGATATATCTTTCCAACATACCTGTTTCAGCAAATGAAAGTTAGTTCAACCAGGTCAAAACCAGAGCCTGGCATGGAAGATAAAATTCTGGCTTCAGAACCTGATGTTCTTTTGAGGGACACTCACATAACTGTACAAGAAAAAGAACATGATCATGGCAGTTCGGAAAAACTAATTCCTGATGAAGAAAAGAACAGGAAGAGTGTGCATTTACCTGATGAAGAAAAGAACAGGAAGAGTGTGCATTTACCTGATGAAACTGCACAGACAACAATACTCACATCCACACAGCTTGAGGCATATGATCAAAATTGTGATTTTCGACAGCTTCCTACGGGCAAACTTTCAGAACCCACAAATGCATGTGATGCTTTGAATGAAGAATCAACCACGCGTGCAGTTTTGAATCAGGAGTATGAGCAACCAGATTTGCAGGATGTTGGTCAGCAGACTGAAACAGATTCACCTGCAGAACTCTTACCTGGACATGATAAAACCAGCCAGTTCATAGCTCTTCCTGCTAGTGATGTGGACTTACTTTTAGAGCCACATGAACCAGTTCAAAATCCATTGCCACTTTTACAACCACACGAATCAAATCAAAATGTACCTCTGCTTTTAGAACTAAATAAGCCTGCTCAAGATCTATCCCTACCTTTACAGCCAAATGAGCTAACTCCAAATCTGTCTACCGTGGATGACACTTTAATGTCAAAAAATGAATCATCCACAGTTTTGGTTAGGGAAGAACAAACTTCTAATCAAGGCGTGGAGTTTAAAACACACCGTCAAGCCTCGTTTAACATGCTACGTGAAAATGAAGACCCTGCCCCTCCATGTGCAGTACAAAGGAGTTGTAATGCAAGCAGCAACCATTCAGCATTGTCCCAGAAGGTTACAGCTTTCTATGTGAATGAACCTGATTTAAATGATGACCATAAACTTAAGGCACTTGGTATCCATGGTTTCCATCATAATGACTCAGCAGATGAAGAAGTACGTTTAACTGGAGATCTGGCTGCTGACTTTACACTCCCTGAGGTAAGAGATGCTGCTGTTCACAGTAACTATATTCATACATCTTCTGCTGATGACAGGGGAAGAGAAGATAGTGTTCAGCATTCTGACGGTGATGGCACAGATCAACATACAAACAAGGATTGTAATAAAGACCAGACTATTATACCTCACTGTGACATATCTGGCACCTTTGGAGATAATTGTAACAAGGAAGTTAACAGTGAAGCCCTGGGAGAGCAAACCCTTGAGATTAAGGGTGACGCTCATAGTGAAGACACCATAACAACGTCCGGTACTTCAAAAATATCTCACTGTGACTCACGGGTAACTGGTTCTCTTATAGCTCAACACCAGCTTACAGCATCACAGTCGGATGAGCCTGAAGAAAGAAATAAACAAGGACAACTTGATTCAAGTTTCTCTAGCTTTGCTTCACATTCATTTCAAAACTACCCGCTACAGTTCCGGGAGGTAAAAATTACTGTGGCATTAGTTGTTCCCAGTTCCAAAGTTAAAGGTCTTGTCTCTTTAAATACTGCACCTGAGACATCAGAATTCAGCGGATCATTATCCAGGTCACAGCAAATAGATCAGAATACACAAGAAGTGATAAATGATGGTGCAGAGACCCGCACCGTGATTAGTTCAGATTCCTACATGGAAAACATTGTCTTGAGAACTTTTGAAGATGATCAGAATACACAAGAAGTGATAAATGATGGTGCAGAGACCCGCACCATGATTAGTTCAGATTCCTACACGGAAAACATTGTCTTGAAAACTTATGAAGATGATCAGAATACACAAGAAGTGATAAATGATGGTGCAGATTCCCGTACCGTGATTAGTTCAGATTCCTACATGGAAAACATTGTCTTGAGAACTTATGAAGATGATCAGAATAGAAGAGGAGAACTGATACAGAGAAAAAAGAACGCTTGTCCACTTTCTCAAGCAGAAGACGAATTTAGACAGCCAGTAGACAACTCTTCAACATTTGAAGACAAGAAAATTGAAGACTTGGAGGAGCAGTTACTCCGTATGAACCCCGGGTAAGTAGAACGTTTTAAACAGGATTTGCGGCTTCTTGCAGTGGAGCATTTAGAAATGTTTTCAGGGTGGAATATCAGATGGGAGGCACTTATTCGAGTACATAGATTTGAGGATCCTTTTCCCCTAAATTTTTATGATACATTCTAGATTACAATGAGCTGAAAACAAGTACATAATCTAACATTTTTAAGTGGAGCAAAAAAAAAAAAAAACCTATAGTATATGCCATGAAGGACATAGTGAGAACAAATGGGGGGAGGTAGGGGGGGGGAGAGGGGGGAAGGGAACTAAAAGCGGATAGCTCTTCTCCGCCCCAAATGCGCCACTGAGGAAATGTACATTAAGTTATTTAGCCGCAATTTTGTTTTTGTTTTGTCTTTTGTTTTGTTATTTTGTTTATTATGATCATTGTACATTTTTCTGTACTTTATCCAGTATCTTCTATGTTTTGTGTTGTGTGGTGTATGTGTAAAAATAATACGGGTCAGAAAGTCACACATTGACAGTACATATTTATTTACCATTCCTGAGATGGAACAAGACTTTTCATGTTCTGTTACATAACTCCATAAAACAGACTAGACCCTAGATATTTTTAATTGGGCCATTCGATTCGAAAACGTGAGACTAGCACAATCAGATGATGACATGTATCAATAATGTTTTTTTTTTAAATTTAGATTTGTCGAATGAATTAAATTAACAGAGAGAGAGAGAGAGAGAGAGAGAGAGAGAGAGAGAGAGAGAGGTAGGTAGGTGTTATTCGACAAATATTGACAACTGCCGTACCAATCTTCAGTGACCTGTAACTAATCACTTGACCTCGATGACCGTTAACCTTTGGTCTTGCACGTGTCATTCTCTCTGGCAAACGCTCTTTCTTGGAAGTCTTACGTCATGATGTCACATCGACACTAATCTTATGTCACAGGGCGGTCCAAACAGACAAACATTGTCATCCTGCCATACTTAACATGTACTGTACGTGTCTGAGTATCTAATTTATTTGGCTAAGCCTGTCGCAGTTCGTAATTAAAATGGAAATCAATAGCTAAATTATCATCACTCTCGTTTGTGCTGCTTACTGAGCATGGAGTCATCACTGTAGCTGTTACCCTGGCAGAAAGCCTGTACCAAACAGTGACATGCTCGTGTATCGGGGGTTTCTGTGACAATTAGTTTTACGTGATACGTTTCAATAGCTTAACATGAGCAGGTACATTTGGTTTGCAGACAAACGGAATGTTTTGTTTTAATACAACAATGGTATAGAAGTCAGGTTTCTGAAGGAACAATAATGTAACAGCACGGAACGTTTCGGCTAAACATTCATCGTCATCTGCAATCACAAACAGTAGACAGCGACCAGGAATTTACAACGGCTGTGAGCTAATGGCACGATAATATTAGTGATGTAGCATAGAAAACTCTGCGTAGTTTGTTGTTGTTGTTGTTGTAGGGGTGGCGGGGGAAGGACTCAGAGACAAGAAAGAATATGAATACTGCTCCCTCAGGAGTAAGAGGCGTCTGTTTGAAGTTTTGAATGGGGCTGGCAACCTCATCCTGTTAAAATTAAAAGAAAAAAAACACACACACACACACACAACCACTGCATGAGCACTTGAATGTATTGATGTAGGTCTACTGGGGGCGATCTTCAGTGGTGGTTGCATGTTCCAATGTGAGCACTAAGGACATGATGGTGACCATAAAAACAGTACCGGGTCTACAAACTAATATTTACACACTCGCTTACTCCAGTTGTCAAATTCAAGCAGCCAGGATACGCTCCTCCCCTGCCTTCTTGTGTTTTAATTTCTACGATCGTACGAGAATATGTCACACTGATCATTACTACGAGTGTTCGTATCGGTGCCACATACGAATGTGTACAAAGGCTTACCTGACGATTGATAAGATCTTAAGACTCAATAATGATTGTGCTATTCGTGCACAAGTTTGCAGTTTTGTGGTCAATTGCTCTATACAAGATTGCCAAGGTTTTAGCACGTACTGGCAGATATTATATATATATATATATATATATATATATATATATATATATATATATATATATATATATATATATATATATATATATATATATATATGTATGTGTGTGTGAGTGTGTGAAAGCTGAAGTTAAAAAAAAAAAGAGCACGAAGTGTGGTACGGAGTGTAGTGAAATTGACAGAGATACAACGGTAAAATACCTCCAAAGATAACATGTAAGGATAAAAACATAATGCGTAGGCTGCTGATAGTACATGATCGCCCAGACCGCGGGTCATCACCCTCCATAAAAATTGACTTGCTAGACAGGAGGGGAACGGCGGATAAAAAGGAAAAAATATGACTGGAAAGATTGCGTGAGACTAGAAAGGCTAAGGAGACGCAATTGGGGGGGAAACGGAGAAAAGTCACGTTTCCCAAGTTGACATAAAGTAAGGAACTCGACAGAAGGGACCTTGGATATGTTACGCCACAGTCATTTATTGGTCGCTTTTGCGATACCAAGCCTTTGATTTGAATTCAGCGGCAGAACGCAGATGTTTGGAATATTACAAAAATTAAAAAGTAACTTTTTCGTAATATTAATGTTAGGAATATAAAAATTAGCTGGCCGTGAACTAATATGTTCTTAATTTTACAGACGGATAGATAATATTGAAGATAATGACAAAAGACAGTGTTGTTCACATCAGCGACAGACTGTATGGAATAAAAAGTGTCGCTATTTGCACAAAAAAACACGACCTCGAGACGCAGGTGTTCAAATCTACTTAGTAGGGAAGCGAAGGGACATTGGTGGGAGCTGTGTCTAAATATAACTTTTAACGACAACATTTTGGAGGGGAGAGAAAGGTTGGTTCAAAAATCAAGTACGTTTTTGAAAAAAAACAAGTAGAGACGGACAGACTAACAGATAAACATCCATACTTGACTGAAGCATGACTGAAATGACTTTAGGGTAGGAAATTTGAATTTGAAATAAACCTAGGCAGTGATTGGCCACAGACAATCATTTTATCGGCGCTCAGACGCGCAAGTGGGGCCATTCCTCAATAGTTGTTCGATGATAGACACAGTATTTTAAAGTGTGGTGATTTCCAATTGAAAGAAAGTGAAATAAGTTCAGGGACGCCATACTATAGCCAGCAGCTCAGCTGAGTTTTGCTAGCATTTCTGTGTTCTTTATTCATAATCTGGTAAGATTGAAATTATTTCTTTGTATATTTTGAATATTGTTTAATGTTCGAGTGATTTGATACTGCCATATCATAATCTAGCCTTACAAACAAGTAGGGATTTGCTCTAGACCCCCCGCCCAAGTCAGGGTCTAGGGACCAACAATATACATAAACTCCAGCAAGGGTTAGGAAAGACAGATCAAGTGTTGAGAATAATGAAACATATTACCTATCCACTTTTAGGGAAGGAAACTAATAAATATTTTTCAGAATCTATAGTCTGGGAGGACCTATCTGATGTAAAACCACCATGGTAAATGTGCTGTTTGGTCAGAGAGATCTGACCTGTCTGTATGATGTGGTTGTTGTGTCCGTGTTGTGTCCAGACGTGGGTAGAGAATAGAATTTTGACACATAGCCAATACTTTGATTGCAGAGCTGTGAGTTTCAGTTGTCAACAAGGCGGTGTCCATTCAGTTGGTGATTTTACTCGAGTGTATCTGTGCAGTACGTTGTGACAGAGACCACTATTATTGCCCGCCAGCACGGAGAGGTGGGACCACCAGATTTCAGCACCAGAGCTACATATGCCAGTTGAGTGAGCCTCTGGTCTGCTGGAAGTTCACCAACGCCTTTTAGTTACTAATACCCCATAAAATTCCTGCAATTTACTGGACACTGTGTAGTCAATATAGACAGGTGTGATGAGGCCACCCCAACAGCACAAGCATTAACTATCCTCCCAAGTAGATGACTAATAGAACATTTTAATAAAACTAACTAGTCTAGTACTTATATATGTACACTCTTGCATTTATTATGTAACATTCCATGCATTTCTTTCATAATTTTTAAATCCTTTTTTTTTTAAAAAAAGTTCTGGTCAACATAAAACTTGATCCAGAACAAATAAATGTAATATAATTCTATCAAAAATTTTACACTCTTGAGTTAGTTCAGTGTATTATAATATTTGTTAAATATTATTAGTCTGCTTAAATATCTGTGGGTGTATCTATAACTATCACACCACATTACATATCATTACCCTAGACATTTTACATAGCTACATTCATTAAGGAAAAAAATTGAGTGTGAGGTCGTAGTGGTAGCAAGAAAGGCCTTCTGACAATTCACAACTACATTTTATCTCAGGAGCCTTCACAGCTGGCCTCATACATTACATTTAGTAATATCACCATCATACAATACCATCAAACCCACTACATACATTGGGGTCTTGTCCAGGGATAATTAGCCCAACAGTAATATTAGGATCTCCTGGTTGGAGAAATAAAATTAGAAAAAAAAAAAAATTGTCAAATTCCCTTTAAAATTAAAAGTGTCCCTGCAGATAAAAGTTGGTGAATCTTCACAGCCAGTGATAATTAATTAGTTAACTGGTTAGTTAGAATTAGTTAGACTATAGTCATAAGAAGTACTTAGTGTATTTACTGGTTAGAGATTTAGCTTGTATATTATTATATTGTCTGAAAAGTATGGCGGAGCTAGCAAAATTCCGATCAGCTGCTGTGCTGACCGCAAAGGAGATGGGAATGGATGGTCAGATTTTAATTCAATATGTAACGGCTGAATGTGATAAATATATTGAAAGGGAAGATAGAAAGGTAGCTGAAGAGAAGAGGTTACAAATTGAGGCTGATAGAGAAATTAAGAGGCTGCAGATTGAGGCAGAAGAAAAACGACAGCAAAGGGAGGCAGAAGAAAAACGACAGCAAAGGGAGGCAGAAGAAAAACGACAGCAAAGGGAGGCAGAAGAAAAAAGGTTGACTGCCGAAAGGGAGGCAGAAGATAGAAGGTTGCAAAGGGAGCACGAATTACGACTAAGGGAGCTGGAATTACAAGGCCCGGCTCCTGAAAATGGTGCCAGCCCTTTTGCCTCAGATGCTACGCCCAGTCTGGGAGCCTCAAACTCAGCTATGGGGTTTCATTTAGACCATTTTGTTGAAAAAGACGATGACATAGAGGGGTACCTAGGACGTTTTGAGTTATTAGCTACTACATATGGGTTAGAGAGAGAGAGGTGGAGTTTAAAGCTATCACAGGGATTGAGAGGTACTTCTTATGAAGTATTTGCCAAAATGAACAGGGAAGACCAAGACAATTATGACATGTTAAAGCAGGCTTTGTTATTAAGGTACGAGAAGAATGGTGAATTTTATCGTAAGAAATTTAGAAATGCCAAACTGTTGTCTGGGGAGACATACCACCAATTCTCTGCTAGACTAGAAACCTATTTGGAGAAATGGACGGCTCTGGGGAAGACCCAAGATCTTAAAGAAATGATCATGATTGAGCAATTGAGAGAGTCCATGGCTCCAGACATGAGAAAATTTCTCATGGAACAAGGTGCAGAGAAGTTGGGGGAAATTTTAAATGTTGCTGAGAGGTATCAGGCAGCTCAGGCAGAGGTAAGTGGTGCTAAAAAGAAGCACATAGACAATTTTAAAGCTCCACAGCAATTTAATAAATTTGATAATAGAGAGCAGGGAAATAAAGGTAGGACAAACTTTGAGCGGCCAAGAAATGACTATCGCGACAGAAACTCACAGTTCAATGACCAAAAGTTCAATGAAAGAAAACCGTTGAACCAAGGAAAAAGATGGTGTAAATGGTGCAAGAAGGATAACCATAACACCGAATTTTGTAGAAGGAAACCTTCAAACATTGCTGCAATGAAGTCGGGGACGCGAAGATTAAAGGTTAATCCTAATGGACAACAGGAACCTTATCACCCCCAGTTTGTGAGGATGTTATTTGTAATGGGGTCACCATAAGGTGCCTTTATGATACAGGTTTGGATTATGATTCAGTTGTGAAGTCTAGCCTAGTGGACCCAAGTCAGTATACCACAGAAACAGTGGAAATACAAGGGGCGACTAAGGACATACCACTCATGACACTTCCCATCGCAAGGATAACGGTGAAAACTCGCTATGTGGAGGGAGAAATCAGAGCAGCAGTGATAGATGAACCAATCTACCCTCTGATATTGGGGTGTAGATACGTCTTCTTGGGGAATCCCGAGAAACCTGTGATCATGGCGACAGTGCAGACCAGGTCACAGAAGAAGGAGGAAGAAGGTGAACCTATAAATGCTCATCCAGAGGAGATGAGGAAGGCGCAGGCTGAGGATAGGACACTCAAGCCCGTTTTAAAAAATTGCCCAAATGCCACACACCTCCGAGCAAGGGGGAATATTTCATGAAGAACAAACTCTTATACAGGAAGGCCGGAACTGGAACAAATGGTCACAACCAGCTGGTTCTTCCCACTTCATATAGAGATAAAGTGATGGAACTCGGGCATGCGATTCCCTTCAGTGGTCACATGGGGATCAGCGCCACAGGACAGCGTATAGCTTGTCATTACTTCTGGCCAGGGATAACGGAGGATATAAAAAGATATGTCAAATCCTGCCCAGAATGTCAAAGGTAGCTCCAAAGCACTGGACTGCTCCTGCAACTCTAGGGAAATGCCCATAGTGGGAACACCTTTTGAGAGGGTTGCAGTGGATATTGTAGGACCTCTCACTCGGACCAAGAGGAGGAACAGTTACATCCTTACTCTGGTGGACACTTGTTCTATGTGGGGAGAGGCGGTAGCCCTGCCATCAATTGATTCAAAACATGTAGCAGAGGCACTACTTACAATATTTACCCGATTAGGATTCCCGCATCAAATCTTGACGGATAATGGTTCTCAGTTCAAGGGGAAACTAACGGAAGAAGTTTTTAAGCTATTTCAAGCCAGACACTTTCATTGTAGTCCGTACCATCCACAAGGGAACGGCCAGGTAGAGAGGTTCAACGGGACTCTCATTTCTATCCTGAGAAAGCTGGCACACGAAAAACCGGATCTGTGGGATCAATTCCTGCCCGCCGCATTGTTTGCGTACCGGGAGGTACCACATAGTTCAACCGGGATGGCTCCCGCAACTCTGCTATTTGGGAGGCCAATAAAAGGTCCATTAGAAGCTCTATTAAGGACCTGGACAGATGAGAAGGCGGAAGAGACTGTTACTTCATCGTATCAATACGTGAACGAACTGACCACTCGTTTGAAAGCTGGATGGAAACTGGCAAATGATAATTTGAAGCAAGCCAGGAAGAAACATGCAGCATATTTTAATAGGAAGGCAAAGGACAGGGAACTGGCAGTCGGAGAGAAGGTGCTGCTTCTACTACCCGGAAGCCAGAATAAATTACAAATTGGTTGGCAAGGTCCATATACGGTTCTAGAGAAGGTGTCTAGAACAAACTATAAAATTGACAAAAAGGGGAAGGAGAAAGTTTATCATGTAAACCTGTTAAAGAAGTATCTGGACAGACCACTCCAGGAAAGCACCCCCTTATTGACCTTGGCTATTGCAACCCAGATGCAAAAAGAACCACTCACCTCACATGAATACCCATTACATCCTTGTGAAACCGCAGCACAGGTAAAAGTCAGTAAGCACCTGACTAAAAACCAGAGGGAGAGAGTTCAACAGGTTCTGGAGGAACATACAGATGTATTAACAGATAAACCAGGCCATACAAATTTGCTACAGTATGACATGAAACTGGTAGACTCAAACCCAATCTGTATGAGAGCCTATTCTATTCCGTTCGCGAAGGAGAAGGCATTGAAGGAAGAAATAGAGTATTTGTTGAAGGAGGGGATTATTTCGCACAGTGAATCATCTTTTAGTTCTAGTGTCGTTTTGTTGAGAAAACCGTCTGGGGAACACAGACTGTGCATAGATTACAGGAAACTGAATGCTGTCACAGAAGGACAAGTGGATCCATTACCAGACACACAACAGTTATTTGCCAGACTGAACAAGGCAAAATACTTTTCAAAGGTGGATCTTAGTAAAGGCTATTACCAGATCCCAGTGAAGCCTGAAGTGAGACCTTATTTGGCTTTTAGCACCTCGGATGGACATTATGAATTCAATATGCTACCATTCGGACTGAAAAATGCTCCGAGTGTGTTTTCAAGGATGATGCGCAAATTGTTGGATCCCCTGAATAACCCATGTATCACGAATTTCATGGATGATATTCTCGTCGCCACAGAGACATTTGAAGAACACATTGAAGCTCTGGAGATGTTGTTTGATAGACTTCGGGAGGCGAACTTAACTGCTAGGCCAACAAAATGTTGTATTGGATGCAAAGAGTTGGAATTCTTGGGACACACTGTATATCAGGGTAATATGACCCCTGATCCTAAGAACTTGGAAAAACTGCAGAGAGCACCTAGGCCGCAAACAAAAAAGGACGTGCGATCATTTGTGTCGTTATGCGGATTTTATCAGAAATACATCAAGAATTTTAACGCTATTTGTGCTCCTCTGACTGATCTGACTCGCAAGGGACTTCCAGATAAAATTATTTGGACTGCACAATGTGAACTAGCGTTCCAAGAGTTAAAGGAAAAACTCACTAGCAAGCCTATTCTCAAACTGCCTGATTTGACACAGGACTTTGTCTTAAGAACCGATGCAAGTAATGTAGGACTAGGAGGGGCTTTGTTGCAAAGATCATCTTCACCTGATGGGGAACTGAAACCAGTCGCTTATGCAAGCCGTAAATTGAATAAGGCGGAACAAGGATACTCCACAAGCGAAAAAGAATGTTTAGCGTTAATCTGGGCAATAAAGAAGTTTCAAATCTATCTGTATGGTAGGACTTTTGTGGTGGAGACGGACCATCAGCCTCTCGTATTCTTATCTCAGGCTAAGCATGAAAACGCAAGATTGCTGAGGTGGTCTTTATTGCTTCAACCTTATCAGTTCAGTATCCAATATATCCCAGGCAAATTGAATGTCGGTGCAGATTTCCTCAGTCGGCACCCCTGTAATCAAAATTAGAGTAGCGGCAGACGTGAGGAGTAATTTTACCTATGTGTATCGCTGGTTTTGGAACTTGCCATAGGCATGTTTTCAAGTGGGGAGATGTGTAGTGAAATTGACAGAGATACAACGGTAAAATACCTCCAAAGATAACATGTAAGGATAAAAAAAAACATAATGCGTAGGCTGCTGATAGTACATGATCGCCCAGACCGCGGGTCATCACCCTCCATAAAAATTGACTTGCTAGACAGGAGGGGAACGGCGGATAAAAAGGAAAAAATATGACTGGAAAGATTGCGTGAGACTAGAAAGGCTAAGGAGACGCAATTGGGGGGGAAACGGAGAAAAGTCACGTTTCCCCAAGTTGACATAAAGTAAGGAACTCGACAGAAGGGACCTTGGATATGTTACGCCACAGTCATTTATTGGTCGCTTTTGCGATACCAAGCCTTTGATTTGAATTCAGCGGCAGAACGCAGATGTTTGGAATATTACAAAAATTAAAAAGTAACTTTTTCGTAATATTAATGTTAGGAATATAAAAATTAGCTGGCCGGATGGCCCATTCTGAGCAGTGAACTAATATGTTCTTAATTTTACAGACGGATAGATAATATTGAAGATAATGACAAAAGACAGTGTTGTTCACATCAGCGACAGACTGTATGGAATAAAAAGTGTCGCTATTTGCACAAAAAAAACACGACCTCGAGACGCAGGTGTTCAAATCTACTTAGTAGGGAAGCGAAGGGACATTGGTGGGAGCTGTGTCTAAATATAACTTTTAACGACAACATTTTGGAGGGGAGAGAAAGGTTGGTTCAAAAATCAAGTACGTTTTTGAAAAAAAAAAACAAGTAGAGACGGACAGACTAACAGATAAACATCCATACTTGACTGAAGCATGACTGAAATGACTTTAGGGTAGGAAATTTGAATTTGAAATAAACCTAGGCAGTGATTGGCCACCGACAATCATTTTATCGGCGCTCAGACGCGCAAGTGGGGCCATTCCTCAATAGTTGTTCGATGATAGACACAGTATTTTAAAGTGTGGTGATTTCCAATTGAAAGAAAGTGAAATAAGTTCAGGGACGCCATACTATAGCCAGCAGCTCAGCTGAGTTTTGCTAGCATTTCTGTGTTCTTTATTCATAATCTGGTAAGATTGAAATTATTTCTTTGTATATTTTGAATATTGTTTAATGTTCGAGTGATTTGATACTGCCATATCATAATCTAGCCTTACAAACAAGTAGGGATTTGCTCTAGACCCCTCGCCCAAGTCAGGGTCTAGGGACCAACAATATACATAAACTCCAGCAAGGGTTAGGAAAGACAGATCAAGTGTTGAGAATAATGAAACATATTACCTATCCACTTTTAGGGAAGGAAACTAATAAATATTTTTCAGAATCTATAGTCTGGGAGGACCTATCTGATGTAAAACCACCATGGTAAATGTGCTGTTTGGTCAGAGAGATCTGACCTGTCTGTATGATGTGGTTGTTGTGTCCGTGTTGTGTCCAGACGTGGGTAGAGAATAGAATTTTGACACATAGCCAATACTTTGATTGCAGAGCTGTGAGTTTCAGTTGTCAACAAGGCGGTGTCCATTCAGTTGGTGATTTTACTCGAGTGTATCTGTGCAGTACGTTGTGACAGAGACCACTATTATTGCCCGCCAGCACGGAGAGGTGGGACCACCAGATTTCAGCACCAGAGCTACATATGCCAGTTGAGTGAGCCTCTGGTCTGCTGGAAGTTCACCAACGCCTTTTAGTTACTAATACCCCATAAAATTCCTGCAATTTACTGGACACTGTGTAGTCAATATAGACAGGTGTGATGAGGCCACCCCAACAGCACAAGCATTAACTATCCTCCCAAGTAGATGACTAATAGAACATTTTAATAAAACTAACTAGTCTAGTACTTATATATGTACACTCTTGCATTTATTATGTAACATTCCATGCATTTCTTTCATAATTTTTAAATCCTTTTTTTTTTAAAAAAAGTTCTGGTCAACATAAAACTTGATCCAGAACAAATAAATGTAATATAATTCTATCAAAAATTTTACACTCTTGAGTTAGTTCAGTGTATTATAATATTTGTTAAATATTATTAGTCTGCTTAAATATCTGTGGGTGTATCTATAACTATCACACCACATTACATATCATTACCCTAGACATTTTACATAGCTACATTCATTAAGGAAAAAAATTGAGTGTGAGGTCGTAGTGGTAGCAAGAAAGGCCTTCTGACAATTCACAACTACATTTTATCTCAGGAGCCTTCACAGCTGGCCTCATACATTACATTTAGTAATATCACCATCATACAATACCATCAAACCCACTACACGGAGCAGGGCCGGCTCATGGGTGGTGCCAGCGGTGCGGCAGCACCAGGGACTGTCTTGGGAAGGGCGCCGAAAAGAATAAATTAAAAAAAAATTGAAATGTTAAAAGAACAGTTAAAACTGGATTGGTTCAGAGTTTAAAGTACGAACTATTTGTATGTTTACATTGATTTCAGTTCTCACATATACGTTTTTTTCGATTAGTCTGTGTCTGTATTATTTTTTTCTCTTCGTACGGAGATCCCATTTCTACTTCAGCATGATTAAAAAAACATAAATCATCCAGAAAATTTTAAAAACGTTAGTTTATTATATTATTATAAAATACTACAACGAACACTTGTATCGGAAATTACAGTGTAATCCAGCACAATAGCATGAAATTGAGTCTCGTGAATGTATAAAATAGGACGTCACAGGAGGGGAGGGGTGCCATCACAAGACCTTGTAATATTGGAAGTAGGACTGCAACAAGAACTGCAAGTTGATTGGTGGATACGTCCGCTCTTTTGTTGTTGTGAATTCGTAAATGTGTCCACAATTTATAAAGATCTAGTTCTGTTTATAAATGCAGAAGGTACATGGTGTTAACATTTTCAGCACATAATGGTACGCGCAGACGTTCAAGTTTATTTAGGGGTAGATGAATTACACAAAAAATTACTCTAATCCAGGGGTCGGGATAGGGTTAATTTCGACCTACCAATACAATACACATTGGCGGGGCTGCCATAGAAACCACCGTTGTAAGAGCATGCACGTGTTTGGTGAAGGCTTCCTGGAGATAATGCTGCAATGTTGACTCCATGCTCCATAAGGAGCGCATGTGTTAGTGCAGGCTCTCTAACAACAACTACAGTGCTGGCTCCATGCTCCGTTAGGATCAGCAAGGAGAAAGAAGGAGAAGAATACATTGTAGGGGATGATTTGGTAGATCTGTATGTGACGGTACAAAAGCTAGATGAATGTCGCACTAGCCCCTCCCATCAACATTTAAAAACACGACATCTCTCCCAAGATTAAAAGTTCTTTGTCTCATTCCCAGTGAAAACTCACGTGCTGGTTTACAAAAATTCACCTTAATCGTAAACTGTGTGATATTGGAACGCAATCCTTTCTTTTAAGTGAAGTTGACATTCTGTTTGTATTTTCCACCGCTCTTTGGAAGGAATTATAAATTTGTGAACGATATGACGAATTAGATATAACTGCCATCCACTTTTATTTTATGTGGTAGATGTATGGGACATTTTCCCCGTGCTTTTTATTGCGTTTGATAATAATAATAAAAACGGATCTTTAAAACAAACCTCAGAAATGAGATATCTGAGAAAGGTGGTTGAAGTAACAAGAAATCGATACGTCAAGACCTAAAAACCCAACCCCTGCAGACCCAAGTAGAACAGTCCCAACTAAGATGGTTTGACCATCTCTGCAAAATGCGAGAAGATCGGTTGCCATGGCAGGTATGGAAGGCTAAGAGCCAGGAATCCAGACCTCCAGGACGACCCAGAGTCCGCTGGGAGGACAACATTAGACAATCTCTGAATGACCGAGGACTAGAATGGAACCAGGCCAGGAGGAAGACAGCTGATAGGAAAGTATGGTGCTCTTTCTTCCAAACCTCTACACCTCACAGTAGAAGAGGAGCGACCTCTGTACATTAAAATTCTTCTTTAAATTAATTTATATACTTTGATTAGTTTACATACTTAGTCGTTCTTCTTCTACCCTGGGGGTACCTATGGGTTCTTCCCATATACTAAACAGTACCTGCTTGTCTTGAAATACACATTTTTCTTGTACTGGCAACACTGACAATCTTGTCCACATAATAAAATAATGAACTGTCATCTATAATTGTGGCGTATAAGCAATTGAGTGTCTAGACAATAGTTCATTTTTCTGTCACCACAGAAACAACCAAACGTTTGGCATATTGTTCGATGATAACCCTCAATTTCACTTGCCACTATAACTTTAACACAACTCAAGCAAACTTGCTTCCTAACGCTAATCGCGTTTCAGATCTGACTGATTTAATTTTGAACAACAATTTTCAACGATGACTATTCCCGAACTTTCTAGAACAAGTTTTTCTCAAAACAGCTCATCTAAACCAGTGAATTTACAGTCGCTTAGTAGAAGTCTCACAAAAATCAAACACCAACCTAAAAAACTCCAAACAAAAAACACTACTTTAGAATTGTCAAGGCCAAGGTCAACCTTAACTAAACTACCGTGATCAAAGGACGTCAAACCTACTCTTGATCCCTCCTTCAATGTATTATGGATTAATTCCCTTTGACTATAAAATAATTTCAGTCATAAAAGTCGATCTTATAGAATATAATTCAGCCCAAATTTCTGATTCCCGATACTATCTGTTCCACTTCCATTCTGCATACATGGCCAAACCATCGTAATTGGGACATGTCCACTTGGGTCTGTAGGGGTTGGGTTTTGAGAAATTGACATATCGTCTTGTTGTGGACCATGTCTCTTCTTCAGATACCTCATTTCTGAGGTTTGTAGCTGGCTTTTGTGGGTTGCAGTCATTGCCCATGACTCGCATCCATAAGTGTTACGGGATTTGCCTCCCCTTTGTTCTGCAGTAGTGGTCCACTAGTGGCCAAAACTCAAGTGTATCTAAAATAACAGGTGTCTATCTTTGCACAAAATTACTCTTGGCAGACTTGTAGATAGAAGGATACGGATGCTTCTGTATCATGGGAGTATTCACAAGATAATTCAGAAGTCAAGAACATTGCTGCATAGGGCAGAGCACTATTAACTTATATCTGATCCGGCACCTTTTAAGAAGTTTTAAGCAATCGTGTGGCTTGTTCGAGCCCCCAGCTGGTGTAATCCAGCGAAATTCCTGTTATACGTATTTCTGCTCCATGGCTGTAACTATATATATATATATATATATATATATATATATATATATATATATATATATATATATATATATATATATATATATATATATATATATATATATACACACACACACACATATTTCTGTCGCATAGAGATTATGATCAATAAATTTTCTATATTCTCTTCTTTTTCTACCCGTGTCCTTTACTTTATTATCGCTCTTTTATCCTTTTCCTGTATTTCTCGCATTCGTTCGTTTGCGAAAAATATTTTCTTTCCCATTCTCACTTTACCGTTTTTCTTTCTCATACTGATACGCAGATGTCAGTCAGACGAGAAACTGTGAATATTCATCTATCTCAGACAGAGGAGCAGACTTTTGGCTAGCATTTTCACCTGACACGAACGTTTCTCCGGCGTGAGGTGTGATAACCGACATCTGCACGGCACAGAATGAGACATCTGTCTACAGTTTCCCCTGTCACAGTGTTTCTCTGGCCAATTGCTCGGCCTAAGGTGTGGAAAATGTCATCTGCATGGCTCAGGAATAGCCGTACGTCGGGAGGTCTTAAGACGCGGCTGGCAGCTATGGCTGGTGTCTGGGTATGTGCAGTGTTAAAGACGGGAAAGGGGAGATGATTTCGGATTTTGTAATAGAGCGCATCCTTTGTCCTGTTTCATATATCTACCCAGGAGCTGTAAATTGAGTTTCATTCGTACTCCTAAATCTGCAGTAGACAGATCGCCAGGCTAGAAGAAATATCTTGTATATTGAAAAGTCTTTAGTTTCTGGCCAACATTTTGCCGAGTTCTAGACTACTATTATATTGAATGATTCTAGTTCGTAGTATTAATCTGTAGTTCTGTGTGGAGGTAAATATTATATTAAGTATTTAGTATTTTGTGAAGTGTTTAAAGTGTTAAATCGCTTATTTCATTTTTCACTAGTTCTTTTGTGCAGAGAGAATTAAAATATAGTCTGTATTATTTTCTAGTGACGTGTTTCAGTGGAAAGCAGAATAAATTATATTTCTAGCTTAAACTCAGGCAGCCATAAATGAATTTAATTAAACTGCTAATAATCAGACGGGAATATATTTTAAAATTAACTTATAACTGAAATGCTATATCAGTGAGTATTGACGGGATACATATGTATTCCTAATTCATGGTGATTGATTTTATGTATATAACTTATTTCACGGGAAGTTTTAAATGATAAGTCAAGCTGTACGCTTGCAGTTTAAAATGTAAGTTATAACAAGTACATAATATGTATAATTATTTTATATGTGTTTCTTTCCTCCATTTAGTGAAGAAAACTGGGGTTAACCCAAACTTTGCCAGCGTTAAGTACAGAGATATCTGTGAAGAACTAAAACATTCTTTCCTTAAAGGACTTGGTGCATAACCTTTACAAGAACTTTAAAGATTTTAAAGAAGTAACGGGCCCATCGAGCCTGATTTAATTCTTCCAGAGAAAAATCTCAAGTACATTTAGCCCGTGTGGCAAGTAATAGATTACAAACATTAACTTTTCCGACAATTTTTACTCATTGTGGAGTGACCAAGAATTTTACCTTTTGATCGAAGTTACAAACCTGACATTGTTCCTAAGTAGTGGAAACCTCGTGATTCTGATCCTGTGAGCCCGCTTGAAAACTATTTCTTACCTGAACTGATAAAGTGACACTAACTTAAAATCTGAACAAAATCATCGCCTGAAGAGGACGCTCCCCGGACAAATTGGATGAAACCAAGATCTGCAGAGCTGGGTATCCGCTTCACCAAACGATAAAAACAGATTGTGTCATAACGTGCGCCAGACGGCGAACAACAGCAAGCTATAGGGTAAGAAAGTGAGAAATGCACGACAGGGCCCTGATGAATGAACCGAGAGAAAGCAGGAACGAGTGACTCCCTTTTTATGGTTTACCAAATTTCACCCACTTTGTAATTTCTTTGTGCAAGTTTTGTTGCAAACAAGATACTTTTCCTTAGGATAGATCATACTAAGATCTAAGTCTGTTCATACCTTTAAAAGGGGAAAATCATTAGATTACCGCTAATGTATTCTTGATTCCTTGGGGCTATCACTTTCTTCTAACAGGACTGTGGGCATACCTTGAGGGATAAGATCATACTGTGGGTCTATCATTCTGGTAGAAATTCATTGATTTTATGACTATGTGTATATGTTTCTTGATGTAATTTTTGTGTGTTGTGATGAAATTTTAGATGATAATTAAAATTTCTCTTGAACTTAATCAGCGCGTTGGTCAGCTCGTTCCAAAATTTATCTGTATAATCACTGTTATAGTTTTTTCCCACGTCTGTGCGTCTTCTTTCTTCTTCTTCTTCGTTCGTCCTGAAAAGGACGGTGGTTGCGTTGTGTCTGTTTACGCCTAAGCTGTGATATCTGCACCTTTCGGTCGACACATCCGACTTCTGCACGGCATTTTTTAGGACCGGGTTTGCCTTCCCATTTCGATCCACACTCGCTCAGCCAGACTGCACAGCTGCAGACTGTTTCCAGGACCACCACGTGGAGGTGGAGTGCGGTCTTGACCAGCTCTGGTTCGCTGGTCTGACGCAGGCAGTCAAGCTATGAGTCGCTGACTGCGGTCTCTATTGCTGCGTCTTGAGGTCCCGTCTGTGCGTCTAACTGTCGTCACTTGTGTGCGTGCACGTGAGTGGTACGTTCATATATATTAATATATGTTGTCAATAGACTGTCTGACTCCTCTAGATCTGTTGTAGAAGATAGGCTAAAAGAGAGAAAAGATTCTCGATTTCAGAGACAGCCTCTATTGATTTCTACCATCTCACTCGTGGAAATCTATTTCTACTATCATCTCTCACTGTGGCGATCATTCATTCTAATCTATTCAGAAGGGATGTCACGTAGCGTTTAAAGGATAAGAGAATTATTTAGAGGAAATAATAGATCTGATGTGGAAGATTTGGCTCAAGGAATCCCTGCTGGGTTTTCCCACTTCCAAAGGGTGACGAAGAGGGTAAATTCTCCTAACTCGACAGGTCTGGAAAAGATTGTAAGGAGATATTTGGTCTCTCGCTACCGTCGTCCCCTTCTCAGTTATCTATTATTATTATTCTTTAAATTATATTATATTTTACGAGCCCCCCCTCCCTTATAAAGGAAGATAAACATAGACAATATTCAACATCTAATGGAAGGAACAAAGCGTGGGGTACAGTATATACACCCAATTGGTTTATTGCAATAAAGTGAATAGATGGTGAATGATAGTATTGTCGATGGAATTAGTGTCTGCTGTATGTATTATGTGTCTCACAATTCACGTGTTTTTCATCATGGATGACTAAACTTTGTGGCATTGATTAGGTGAGTTTCCTTTGTCGTGGACTTAGCTTTTCAGCCCCTGGCTGATAGTGAAGTGTGGTTAGTTCTCCGGTCTCCTGACGTTGCCCCGGTAGGTCTTGAATGGTTCGGATTTGCCTTCTCTGTGCTCGACTCCGTATTCTGCGCTGAGATTGGACTGTCGTGCAAGGCTCCACCATAGACTGAAGACAAATACGACGGCTCCATTAATTTTCTAGCTTTAGAAAGCAGTCTTTCCCTAAGCCGTCCCTCTGCCCGTCACCTCAGATTTTAGTCTCTAACATCATATGTCTAGAGTCTAATCTTGAATTCAAGTTTCTCCTGTCTGTCCTTTATTATATTTCTCTGCCCCAGTGGCAGTATTATAATTCTTTAGACTGATTTATCGTCAGCTTAACCCGATGAATTATTATAAATGTCAGTTAAACCCACCAAATTTATCATAGAAATGTCGGCAACAGTATTCTAGTTCTGTGCCTCTAGCCTAATCGTCATGTCATTATGATGAATTTAACAAATAATTGGACATCCGTGTTTTTAGAATTGTCTGACAACATTATCACACACTTCATGTCTGGTCGCCTCGTCATATAATTTATAATGAATATATGTCACGGTCGGTCAACATTATCGTTACTATTAATTTCCGTTAGTCTAAACGTCGGGTCGAAAATAATCAAATAATATGGAAATTAATAGCTATATATATATATATTCCCGTTATACATTATTATGAACATGTACATATCCCGTGGGATCATAAAATATACCCGATCACATGTGGCTGGATGTGATCGTAAAACAAAAATATGAATAAAGTAAACATACCAATCTTGCGTCGATTTTGCAATGTACTACACATTTCATCACATTATATTCTAGCGAGATTTCACTTACCTACTCAAAGATGGACGCTAACCCGCAATTAGACACGTGGCTTCAGTGCTTTTAATGCGAGAATTCGCCGATAATTGGGTTAGACCTAGCTGTCTCAAGGGTTCCGGGCAAGTGAAGATTGCTCGTGTTTGGCGCACTTTTAGCGGGACATTTCCGCTTGGACACGTGATCCATAGCGTGCATCATGTGACATTAGCGTCAATAAACGCTCCAATCAATAGCGTTAAAAGTCACGTGGGGTCTTCCTAAAGTGGCATAAACTGGTTTTATCAGCTTAAGCAGTCTTAAATTAAAACAGGTTCCTAGCTACCGAGGTCATTGGTCAACAATGACGTCGTATCTAAAAATAGCGAGGAGGAAATACTGAATGCTAGGAGAATTTCCGCCAGTGACAATTCCCGGGACTTTGCGATCATGCATTGAGGATGAGAAAAAAACGATGTCACGTAAATAATAAAAAAAATGAAGAGAAGATTGGGCAAGTTGTCACACAAGCCCCTCCCCAAGTTTGACGTTCCGTCCAACTCCTCTTGTCCTGTCTTCCTCTTCCTTTCCAGTTTCTCATATCTCCTCGGTTGCGTCCGGATGTCTGCTCAAAAAATCTGCCCCTACGTTGTTCTTCCCAGGTATGTATTCTATGTGAAATGAATATGGCTGCAACAGGAGTGACCATCTCATAAGCCGGGCATTAAGGTTCTTCGACGCTGCAAGAAATATCAACGGTTGGTGATCACACTGCACCGTGAACCCTTTCCCGTATAAATATGGCCGAAACCTCTGCACAGCCCATATTAGCGACAGACACTCTCGCTCGATGGTAGAGTAGCTCTGTTCAGCAGGGTTCAATTTCCTACTAGCATATGCGATGGGGAACAGAGCCGCAGAAGGCCCATCACTAGGCTGCAGGAGAGTGGCTCCTATCCCTATATTGCTAGCATCTGTTCGCAGCGTAAAGTTCAGAGTTAAGTCAGGCAGTCGCAGAATTGGCCTAGCTGTGAGTTTCTCCCCCAGCAGCGTGTAGGCATTTTCGCACTCCGCTGTCCAGGTTACCCCGTCCGGGCTCCCACTCCTGGCCAATGCGGTCAATGGCGCACTCAGGGTATTAAAATCTTTAATATATCTCTGGTAGAAGCCACATAGAGACACAAATGACCTTACATCCTTTTTAGTCTGGGGTCGTGGGGCCCGCTGTAACTTCTCAATATTACGCGCATCTGGGAACATGCATCCATGCGAGATAGTGTGTCCCAGGAATTCTAGTTGCTCGCAGGCAATTTGACATTTTGTAGGGCGAGCGGTGAGTCCTGTTTCTCTAAGTCTTTCGAAGAGTAGGGAAACTGCGTCCAGGTGCTCCTCAAAGGTGTTCGTGGCAATAAGTATGTCGTCCATGAAATTACTTATCCCAGGGTGGTTCAGGGGTTCCAGTAGCTTCCTCATCATACGAGTAAAGACGCTTGGGGCGTTGCTTAGCCCAAATGGCAATACATTAAACTCGTAATGGCCTTCAGAAGTACTAAATGCTAACATATGTCGAATTTCCTCTTTTACCGGGATCTGGTAGTACCCTTTGCTAAGGTCTATCTTCGAAAAGTATCGTGCTCTACTCAGCTTGGTGAAAAGCTGATTCTGATCCGGTAAGGGCTCCGCTTGAAATTCCGTTACAGCGTTGAGCCTTCGGTAGTCTATGCAGAGGCGATGTTCTCCTGTGGATTTTCTAAGCAACACTACACTCGCACTATAAGGCGACTCTGATTTTGAGATAATATTTTCCTTAAGCAGGTACTCGATTTCCTCACCCAATGCCTTTGCTTTAGCATAAGGAACAGGATAGTTCTTAACTCGTACCGGGGCGAGGTCTGTTAGCTTCATATCAAATTCTATCAGGTTGGTCATGCCAGGTTTATCCGTGAGTGTACTAGGGTGTTTTCTCAACAACTGTTGAACCCGTGCCTGCTGATCCTCCGTTAAAGTTGAACTAATCTGAACATCTTGATGAGTTTCGCACTGACGAAGAGGGTATTCACAGGAGGTCAGGGGTTCTGCCTCAGTTTCCGTCGCAATAGCCAGTGTCAGGAAATGTGCTGGTTCTGCACCTGGTCTTTCATAATATCGCTTATCGTAAATTTTTCAGCAGGCAAATCTTTAATGTGCGCGACATTTTCTCAACAATTTTATATGGACCTCTCCACCCGATTTGCAATTTATTATTGCTACTGGGCAGGAGTAATATTACCTGTTCTCCTACTTCTAGCTCCCTATCCTTCGCAGTGCGGTTGTAGTAACGCGCATGTTTACGACGGGCACGGCGTACATTTTCCTTTGCCAGTTCCCATCCTGTTTTAAGGCGTTGGGTCAACTCCTTCACGTATTGGGATGCAGAGGTGACCGTCTCATCAGCTTTATCATCTGTCCAAGTACGTAACAGTGCCTCTAAAGGTCCTTTTATAGGTCTACCAAACAGCAATGTGGCAGGAGGCATCCCAGTAGAATTGTGGGGTACTTCGCGGTAAGCAAATAGTGCTGCGGGTAAGTATTGATCCCAGCTCTCTGGTTTTTCCTGCGCAAGTTTCCGAAGGATGGAAATAAGGGTCCCGTTAAACCGCTCCACCTGGCCATTTGCCTGGGGGTGGTAGGGAGAGGTGTGGATATGTCGGGCCTGAAATATCCTAAACACTTCCTCGGTGAGCAGAGCCTCAGCAACATGCTTAGAATCACAGGCGGGCATAGCAATTGCCTCTGCCCACATGGAGCAACAATCCACTAACGTGAGTATATAACTGTTTCTCTTTTTGCTACGAGTAAGTGGACCCACAATATCCACCGCTACTCGTTCGAAGGGTGTGCCCAAGATTGGCATTTCTCCCAGAGTGGCTGGGGCCGTCCAGTGTTTCGGCGCTGTCCTCTGGCACTGCGGGCATGATTTCACATATCTCTGGATATCGGCGTTGATACCTGGCCAATAATAATGACATGAAATACGCTGAATCGTGGCACTTATGCCCATGTGGCCACTAAACGGAAGGGCATGGCCCATTTCTAGGACCTGGGCTCGGTATGCTGATGGAACCACAAGTTGCCCATGTTCCTGTCCTCCATTTCCTGCTTTCCGATGCAACAGCCCATTTTTCTTGTAGAAGTCTCCCTTTTGGAGAGGAGTGTGCGCTCTCGGTAGTTTTTTGTAGCAGGGTGCTAGAGATTGATCCTCCGTTTGTGCCTTTTTTAATTCCTCAGGAAGGATGTTGGGTGGGGATTCCAACTCCGTATTCCGTTTGGCCTGTCCTCTAGTGGTGACAGCCGCCACAACCAGAGGGTGAATGGGTTCTCCCAAGAACACATACCTACACCCTAAGATCAAGGGATAAATAGGGTCGTCCAAGATCGCTGCACGGATTTCCCCAGTCACATATTTTGATTTGACCTTAATCTTGGCTATGGCCAAACGCATAGGTGCTGCACTTTTAGTAGGTCCTTGTATTTCTATAGTGTCTTCTGTCATCTGGTCAGGCTTGACTAGGGATGCACAGACAACTGCGTCGAATGCAAGGCCTGTATCATAAAGGCAGGTCACCTCTTGGTCATTTACGAGGACTGTCTCAACGACCGGGGGATGTCGGGGTTTGTCCAGAGGTTCTTCCGGTCCATTTCCCCTTGCGGCACTTTTACGTAAGCAGGCAGCATGATGAGGTGGGTTTTTCCGGTTGCACTCCTGCGTATTGTGGGTGATGGTTCTACAGTGCTTACACCATTTTTCCCCTTGCCTCTGCTGCTGGAAATTAGATCTCTGAGTAGTCTTGTAGTCTGGCTTGTCATGCTTTTTGAAGTTAGTATACGGTGGTTTCACTTGGGGGTCCATGTGTGACTGAGCTGTCTGTCTAGGTACGTAATCTGGTTGTTTCCGTCTGGGTGGTGGATTCTCTGATAGTGCTGCCTGATATCGTTCCGCTAACTGGACTATGGATTCTAAAGTGCTGGCCCCATTCTCTGTCAGGAATCTTCTCATGTCGGAAGTCATGGTGTCCTTCAGTTGTTCGATCATGACCATTTCCTTCAGGCCTTCCCAATCATGAGTAAAATTCCCTAGGGCACCCCACTTCTCCACGTAGGAATCCAGTCTCGCAGCAAACTGAGCAAAGTTCTCTCCGACTTCCCTCCTAGAGTTACGGAACCTCTTCCTATAGGCGTCAGCATGTAGCTCATAACGAACCAATAGTGCCTTTTTCAAAGAGTCGTAGTCATCCTGTAAACCTGGAGGAAGCTTGCTATACACGTCATAAGCAGTTCCTCTAAGCCCTTGCGACAGTTTCAGGTTCCATTTGCTCTTCTCCAAACCAAACGTGGTGGCAAACTTCTCAAATTTGTCGAGATACCTATCGATCGAGTCGGCTTGTTCCGAGAAAGCTTCGAATGGAAACGTCAAGGGTCCCAAAGTTGACATGAGTGAGGATGGCAAAGGTCCTGTGCCCCCTGCGTGCAAGGAAGGCATATCATCTGACCGTGGCGATAGGTTGCCTGAGGAGGTAGATGCGGTCGCACCGGCTACTGGTTCAACTCTTTGAGCTTGTCCCTGCATCTCTAACTGCTTCATCTTCAATGCATGCTCGCGTTCATCTTTCTCGCTTCTTTCTCTAGCGTCTACAGCTTTTATCCTCTCATCTATTTCTGCTAACTTTATTCGCTCTTCTCTTTCAGCTTTCGCTGTTTCTCGAGCGTAATACTTATCAGTCTCGACACTGACATAATTTGCAAGGTCCACCCCACTATAACCTAGATCTCGACCGGCCTCCCCTAGTGCTGCCTTAAGCTTAACTATTTCAGCCATCTTTTGCAGTTAAAGTCCACACTGAGTAAGCTAGTGCTACCTTCCAATAGTATTTCTAGCAACAAGTAAATACTAATTATTTATCCGACTGCTGTAGAATGAAATTACTACAGTTATGGAGACTTAAGGTCTGTAATTCAATGAAATACAAAATCAAGAACTAACTTAATTAAACACAACATATATAAAGGGATTCACCAATCAATGCCTGAATTTCTAGAAAAAATGTTTTCTGTCTTTCTAGAGCTCACTGTGTGAAAATACATGTGTTAAAATGGTATACTGTAATGACTGAATGGATGATACTATCCCAGAGGTATGATAAAATACATAAGTTCAAATCCCGGACCGAGACACCAGTGTCACGTAGCGTTTAAAGGATAAGAGAATTATTTAGAGGAAATAATAGATCTGATGTGGAAGATTTGGCTCAAGGAATCCCTGCTGGGTTTTCCCACTTCCAAAGGGTGACGAAGAGGGTAAATTCTCCTAACTCGACAGGTCTGGAAAAGATTGTAAGGAGATATTTGGTCTCTCGCTACCGTCGTCCCCTTCTCAGTTATCTATTATTATTATTCTTTAAATTATATTATATTTTACGAGCCCCCCCTCCCTTATAAAGGAAGATAAACATAGACAATATTCAACATCTAATGGAAGGAACAAAGCGTGGGGTACAGTATATACACCCAATTGGTTTATTGCAATAAAGTGAATAGATGGTGAATGATAGTATTGTCGATGGAATTAGTGTCTGCTGTATGTATTATGTGTCTCACAATTCACGTGTTTTTCATCATGGATGACTAAACTTTGTGGCATTGATTAGGTGAGTTTCCTTTGTCGTGGACTTAGCTTTTCAGCCCCTGGCTGATAGTGAAGTGTGGTTAGTTCTCCGGTCTCCTGACGTTGCCCCGGTAGGTCTTGAATGGTTCGGATTTGCCTTCTCTGTGCTCGACTCCGTATTCTGCGCTGAGATTGGACTGTCGTGCAAGGCTCCACCATAGACTGAAGACAAATACGACGGCTCCATTAATTTTCTAGCTTTAGAAAGCAGTCTTTCCCTAAGCCGTCCCTCTGCCCGTCACCTCAGATTTTAGTCTCTAACATCATATGTCTAGAGTCTAATCTTGAATTCAAGTTTCTCCTGTCTGTCCTTTATTATATTTCTCTGCCCCAGTGGCAGTATTATAATTCTTTAGACTGATTTATCGTCAGCTTAACCCGATGAATTATTATAAATGTCAGTTAAACCCACCAAATTTATCATAGAAATGTCGGCAACAGTATTCTAGTTCTGTGCCTCTAGCCTAATCGTCATGTCATTATGATGAATTTAACAAATAATTGGACATCCGTGTTTTTAGAATTGTCTGACAACATTATCACACACTTCATGTCTGGTCGCCTCGTCATATAATTTATAATGAATATATGTCACGGTCGGTCAACATTATCGTTACTATTAATTTCCGTTAGTCTAAACGTCGGGTCGAAAATAATCAAATAATATGGAAATTAATAGCTATATATATATATATTCCCGTTATACATTATTATGAACATGTACATATCCCGTGGGATCATAAAATATACCCGATCACATGTGGCTGGATGTGATCGTAAAACAAAAATATGAATAAAGTAAACATACCAATCTTGCGTCGATTTTGCAATGTACTACACATTTCATCACATTATATTCTAGCGAGATTTCACTTACCTACTCAAAGATGGACGCTAACCCGCAATTAGACACGTGGCTTCAGTGCTTTTAATGCGAGAATTCGCCGATAATTGGGTTAGACCTAGCTGTCTCAAGGGTTCCGGGCAAGTGAAGATTGCTCGTGTTTGGCGCACTTTTAGCGGGACATTTCCGCTTGGACACGTGATCCATAGCGTGCATCATGTGACATTAGCGTCCAATAAACGCTCCAATCAATAGCGTTAAAAGTCACGTGGGGTCTTCCTAAAGTGGCATAAACTGGTTTTATCAGCTTAAGCAGTCTTAAATTAAAACAGGTTCCTAGCTACCGAGGTCATTGGTCAACAATGACGTCGTATCTAAAAATAGCGAGGAGGAAATACTGAATGCTAGGAGAATTTCCGCCAGTGACAATTCCCGGGACTTTGCGATCATGCATTGAGGATGAGAAAAAAACGATGTCACGTAAATAATAAAAAAAATGAAGAGAAGATTGGGCAAGTTGTCACAAGGGACCAACCCTAGTCTTAATTCCCCTATAAAAAATCTACGACTATATATATATATATATATATATATATATATATATATATATATATATATATATATATATATATATATATATATATATATATATATATATATATAAGCGGTAGCATAGTGGTTGGTGCACTGGCTTCCTGGCTCAGTGGTCTATGGTTCGAACCCCAGATGAGGTGGGTTTTTTAGGCCGCAAACCGCTCCTGGGTCGACCCGGCCCTAAATGGGTACCAGAGAAACTCTGGGAAGGTTAAGGCGGCCGACGTGATGCTGACCACATCACCCCTAGTGTGCCGATGGTCAAGAAAATATGAGCCTAACACCATATTCCCAATATGCCTCAATGGGCGTGTAACGGGATCCTTTCCTTTTCCTTTCCATTAACGATTTTAGATCATACACGCGCTCTCTTATCTATAAGAACTGAATCAACTATGAATTTGTAAAATAACATATAGAAAATTTAATAATCAATTAGTCTTTAACAAATGTTATTAAATATGGAGGAAAGTGACTTTAGAGGGTTTTAAAAATTGTCTTCACTGAGACTTAATTGGGGACTCATGATTATTGTTCGTTTGCTTGCGCCTGTTACAAAAAACTAAACTGGCTGAGTACTGCAATGAGTCGTTGTCAGGTCTTTTGTGATAGGGACTCTTCTCTAGAGACGTCTAGTGAACTTCACTCCTAATGTCAAGGTGGGTGTCTTCACAACGTGTCCACTGTATGTAGTTGGTGTCGAACCCAGCTGCTTGAATCACAAGATAGTGGCGAAGGTTCTAACTTCAGACTGGTCTGGTACTAAGAACCGTTTTGTAGCTTTGAACAACGAACTTTAGGAAAAACAAAAGAACAAATGCCTCCGCTGAGTACATTTGTGGGCTGCAGATTAACAGGCGCATTGTCTCACTGTCCACCCACCAGTGTTAACCTCTCGGAATAATTATTCTCTCTGAGTATACACAGTATAACTCAAGGAATATGATTAGAAATCACCGTTATTCTTCTGGTTACTTTAATGGGGAAAATGTGTCTGGACAGCGTGAGAGTAAAGGCTGTTGCCTGAATTACTACTAACAAGGTATTTAATATCTCACAAAATGATACACTTTATGCACTTGTGATGTAATCATCACTCCTCATTGCTCCATTCGGAGTCTGGGGTCGGTTCTGCTTACGCTTTCCTGAGCGAACTATCATAAAGCAAACACCAGTGCTTGCTGTAGTGGTTTATGAACATACCATTGTCATGTATTGAGGTTGCCTGTCTCCTATGCCTTGTATAACCACTTAGCAAGTACAGACATGTCAAAATTCACATGGTAAAATAAATGTTTACACTCACCCCAAATTACTTGGGAACACAATCTCCTGGCACAAATGAATGGGCACAGCAACTTTGATTAGATGCTTCGAACACTTGGTCGGGGAAATGTTATCATTCCTCTTATGACGGGTGCTCTGATTTCTTAAGTTTCCAGTCTTGGTATTTAAAATTGCGGGTTCTCTTTTAAATTATAAAGACGCTCAAATACTTCGATCTGTCACTTTTTTAATTTTGAAATTCTTTGTCCGATCCTTCTCTCTAGCTACTGTGAGTTGTTGCTTGACGTTTGTTGAAAATGCAGTCTGCTTTGTGCCTCCAATTTTGCTAAAATTGTATTTCCATTTCTCAGTGCAAGTTCCCGATGGTATTTCCGACAAACTTGCAAATGAGAGCTAAAGTTTATTCCGGCTCTCAAATTAAACCAATCCTGTCTCTTTAGGACTATGTGGGTCAGGGTGTTAAATCATTACTATCCCCCGCGTGTTTTAAAATACTTACTTACTTAGTCGTTCCCCTTCTACCGTGAGGTGTAGAGGTTTGGAAGAGAGAGCGCCAGACTATCCTATCGGGTTTCTTCCTCCTGGCCTGGTTCCATTCTAGTCCTCGGTCCTTCAAAGATTGTCTAATGTTGTCCTCCCAGCGGACTTTGGGTCGTCCTGGGGGTCTGGATCCCTGGCTCTTTGTTTCCCATGATTGTCGTGGTAGCCGATCTTCTCCCATTCTGCAAACATGGCCAAACCATCTTAGTTGGGACTATTCTACTTGGGTCTGCAGGAGGTGGGATTTGAGGCCTTGACGTATCGTCTGGTTGCGGACCATGTCTCTTCTTGTTACTTCAACCACCTTCCTCAGATACCTCATTTCTGAGGTTTGGATCTGGCATTTGTGGGTTGTAGTCATTGCCCTTGACTCGCATCCATATGTCAAGACTGGGACATAGGTGGAGCGGTAAACAGACATCTTCGTTTTCTTACCAACCTCTCTCTTGCTGAGGAATCCTCGATTTATGGCCTGAAAAAGTCTCCCAGCTGCTGCTTTTCGAGTGGCCAACTCTTCTTTGATGCCTCCCTTTCGGTCTATAATAGCTCTGAGGTATTTAAAGTGGTCGAACTGCTCCAGGACCTGTTCTCCCAGCTTAATCTGATGTCTTCTTTCTTCTCGTGATATCACCATGGATTTTGTTTTAGAGCTGCTTATGACCATCCCTCTCTTCTCCAGCTCTTCCTTCCAGACTTGCAGGTTGGATTGGAGATGTGCCTCTGATTTAGCAATAAGGGCAACATCATCAGCAAATGCCAGCTCTGAAATACAGACCTGTCTCATCTTCCTGTACCCCACTGAATACTTTCTTGTTCTCTCCTTACATGCCTTGATGACATCGTCCATGAGGAGTATGAAAAGATAAGGTGACAGGATATCACCTTGTCTTACACCAGTGGTGGTCCTGAACTCTTCTGACTTATGGTTTGCTGTCCTCACATAATTTCTGCAAGGCGTATATAGCATGAATCAGAGGTGCTGGAATGTTCATCCTTGCCAAACAGTCCCAAAGTTTGCTCCAGTGGACCCTGTGAAACGCCTTTTCCCGATCTATGAAACAAAGATGGATCTCACTCTTATACTCAAGGGCCTTTTCGCTCAGCTGTCTGAGTGTGAAGATTAGGTCTTGAGTACTTCGGTTTGCTCAGAATCCGCACTGGACCTCATCCAATTGTGGCTCAGCTAGGCGTCGGAGTCTCTGCTCTAGGAATCTAGAGTAGATTTTACCAGGGACACTGAGAAGGGATATGCCTCTATGGTTTCCACATTGTCGATTGTCACCCTTTTTGAAAATTGGTGTTATGATGGCAATCTCCCAATCCTTTAGTATGGTCTTGTTGCACCACGCTGCCTGTATGACCCTTAAGGGCAATAGGTCGCCTGATGCTCCCATGTACTTAACCATTTTTGGTGTTATACCATCATGCCCTGCTGCTTTGCCCATCTTGATTTTCTCCAGTGCTGCCTTCAGTTCTTCCATCTTTATGTCATCTTCGCCATCATTGGTTTTCTCTTCTGTGCTAGTGGTTATCATTTCTGATGCTGCACCATGCTCACTATCCAGGAGTTCTGAGAAATATTCTTTCCATCTTTCCATTACTTCCTTCGGGGCAGTAAGCAATTTGTGAGGACATTGTTTTCCCTTCCTCATGTTCTTTAGGGTCTTATAGAACAATTTATGGTGTTCTTGCGCATCTTTTTCTAGCTTTTCTCCAAATTCTTCCCAGGACTTCTGTTTTGCTGCTAGCACCTTGTTCTTTGCTTCTGTTTTGAGTGTCACATATTCTCTGTATTTCTCCATTTGTCCTGTTGTGTTTTTAGCTTCAAAGTATTGTTTCCATGCCATTTTCTTCTCTCTTATTTTCTCTTTGACGTCCTCTGTCCACCAAGGTGTCCTCTTTCTCTTGTTCCCAAGTCGGACTTCACCACATGCTTCTGCAGCAGCTGTCTTTATGATGTCCTTGAATTTAAGCCAGAGGGTTTCCAAGTCATCAGGTTGTTCTTCTGTGTTGCTCACCGCTGCAGCAATACGCCCCTGATATCTGGTCTTAATTTCTGGCTCTCTCAGCTTGTAGATCTTAATGCTCATTTCTCCCGTTCGTTTACTTAGTTTCTTGCGTGATGTTGGGCAGTTCCTAGGCTGAGCAACTCTTTCAGTTGTTCTTTTGATTGTAAGCAGGTAGTGATCACTGTAGTGGGTTTGATGGTATTGTATGATGGTGATATTACTAAATGTAATGTATGAGGCCAGCTGTGAAGGCTCCTGAGATAAAATGTAGTTGTGAATTGTCAGAAGGCCTTTCTTGCTACCACTACGACCTCACACTCAATTTTTTTTTCTTAATGAATGTAGCTATGTAAAATGTCTAGGGTTATGATATGTAATGTGGTGTGATAGTTATGGATACACCCACAGATATTTAAGCAGACTAATAATATTTAACAAATATTATAATACACTGAACTAACTCAAGAGTGTAAAATTTTTGATAGAATTATATTACATTTATTTGTTCTGGATCAAGTTTTATGTTGACCAGAACTTTTTTTTAAAAAAAAAAGATTTAAAAATTATGAAAGAAATGCATGGAATGTTACATAATAAATGCAAGAGTGTACATATATAAGTACTAGACTAGTTAGTTTTATTAAAATGTTCTAGTAGTCATCTACTTGGGAGGATAGTTAATGCTTGTGCTGTTGGGGTGGCCTCATCACACCTGTCTATATTGACTACACAGTGTCCAGTAAATTACAGGAATTTTTATGGGGTATTAGTAACTAAAAGGCGTTGGTGAACTTCCAGCAGACCAGAGGCTCACTCATCTTGCATATGTAGCTCTGGTGCTGAAATCTGGTGGTCCCACCTCTCCGTGCTGGCGGGCAATAATAGTGGTCTCTGTCACAACGTACTGCACAGATACACTCGAGTAAAATCACCACCTGAATGGACACCGCCTTGTTGACAACTGAAACTCACAGCTCTGCAATCAAAGTATTGGCTATGTGTCAAAATTCTATTCTCTACCCACGTCTGGACACAACACGGACACAACAACCACATCATACAGACAGGTCAGATCTCTCTGACCAAACAGCACATTTACCATGGTGGTTTTACATCAGATAGGTCCTCCCAGACTATAGATTCTGAAAAATATTTATTAGTTTCCTTCCCTAAAAGTGGATAGGTAATATGTTTCATTATTCTCAACACTTGATCTGTCTCTCCTAACCCTTGCTGGAGTTTATGTATATTGTTGGTCCCTAGACCCTGACTTGGGCGGGGGGTCTAGAGCAAATCCCTACTTGTTTGTAAGGCTAGATTATGATATGGCAGTATCAAATCACTCGAACATTAAACAATATTCAAAATATACAAAGAAATAATTTCAATCTTACCAGATTATGAATAAAGAACACAGAAATGCTAGCAAAACTCAGCTGAGCTGCTGGCTATAGTATGGCGTCCCTGAACTTATTTCACTTTCTTTCATTTGGAAATCACCACACTTTAAAATACTGTGTCTATCATCGAACAACTATTGAGGAATGGCCCCACTTGCGCGTCTGAGCGCCGATAAAATGATTGTCTGTGGCCAATCACTGCCTAGGTTTATTTCAAATTCAAATTTCCTACCCTAAAGTCATTTCAGTCATGCTTCAGTCAAGTATGGATGTTTATCTGTTAGTCTGTCCGTCTCTACTTGTTTTTTTCAAAAACGTACTTGATTTTTGAACCAACCTTTCTCTCCCCTCCAAAATTTTGTCGTTAAAAGTTATATTTAGACACAGCTCCCACCAATGTCCCTTCGCTTCCCTACTAAGTAGATTTGAACACCTGCGTCTCATGGTCGTGTTTTTTTTGGTGCAAATAGCGACACTTTTTATTCCATACAGTCTGTCGCTGATGTGAACAACACTGTCTTTTGTCATTATCTTCAATATTATCTATCCGTCTGTAAAATTAAGAACATATTAGTTCACTGCTCAGAATGGGCCATCCGGCCAGCTAATTTTTTATTCCTAAAATTAATATTACGAAAAAGTTACTTTTTAATTTTTGTAATATTCCAAACATCTGCGTTCTGCCGCTGAATTCAAACCAAAGGCTTGGTATCGCAAAAGCGACCAATAAATGACTGTGGCGTAACATATCCAAGGTCCCTTCTGTCGAGTTCCTTACTTTATGTCAACTTGGGAAACGTGACTTTTCTCCGTTTCCCCCCCAATTGCGTCTCCTTAGCCTTTCTAGTCTCACGCAATCTTTCCAGTCATATTTTTTCCTTTTTATCCGCCGTTCCCCTCCTGTCTAGCAAGTCAATTTTTATGGAGGGTGATGACCCGCGGTCTGGGCGATCATGTACTATCAGCAGCCTACGCATTATGTTTTTATCCTTACATGTTATCTTTGGAGGTATTTTACCGTTGTATCTCTGTCAATTTCACTACACATCTCCCCACTTGAAAACATGCCTATGGCAAGTTCCAAAACCAGCGATACACATAGGTAAAATTACTCCTCACGTCTGCCACTACTCTAATTTTGATCACAGGGGTGCCGACTGAGGAAATCTGCACCGACATTCAATTTGCCTGGGATATATTGGATACTGAACTGATAAGGTTGAAGCAATAAAGACCACCTCAGCAATCTTGCGTTTTCATGCTTAGCCTGAGATAAGAATACGAGAGGCTGATGGTCCGTCTCCACCACAAAATTCCTACCATACAGATAGATTTGAAACTTCTTTATTGCCCAGATTAACGCTAAACATTCTTTTTCGCTTGTGGAGTATCCTTGTTCCGCCTTATTCAATTTACGGCTTGCATAAGCGACTGGTTTCAGTTCCCCATCAGGTGAAGATGATCTTTGCAACAAAGCCCCTCCTAGTCCTACATTACTTGCATCGGTTCTTAAGACAAAGTCCTGTGTCAAATCAGGCAGTTTGAGAATAGGCTTGCTAGTGAGTTTTTCCTTTAACTCTTGGAACGCTAGTTCACATTGTGCAGTCCAAATAATTTTATCTGGAAGTCCCTTGCGAGTCAGATCAGTCAAAGGAGCACAAATAGCGTTAAAATTCTTGATGTATTTCTGATAAAATCCGCATAACGACACAAATGATCGCACGTCCTTTTTTGTTTGCGGCCTAGGTGCTCTCTGCAGTTTTTCCAAGTTCTTAGGATCAGGGGTCATATTACCCTGATATACAGTGTGTCCCAAGAATTCCAACTCTTTGCATCCAATACAACATTTTGTTGGCCTAGCAGTTAAGTTCGCCCCCCGAAGTCTATCAAACAACATCTCCAGAGCTTCAATGTGTTCTTCAAATGTCTCTGTGGCGACGAGAATATCATCCATGAAATTCGTGATACATGGGTTATTCAGGGGATCCAACAATTTGCGCATCATCCTTGAAAACACACTCGGAGCATTTTTCAGTCCGAATGGTAGCATATTGAATTCATAATGTCCATCCGAAGTGCTAAAAGCCAAATAAGGTCTCACTTCAGGCTTCACTGGGATCTGGTAATAGCCTTTACTAAGATCCACCTTTGAAAAGTATTTTGCCTTGTTCAGTCTGGCAAATAACTGTTTTGTGTCTGGTAATGGATCCACTTGTCCTTCTGTGACAGCATTCAGTTTCCTGTAATCTATGCACAGTCTGTGTTCCCCAGACGGTTTTCTCAACAAAACGACACTAGAACTAAAAGATGATTCACTGTGCGAAATAATCCCCTCCTTCAACAAATACTCTATTTCTTCCTTCAATGCCTTCTCCTTCGCGAACGGAATAGAATAGGCTCTCATACAGATTGGGTTTGAGTCTACCAGTTTCATGTCATACTGTAGCAAATTTGTATGGCCTGGTTTATCTGTTAATACATCTGTATGTTCCTCCAGAACCTGTTGAACTCTCTCCCTCTGGTTTTTAGTCAGGTGCTTACTGACTTTTACCTGTGCTGCGGTTTCACAAGGATGTAATGGGTATTCATGTGAGGTGAGTGGTTCTTTTTGCATCTGGGTTGCAATAGCCAAGGTCAATAAGGGGGTGCTTTCCTGGAGTGGTCTGTCCAGATACTTCTTTAACAGGTTTACATGATAAACTTTCTCCTTCCCCTTTTTGTCAATTTTATAGTTTGTTCTAGACACCTTCTCTAGAACCGTATATGGACCTTGCCAACCAATTTGTAATTTATTCTGGCTTCCGGGTAGTAGAAGCAGCACCTTCTCTCCGACTGCCAGTTCCCTGTCCTTTGCCTTCCTATTAAAATATGCTGCATGTTTCTTCCTGGCTTGCTTCAAATTATCATTTGCCAGTTTCCATCCAGCTTTCAAACGAGTGGTCAGTTCGTTCACGTATTGATACGATGAGGTAACAGTCTCTTCCGCCTTCTCATCTGTCCAGGTCCTTAATAGAGCTTCTAATGGACCTTTTATTGGCCTCCCAAATAGCAGAGTTGCGGGAGCCATCCCGGTTGAACTATGTGGTACCTCCCGGTACGCAAACAATGCGGCGGGCAGGAATTGATCCCACAGATCCGGTTTTTCGTGTGCCAGCTTTCTCAGGATAGAAATGAGAGTCCCGTTGAACCTCTCTACCTGGCCGTTCCCTTGTGGATGGTACGGACTACAATGAAAGTGTCTGGCTTGAAATAGCTTAAAAACTTCTTCCGTTAGTTTCCCCTTGAACTGAGAACCATTATCCGTCAAGATTTGATGCGGGAATCCTAATCGGGTAAATATTGTAAGTAGTGCCTCTGCTACATGTTTTGAATCAATTGATGGCAGGGCTACCGCCTCTCCCCACATAGAACAAGTGTCCACCAGAGTAAGGATGTAACTGTTCCTCCTCTTGGTCCGAGTGAGAGGTCCTACAATATCCACTGCAACCCTCTCAAAAGGTGTTCCCACTATGGGCATTTCCCCTAAAGTTGCAGGAGCAGTCCAGTGCTTTGGAGCTACCCTTTGACATTCTGGGCAGGATTTGACATATCTTTTTATATCCTCCGTTATCCCTGGCCAGAAGTAATGACAAGCTATACGCTGTCCTGTGGCGCTGATCCCCATGTGACCACTGAAGGGAATCGCATGCCCGAGTTCCATCACTTTATCTCTATATGAAGTGGGAAGAACCAGCTGGTTGTGACCATTTGTTCAGTTCCGGCCTTCCTGTATAAGAGTTTGTTCTTCATGAAATATTCCCCCTTGCTCGGAGGTGTGTGGCATTTGGGCAATTTTTTAAAACAGGGCTTGAGTGTCCTATCCTCAGCCTGCGCCTTCCTCATCTCCTCTGGATGAGCATTTATAGGTTCACCTTCTTCCTCCTTCTTCTGTGACCTGGTCTGCACTGTCGCCATGATCACAGGTTTCTCGGGATTCCCCAAGAAGACGTATCTACACCCCAATATCAGAGGGTAGATTGGTTCATCTATCACTGCTGCTCTGATTTCTCCTTCCACATAGCGAGTTTTCACCATTATCCTTGCGATGGGAAGTGTCATGAGTGGTATGTCCTTAGTCGCCCCTTGTATTTCCACTGTTTCTGTGGTATACTGACTTGGGTCCACTAGGCTAGACTTCACAACTGAATCATAATCCAAACCTGTATCATAAAGGCACCTTATGGTGACCCCATTACAAATAACATCCTCACAAACTGGGGGGTGATAAGGTTCCTGTTGTCCATTAGGATTAACCTTTAATCTTCGCGTCCCCGACTTCATTGCAGCAATGTTTGAAGGTTTCCTTCTACAAAATTCGGTGTTATGGTTATCCTTCTTGCACCATTTACACCATCTTTTTCCTTGGTTCAACGGTTTTCTTTCATTGAACTTTTGGTCAATGAACTGTGAGTTTCTGTCGCGATAGTCATTTCTTGGCCGCTCAAAGTTTGTCCTACCTTTATTTCCCTGCTCTCTATTATCAAATTTATTAAATTGCTGTGGAGCTTTAAAATTGTCTATGTGCTTCTTTTTAGCACCACTTACCTCTGCCTGAGCTGCCTGATACCTCTCAGCAACATTTAAAATTTCCCCCAACTTCTCTGCACCTTGTTCCATGAGAAATTTTCTCATGTCTGGAGCCATGGACTCTCTCAATTGCTCAATCATGATCATTTCTTTAAGATCTTGGGTCTTCCCCAGAGCCGTCCATTTCTCCAAATAGGTTTCTAGTCTAGCAGAGAATTGGTGGTATGTCTCCCCAGACAACAGTTTGGCATTTCTAAATTTCTTACGATAAAATTCACCATTCTTCTCGTACCTTAATAACAAAGCCTGCTTTAACATGTCATAATTGTCTTGGTCTTCCCTGTTCATTTTGGCAAATACTTCATAAGAAGTACCTCTCAATCCCTGTGATAGCTTTAAACTCCACCTCTCTCTCTCTAACCCATATGTAGTAGCTAATAACTCAAAACGTCCTAGGTACCCCTCTATGTCATCGTCTTTTTCAACAAAATGGTCTAAATGAAACCCCATAGCTGAGTTTGAGGCTCCCAGACTGGGCGTAGCATCTGAGGTAAAAGGGCTGGCACCATTTTCAGGAGCCGGGCCTTGTAATTCCAGCTCCCTTAGTCGTAATTCGTGCTCCCTTTGCAACCTTCTATCTTCTGCCTCCCTTTCGGCAGTCAACCTTTTTTTCTTCTGCCTCCCTTTCGGCAGTCAACCTTTTTTCTTCTGCCTCCCTTTGCTGTCGTTTTTCTTCTGTCTCCCTTTGCTGTCGTTTTTCTTCTGCCTCAATCTGCAGCCTCTTAATTTCTCTATCAGCCTCAATTTGTAACCTCTTCTCTTCAGCTACCTTTCTATCTTCCCTTTCAATATATTTATCACATTCAGCCGTTACATATTGAATTAAAATCTGACCATCCATTCCCATCTCCTTTGCGGTCAGCACAGCAGCTGATCGGAATTTTGCTAGCTCCGCCATACTTTTCAGACAATATAATAATATACAAGCTAAATCTCTAACCAGTAAATACACTAAGTACTTCTTATGACTATAGTCTAACTAATTCTAACTAACCAGTTAACTAATTAATTATCACTGGCTGTGAAGATTCACCAACTTTTATCTGCAGGGACACTTTTAATTTTAAAGGGAATTTCACAATTTTTTTTCCCCTAATTTTATTTCTCCAACCAGGAGATCCTAATATTACTGTTGGGCTAATTATCCCGGACGAGCCCCCAATGTATGTAGTGGGTTTGATGGTATTGTATGATGGTGATATTACTAAATGTAATGTATGAGGCCAGCTGTGAAGGCTCCTGAGATAAAATGTAGTTGTGAATTGTCAGAAGGCCTTTCTTGCTACCACTACGACCTCACACTCAATTTTTTTTCTTAATGAATGTAGCTATGTAAAATGTCTAGGGTTATGATATGTAATGTGGTGTGATAGTTATGGATACACCCACAGATATTTAAGCAGACTAATAATATTTAACAAATATTATAATACACTGAACTAACTCAAGAGTGTAAAATTTTTGATAGAATTATATTACATTTATTTGTTCTGGATCAAGTTTTATGTTGACCAGAACTTTTTTTAAAAAAAAAGATTTAAAAATTATGAAAGAAATGCATGGAATGTTACATAATAAATGCAAGAGTATACATATATAAGTACTAGACTAGTTAGTTTTATTAAAATGTTCTAGTAGTCATCTACTTGGGAGGATAGTTAATGCTTGTGCTGTTGGGGTGGCCTCATCACACCTGTCTATATTGACTACACAGTGTCCAGTAAATTACAGGAATTTTATGGGGTATTAGTAACTAAAAGGCGTTGGTGAACTTCCAGCAGACCAGAGGCTCACTCATCTTGCATATGTAGCTCTGGTGCTGAAATCTGGTGGTCCCACCTCTCCGTGCTGGCGGGCAATAATAGTGGTCTCTGTCACAACGTACTGCACAGATACACTCGAGTAAAATCACCACCTGAATGGACACCGCCTTGTTGACAACTGAAACTCACAGCTCTGCAATCAAAGTATTGGCTATGTGTCAAAATTCTATTCTCTACCCACGTCTGGACACAACACGGACACAACAACCACATCATACAGACAGGTCAGATCTCTCTGACCAAACAGCACATTTACCATGGTGGTTTTACATCAGATAGGTCCTCCCAGACTATAGATTCTGAAAAATATTTATTAGTTTCCTTCCCTAAAAGTGGATAGGTAATATGTTTCATTATTCTCAACACTTGATCTGTCTCTCCTAACCCTTGCTGGAGTTTATGTATATTGTTGGTCCCTAGACCCTGACTTGGGCGGGGGGTCTAGAGCAAATCCCTACTTGTTTGTAAGGCTAGATTATGATATGGCAGTATCAAATCACTCGAACATTAAACAATATTCAAAATATACAAAGAAATAATTTCAATCTTACCAGATTATGAATAAAGAACACAGAAATGCTAGCAAAACTCAGCTGAGCTGCTGGCTATAGTATGGCGTCCCTGAACTTATTTCACTTTCTTTCATTTGGAAATCACCACACTTTAAAATACTGTGTCTATCATCGAACAACTATTGAGGAATGGCCCCACTTGCGCGTCTGAGCGCCGATAAAATGATTGTCTGTGGCCAATCACTGCCTAGGTTTATTTCAAATTCAAATTTCCTACCCTAAAGTCATTTCAGTCATGCTTCAGTCAAGTATGGATGTTTATCTGTTAGTCTGTCCGTCTCTACTTGTTTTTTTTCAAAAACGTACTTGATTTTTGAACCAACCTTTCTCTCCCCTCCAAAATTTTGTCGTTAAAAGTTATATTTAGACACAGCTCCCACCAATGTCCCTTCGCTTCCCTACTAAGTAGATTTGAACACCTGCGTCTCATGGTCGTGTTTTTTTGTGCAAATAGCGACACTTTTTATTCCATACAGTCTGTCGCTGATGTGAACAACACTGTCTTTTGTCATTATCTTCAATATTATCTATCCGTCTGTAAAATTAAGAACATATTAGTTCACTGCTCAGAATGGGCCATCCGGCCAGCTAATTTTTATATTCCTAACATTAATATTACGAAAAAGTTACTTTTTAATTTTTGTAATATTCCAAACATCTGCGTTCTGCCGCTGAATTCAAATCAAAGGCTTGGTATCGCAAAAGCGACCAATAAATGACTGTGGCGTAACATATCCAAGGTCCCTTCTGTCGAGTTCCTTACTTTATGTTAACTTGGGAAACGTGACTTTTCTCCGTTTCCCCCCCAATTGCGTCTCCTTAGCCTTTCTAGTCTCACGCAATCTTTCCAGTCATATTTTTTCCTTTTTATCCGCCGTTCCCCTCCTGTCTAGCAAGTCAATTTTTATGGAGGGTGATGACCCGCGGTCTGGGCGATCATGTACTATCAGCAGCCTACGCATTATGTTTTTATCCTTACATGTTATCTTTGGAGGTATTTTACCGTTGTATCTCTGTCAATTTCACTACAATCACTTCCAATCTCTGGCCCCCCTCCAGACTCTAGCATCCCGGACATATTTGAATGAACTCCTCCTGAAAATGGCATAGTCGATCACTGACTTCTCATTGTTTGTTGGTTCACATCTAGTGTATGCATGTATGCGCTTATGTGGGAACTTTGTGTTTGTAATGATCAGATTCTGCTCACTGCAGAATCTAAGGAGTTGCTTTCCATTGTCATTGAGAGTATCTTCTCCATATCTTCCGAAAACTCCACCCCATCTAGCATGGTCATTTCCAACTCTGGCATTGAAATCTCCGAGCATGATAATTTCATCTAGGCAGTCATCCACTGTCCTTTGAAGCAGCTCGAAGAATTCCTCCTTGACCTCTGCTCTCTCATCCTCATTTGGCCCAAACACTATGACCAGGCTGACTATGGTTTCTCCTTCCTTTAGTTTTACAACCATAATGCGCCCCGAGACAAAGTTCCATCCCTTGATACTATCTTTTTGGTTTTTGGCCAAAATGCAACCCACGCCTCCTTTAGCTCTTACAGATGTGGGTACACCACTGTAGAGCAGCGTGTTGCCATCGAGATACATGACTCCTTGTCCTTTTTTTCTTTGTTTCCGTTATAGCCAGGATTTCTAGTTTTGCTTTCCTCATCTATTCCACCAGCTCCTCTTCTTTCCCATTTATACTTCTTGTGTTCCAAGTTCCATAAGTGGTAGTCCGTAGTCCGTTCCAGTTCGTCGCCTTTAGAATCAGTCCCGTTTTCTCTCTTGTAGTTCTCGTAATCAAAAGTTTAAAGCAAACAGGTGATTGGCCTGTTGTGCCTTTGCATGGTGGAGGGGCTGCCTCCTTACGGCCTCCATGCAGGCCGCCTTCCTCCTTTTTCAGCCGGGCTTGGGACCGGCCTAGGCGGAGTTGTGTGTTTTAAAATATCAGTTTTAAAATTTAAAATCGTGACCTCGTTTAAATATGGCAGTAAAACTTCCGATTGCATTTGTGCAAACTCACAAACACATCGATGAACTTATTTCCTGGCTAATACCTTTCCTAACGTAATCTTCCCTGACGGGTTATCTGTATTATTGATACAGAGATGGGCCATCGGAAGCGATTACATATTTTAACGTGTGTTTACGTACATGATCGTGCGATACCACCTTGTGTCAACAATGACCGTCTCCATCCAAGGTGTCTAGACGGCTTAAGTGATAGAAGTATTATCCGATGACCTCTGTAATTAGCCTTGTAATACTACTGTTCACATGGTGAAACGTAAAAAAGTCTGGGAGTGACTAAGCAAGAATGCAGGTGCATAAAATATGCCAAATAATGGGACGTTGAGTGTGAAAAATGAAGAAATAAATCTGTAATGCATGAGAGAACGAAGAATGTAGAAGGACGTAAACAAATATCGTCACAACAAGTCAAGACTGGAACATATGTGAAGCGGTAAACAGCCATCTTCATCTTCTTACCAATTTCTCTTTTGCTGAGGAATCCTCGATGTATGACCTGAAAAAGTCGATTAGTTTAAACACTCAATGCAAAGTTCAAAAGAAGGTTGGTCGTCATAAAATCGGATGCTTCAGTGCCGGTCAAAACTTGGTAGACTACAATGTACCGAGAATGGGAACCGCTGCAAAGTTTCAGCTCGCAACAATGAATGGACCATAGAGATTTTGAGCATCAGAGATTTGAAACGAGGCAAATTTACAAAACGAATTTATCTTCATTAAAAGTGGTTTTTTAAAATCCATTGCAGGAGCTTTAGTTTTCGTAAAATTAATGGTCGCATTTTTGTGTTACATTTTATCAGTGTTATTCTGATATTTTTTTCCAGAAGTAGTTGACACAATTTTTTTCTTATGCATTGCTCACATGAAATGCTTTAAATAAATATTATTATTCTTGTATCGTTGATACAGATACGTGACGTGGCAACACTGAGCAGTAATTGTTTTTGGCCCTCATAAGTGGTTTAGTAATATGTGATATCAGTTTACGTCACAGACTACACTTATCATATCTCAAACATAAAGTGTTGTATTAAAACATGGTTGATATTTTAGGTTTGGAGCTGAAGAGACAAGGTTTAAGTAGAACATAACTTTGTCAGCATCTCGTCTCAATTCAGCAGATTGAAAAACAAGCAAAGATATAATTTTCCATATTATGTGAAGTCTCTTAGAATCAATCCACCAGGCGTCGTTCAACACAAGCTCGATTTTTATTTCTGCAATGACTATAATGTCTTATAGCTAGCTGTCTGTCAGTTTCTTACGAAATTCCCAATAGAGTCGCCTGCCCCCAAATCTTGGTCAGCTCTTTAAAACTCTTCTGTTATTGCTGTTTTGAGATCCTAAAAAGTTTTAGGTTCCCAATCATATACCTTATCCTTTAAATATCCCCTTAAAAGTAATCTGCTAGAGTTAAAACAGAAGATCTCACGGGCCATTCGATTGGACCCCGTCTTCCAATCCATCTGTTATGGAATTTTGCACCAAGAACATTTCTGACAACAAGACAAAAAAGCCTGAGACCAAAAAAAAAAAAAAAAAAAGGATTAGAGAGGTAGACATGATTTACTTGAAAGTTAAGGGTATCCTGTTAAAAAAAATTATTAGGATAATTTACTACCCATTTTGTCATACATAATACTTTGAAAGAGTAAGCGACTTATGGCTCACCCTGAATAAGGCCGCAAGAATTGGGAGATGTGTTCCTTGAAACCTAAAAGATTGCTCAACTACGTTATTTGTAGGAACATTTAGACAGATAAATCTACTTCTGAATAAATAATAATAATAATTTAAAAAAAAAAAAATATATATATATATATTGTTTTTAATTTATTAATTTTTAAAATATAATTTACCTGGGAAGTGCCTAAGGCCAAGAGAGGCTGTCATTATAACTGACAGCTAACTGTTGAATGTCGTCTGCTGAGGTCATGTCAGGCAATACGTTCTCGGTCATGTAATTGGATATCTTCGTTTCACTTCTGAATAAATTCAAGGTTACACAGCAAGGTCATACTTGTCTTTGCCGTCGATTAAAAGAAAAAAAATAAAAATTTGCCTCGTTTTGGCAATGGCATCGTAGAAAAAGGTATATATATATATAAATATATATAAATATATATATATATATATATGTATATATATATATATATGTATATATATATATATATATATATATATATATATATATATATATATATATATATATATATATATATATATATATATATATATATACACTGAAGCACATTAAAAACGCACCACCTGTATAATCCAGGAACAGAGTGTGAAATGTAAATATAAGTGTTTACAAGTTTACATATTTGGAATCTTTATTCATTTTCCTATGAATCCATGCTGGTCATTAATGTGTACATTTGATTGTTATGAAATTCATGGCATTATGTGCAGGCAAGGGAGAAAACCAAAAATGCAACCGATAAAAAAATTCATTCACACTATCCTCAGTATCTGGTATGTCCACCGTGTGCTTGCAAACAAGCTTGGCAGCGGCTCCGCATGGAACGTACAAGTCTCTGAAGGAAATTCCTGGGAATCAAGTCCCATTCACGTGTAAGAGCAGCTTCTAGCTGTTGCAGATTAGCTGGAGAACATTGCTTGTAGACTCTGCGTCCAAGCTCGTCCCACAGATGTTCTATAGGGGACTTGTCTGGTGATAGGGCAGGCCAATCAATCGTCACAATGTTCTGCTGCTGTAGATATTGCTGCGTAATGCATGCGGTGTGCGCACGTGCGTTATCCTGCTGGAGAAGCTGCAAGTCTGGATAATTTGTGAACGCAGGAGCAACCAATGCATCCAGAACGTCATCTCGATAGGTCACAGCATTAACATTTCCACGGAAGACGTGAAGAGGCAAGCGATCCACACCGTCGCCAAATCCGCATACGTCCATCAGCAAAGGATATGTTGAATCTGCTCTCGTCTGTGAATAGGACAGCATTCTACTGCAGTCTAAGTCTATCTGACATGTTGCTCTGCCCATTGCAGGCGCTGCTGACGATGTCTGTGAGTCAAGTTTGGCCCAACATAAGGTCGTCTTGCAGTAAGGCCTGTATCTCTGAGTCGTCGTATGACTGTCATTCGAGAGACTTGCCCACGTCTACCCACTATTGCTCTTGCTGTTTGACTTGCCGAGAGAGAACGATTCCTTAGGTGACTCAGCACAATATGACGATCTTGCGCAGGGGTAGTAACTCGTGGTTGGCCACTCCGAAGTCTATCCCGGGCACTGCCAGTGGTTCCGTAACGTTCATAGAGACGTACAATAGTGCTGTGGTGGCAATTCATCCTTCCGGCAATGGCCCGCGAGCTCATTCCGGTCTCCAACATACCAATGGCTCGTTGGCGGTCGTTTTCAGATAGTCGTGGCATTTCAAGCACATGTACTGGGTGTTTTGTCTCAACGGCCTTTTTATACCGAGTATACTAGCACAACGCGTACACATTTTCAGGGTCAAAGCTGTTGGGAATCGTGTTGCACGTGTAACTTTCATTGTTTTCATGTAGTCTGTACACAAACCCGTGGGTTGAATCATGCACTTTCCATTCCAGCAGCCATTCGCTCTCTACCTCATGAAAAACATGGGGAAAATCCATTCCCACACTTTTTTTTCCCCAGCTTCTCGGCATCAGTATATATAATATATATAATAGTGGTGCGTTTTTAATGTGCTTCATGCTCTCCAGGTTGTTCTCCTCTTAGCTCTTGCAACAGGCCCCAACTGCTTTTGGTCTTACCCTCAGTCAAGCCCAGTGGGTTGTTTTGATTCGTAGGACATGACCGATATTGACCAGGTCGTCTTTTCTTATATAGTCGGAGACATTTTCTGCCTAGAGTCTTCTCATTGTCGATTAGCACTTGAATTCTTTCCAACTGATGTTCATGAGTTTTCTGACATTTGTCTCGAATGACTTGTCCAATGATTTGGTTATTTTCCAATAGCCGTAGAGTCCAATTCGTCGTAACAATTTTCTATTGAAGGCGCTAGCTGCCAAAGCTGTTGTTGTGAATCTGAGTCATTTTTGCCGAATGTAACTGATTCCTTAGCTTTAGTTTTAGAGGTGACTCGAGAGCACAAAAACTTCCTTGGGTTGAACTTAAGAATGCTACATCATCTGCGAAATCCAGGTCCCCCAGGAATTTTCCATTTGTCCATTTTAGACCCAATTGTTCATTGTGGGTATAGTTTCTCATAACCCAATCAATAGCTATTCCAAAAAGTAGTGGTGACATGGGTGTTTCTACTGTAAACCATTCATTCCCGTTCTAACCAAACATCTTGCCACTTTTGATTATAAACCATAGATTGTAAGTATCTTCGATGGCGGGTAGTATCAAAGGCTTTTTGAAAATGATAATAAGTGGCGTGTGCACTGATTCTTCTATAATTGTTCTTAGTGTGAATATTTGATCAATACATGATCGTTTCGGCCTGTTCTTCTCTGATCTTTTCGTCAGCATGCAATTTAAGGCAAACATAATAATTATACTGATATGATATACCACGCCAGTTATTACCGATAGATACTTCGGTAACTTTCCTGGGTCTCCATACTTCAGGGTTATAATATCTAAAATTCTCGTTGCTTTTAATCGAAAATTTCGTCAGATCAGTCAGGTTTAAAATTTTTTAAAATTTTTTTTAATCTTTTAACGGCATTTCAAGCGTGAATTACTGGGTGTGGTCTGTTTGCACCTCCATGAACGCCCATCTCTTCATTTGTTCTTTTTTGTTTATTGAAACCTTTAACAGGTGTTTTTCCATAGCAGTAGGCGACATTTGATAAAGGCACCTACTATTACCAGTTCTTGCAGCATTTTCATGCTCTACGGCCAGTTCATTGATGAAATGTCTTTTATCTCTTCGAGTTTTTGTCTTCACTTCTTTATTTAACAAGTTATAAGTTAGTTTGCAAAACTGCATTATGTGTACCTTAGTTTAAGTTTTGCTGTTTTCCTTTCTTTGTATTTTTTATCCCAAGTATCTTCTTCATTGGTCGCCCAGCTGTGTCATTCTGTTCTCAGTTGTTCCCTATCGATTTGTCTTGGTGGTGAATGTTGTCATTTTGTAAAGCATCGAAATAGTTTTGTTCATTTTGACATTATATTCCCTTTATATCAGATTGCAGTCTGTGTACATCTATTCTTCATTCGGTTGGTATAACTTCTTCAGTTTAATTCTCATTTTAGCCAGAGGTTATGATCGCTTCCGATCTCTGCACCTCTGTATGCTCTGACGTCTTGAACTGATGAGCGAAATTTAGCGCTTATGCATGTGATCTATCTGGTTCTTAGTTCCATCAGGTGAATTCCATGTTATCTTTTTGCCACAACGAGGTTTGATATTTCACAAAGTTCTAGAAGTCTTTCGCCATTTTGATTCATTCTATGCCATGAGTACCGAGATATCTTTGTACTCCATCGTTGTTGTCACCTACTTTGGCGTTAAAATCACCCATGAATGTCATGCATTGATGGTACTTAGATAGTGCTTCATATAAGTCATCATTTGTGGTATCAAGAGTGTCGTAAGTTGGTGCATAACATTGTGCACTTGACCGCTTGAAAAAACGCGTCTGAAATCCACCTCATATGCGCCCCTCATTGACAGGTACCCAGCTGATAAGCGATGCTGCTGCTTTCTGTGTCATTAGGATGGCTACTCCCTCTGTGTGACGATTATCATTACTGTTTTTTGGCCTATGCATAAGAAACTAGGAAACTGGTGTTCCTTATGCACGCTAGGAAACTGGTGTTCCTTATGCACGTAAAACCCGGTTCAACCCCATAGGTCCTACGTCAGATACAATAGCCCCTTCAGTCATAACTGACTATGGGAATGCGCTCCTGAGGTGACAGCCCTTAGCTGCTTATTTTCCTGGTGTTCCTTTCGAGGTTTCTTTTTCTCTTCTGCTTGTTGTGAGAGCTTATGTTTACCCAATCCGAGGGTCGTAGAGAGCATCGCCACTTGGTGCGATCGGCAGCCTCCCAGGTTGCTGGATATATGTCCAGTGTCCTCGTGTCTCTCTTGTACACATCTTTGAACCTCAGCTGCGGTCGCCCAACTGTTCATCTGCCAGTTGTCTGTAGAAAATATCTTTTGGGATGCGACCATCTTCCATGCGGCGGACATGGCCAAGCCAGCATAGCCTGCGCTGTCTAAGCAGTGTATACATGCTTTGAAGACCAGCACGTGACAACACATCGACATTTGTCACTGTCCTTCCATGAAATACCGAGGATGTGTCGTAGACACCGTAGGTTGAATGTATTGAGCCTTCTTTCTTGCTTAGCATATGTTGTCCATGTCTCGCTGCCATATAGAAGTGTGCTGGTGATGCAGGCATTATATAATGCAAATTTGGTCTTAATTGTGAGTTTGGAGTTTCCCCAAACAAGCGTTGTAAGGCGGGCAAAGGTAGCTGCAGCTTTGCCAATGCGGCTGTCAATTTCTGTGTCCACAGAGAGTTTGTCATTGATGGTAGACCCTAGTTATCATAGTTATCGTTAGTGATAACTGGTGAAACATCCACGTCCTGACCCAGCACATTGGTTTGCTTTAGACTTATTTGCGAGGCCAAAGTCCTTGCATGCTTGGGTGAAACGATTAATCTAGCTCCTTTTCTCCTGTTGACTTTGAGTGACGATTGCAGCGTCATCAGCGAATAACAAGTCTCTTATAGTGACATTTCTGATTTTTGCTTGTGTCTTCAGCCTTACGAGGTTAAACAGTCGGCCATCTGACCTAGTGTGAAGGCATATTGCTTTACTTGCATCTCTGAATGCATGTTTCAGGAGCAAGGCAAAGAAGATCCCGCAGAGTGTCGGAGCCAGGACGCAGCCTTGTTTAACGCCACTGCGTATGTCAAAGGATTGTGATGTGCTTCCATATATACATATATATGTATATACATGTATTTACAAACTCACTCTAGCTACTAGTTGTGTCACATGGCTGTTCTCCAAGCACATTTACCACCATTTTGGTACGTCTCCTCCCCCCCCTTCCCCCTTTCTTACACAATATCACCTTCAGAGTACCAGGTCATTTATATTTAGACATACGCCCTCATGTAACCGACAGACAGTAGGCGGGTTTACGCATAGGAAACGAAGGTTTATTGCGGTGGGTTTTTTGCCTAGGACCTCTCACTTTTAGGGGCCTCGCCCACAATTGTCAATGCAACATGACTTTATTTAAAAAGGGCCTCGCAAGTGTTCGCTTGCCTAGGGCCTCGTACAACATAAAACCGACACTGCAGACGCACCTTGTGTCCAATTTGAGTAGGGCACGTCTCTCCAAAACCAGACAAAATAAAAAAAACAAGTTCTCTATGACGGACTAAAAAATCTCACATTTTGTGTTCGCACGCTGCATACACCACCATCAAATTATTCTCCCGTCCTCTTGTCATTTAAAAAAAAAAAAAACCCTTGTCTCTCGTCCCACCTTTTGCATTCAGAGGCGTATGTAGATTTTTTTGGGAGGGGAGTTTCGGATGGGAGGCGCCTTTTCGGGGGCCTTGATAAGCCATTGTACTGTAGTTTGTTTTAGATGAAACTAAATATATTATTTAAAAGATAAATAGACGACATTTAAAACAAGTATGTAATCTAACGTTTATATAAGCGCAACACAAAAGGAAACTTCTATATCACCGAGCATTTATTAGAAAGTTTTTTGTTTTTTTTTAGCGAGGGGAGGTGGCTGGCGCCTGGAAGGCCTCCGCCCCAAATAGTGACTTTATGCACTTACTATTTCATTTCATAATAATGTTGCAATTTTAAATACAACATACGATTAGCCTAGCGGTTAGAACGCTTACCTCTCGGTGGCAACGTTTCATGTTCCGGGATCTAAATGTGGTAGCATCACGTTCCAGTCTACCCGGCTGTAAATGATACCTGATTCTGCTCTTGAGTTAGGGAATGCAAAGACAGCTGGGAACGGAACTGGTTGCCCCACCTCATAAAGCTGGACCCAGTATAGTGAAGGCTATAACACTCCCCTCCCCTACGGCAGTATCTGCTATGAGGCTACCTTTATCTTTCATTTGAAATAGTTGGACAGTTGTACACCACACGTACACAAGTCAAGGAATAGCATCATGAGAACATTAATGCAATGTGCAGAATAAAAAAAACTGTATACCTAAATTCTAACCTTTCACGGAACTGATAAACCACGCTATCTAAATAATGAACAGTCTATATCCGAATTATAACTCAAATGGGATTCAACCGGATATTACAGTCATTAAAACAATTTTTTTTAAAACCCTGTTTAAATCAGTCTTATCTTTCGCCTAACGAACTCGTCCCCTGTAATTCCGTGTGTGAGCCATTAAGGGGAGATAACTGTTCTCTGGCATTCATTCTCTTATTATGTGGGTAAGAAGAAGTAAAGAAACGCTGTCTATTCTTCAGCCAAATTTATGATGCATTTAAATCTGCCAACTTTCGAAGTGTCAAACATTAAAATTGCATGTTTTGACGTTTCTGGCGAAACCTATTAACCTCCTACGGCCTTTTTTGTAAAAGCTACAGACAAAATGGGGAGTAATTTGAGTTAGTCTGGCCATGCCATAATAATAATTAAATAATAATAAATTTGTTTAAATGACAAAAACGCTAAAATTGTAAATGGCGGTAAAGGACGAACGAACGAAGATGTTAATTTAGTTCGTTCCTTCCTTGCGGCCTTCCTTCTGTATCTTGTGTAGTCTTTGGGACATCATCTTCTGTTGAACGCTTTATTTAACCGGCCTCCACATTTGTATGTTATGTCCTGTCGCGGTATAGTTTCCGGGATCAAAACCTGATAGCGTCAAGCTCCAGTCTACACGGCTGTAAATGGGCACCGAACGTTGATCTTGAGTCAGGGAAGGCAAAGACAGCGAGGAATTGAACTACTATCCCCACCTCATAGCGGGAAATAGTATGATGAAGTCTCCAACACTTCACTCCCTTAAGGCAGTTTATGCTATGGTACATACTATCTTTACCTTTTAAATGTGTGTACTTACAAATGAGTTTCCTATTTCTGAATACAGTATTACCGTATCTGTGGTTTATGCTTTTTCTTATTATTAGGACTGTCCCATTTAAGTATAGTACTGTCAATCGGCCATACCAGTCAGAGTTTGCGTCGTTTAACGATAGTTAGTATATCTTTGTAAAACTCCACAGCCTGCTTTGTGATGTTCCGCATATTATAATTTGTAACATAATCCATGTATGATATTCCAAGGATTTTTCTAAGTATTTTGTTTTCGCTGCATGTACTGTGGCTCTAGTTTTTGTTTTTTCGCTGCATTGTACTTTGTGTTTCTTTTAATTGAGGTAAAGGTTGTTTACAGAACTTCAGCGGAGATCTCTCGTACAAGGTGCCGGGTTAAGATACCGAAATTTTACTGTAATTTGTTGTTCTAACTTGTTTGAGTTAGGGAAGGAAAAGGCAGCGAGGAAGGGAACTGGTCACCCAACGTGACGATACTGGACCTAGTACCGTGAAGTCTCTAACACGTCAATCCACTACGGCAATATCTTCTATGGGACTACCTTTACGACTACTCCTAATCCTGGTTCTTTGAAGAGAGATCCAATCAGGAGCAGTCTATCTTAGCATCTCAAATGCGAAACCGATTTCAAATAAGTGCCTGATTTTGGTAGCCCCTTCCCCCCCCCCCCCCCCCCCCCCCCCCCCCCCCCCTCCCCCCCCCCCCACCCCCCTCCCCTTTCCCCATCATCATGTAGAACATCAGTACATGACAACATAAAATATTGCCTTTTACATGGTACTGTATTTTCAAACTCCATGGCCATATAAGGTCTAGCCATTTCCGTTTCGCCTGTCATGTTTACCAACTCACAACTTCACAGATCTAGTGCTGTTTTTTTCCTCCAAGATGTTACTTTCTCGTAGTTAATTATCAAGACAAATTCAGTGTGCTGGAAGTGTTACATTACTTTCTGTGCCTTTAACTTGTCATCTTCCGACATCCCAGTGAAATCGGCCGTGTATTTGGCACGTCATGTTTGCGAACTGGCACATATCTCCAAATACCATCTGTTCTCCATAGTGGACAACTGGGACAACATGGTTAGTGGCAAATATCTGCAACTGTTGTCCCCGTATCAACGGTTATTATCTACCTTCCTCCAATGATCGTCTGGGTTTTCGCTGAATGCCGTCTGGCGGTGTTTGTTCAATCAACCCGTCTCGCTACTTACAGACATAAATTCTTGAGTCACTAACTTCATGAAATTTGTTCCTATGTCCATATTTTCGTATTGGTTACAAGAAAGCCACTTATGTTTTGAAGGGGCGGGGAGTAGTGGAGGTGTAAGAGGCATTAAAACTATGTGCTAAAACACCCTGATTTATTGGTTTTTTTCTGGAAGTCTTCCAGATCCTCCATTGTGTCTGCCAATATACAGCTGAACTGAGACCTTCTTTTTTTTTAAACTTGTCTTTTCAATCAGTAGAAGTGATATAAAGTAATTTGTTATTCCATGCAATACATGCTGGGCCTACTTGTTGTTGAGAAAATTGTGTTTAGTTTGATCAACAGCTGTTTCAGAAATGTTTGTTTGATATCTATGTACGTAGTAGACTGCGTTCGCCAAATGGCAGCTCAGGGTTATATTTTATTGAGAACATTGTATAGTTGCAATTACTGTAAAAAAATGTTATAGGACAACTTATGTGTAATATTATTGTACTGAACGTCGCATAGGATAGTTACGACATATATTGTTCTAGGAGGCCGTGTGAATATGATAAACTGTTTTGCTAATTCTATAATTATAAAAAAAAGTTTTAAATGAAAATTAGTGTAAATATTTTAAAGAAAGTTGTTTGGAATGCAACACCAGAACGATGCTTTTATTGACGAAGGTCTTTTAATTGTAACGTTGGTTGTGTTGCACCTATGATGGTGCGCGTCGCCAAATTTCGTATCGCTGAGCATTAGAGAAAATATTGTGAGACCAAAATATAAAAAATAAAGAAAGAAAGAAATCGTTTCCTTACAAAGTTCAGGTTAGAGGCCATTTTACAAAAGAAGCCAGTCTGAAAAGTAAAGCTTTTACAAATGAAAAAAATATACAAATTATTTTCCTTCTATTTTATTCAAAATTAAAACCTTGAACAGTTCAATACTATCACGTGACCTGTATATCCAGGGGGTCAGTGAGAAGAGGAAGAAAGAATACGACCACTGCTGCTTCAGGCATGTTTTAAGGGACGAATAATGTAAGTTTATGCATGGGGGGTCTGGCAGCCTCATCATGTCAAACTGATTGCCACAGAACCACCACCACCACCACCACAGGAGAATGTAAATGCTTGATGTAGACTTCCTGCAAGGAGACCAGCTACGGGGGTTGGTCCAATACACCATAAGGAGCAAAAAGGAATATGATGAAACATTCTCTTTCTCCCCTGTCTCTCTCTCCCTCCCCCCCCCTCTCTCTGTCTTTTATGTTTGCTAGATCATGGATAGACTAATAGCAAAATTATCTTTTGTTAGCCTGGATTAGGCAATGCTCTCGATATGTTTATGTTGTTACTAATTATACCTGTGTATTTAACAATGTCCACAATGTGTGACATAATATTGTTTAACCACGAACCTCTTTGTTTAAGTTTATGGTATGCAAAATGCGAAAACTGGCCTAATTTAGGATACAGATAATATAACTGAATAGACAGCTTGACGTCACTGGCTGCGTCAGGCCTCGATTTGGGTCTGTCATACTCTGAGGCACCAATCGTTTGTTTTGTTCGGGAACGGAATAGGGCAGGGTTTATTTATTTATTTTTTAAATTAAACCGATGTATTTGGAGTACATTAGAGTTTAGATAAGAACATTAGACGCTAACTGTTTATTTATTGTGGACCGCATTTCTTTATATTTTCATGGTTTTGATTATTTTTTAATGTCAGCGGAAAGGACAACCAAATACCTCACATTAATAATGGATTTCGCAGTGGGACAGTGCAGAAAATTAGAAATTGATTTCGCAGTGAGCCAAACTAAGGCGTCATGTAACATAGTGTGTGACCCTATTCCTGAGAACCTCATGTCTCCGTGGCGACTGTCAGGCCAATTAGTTAATGTAATTAATCTAAGAACCATCAACGCAGGGACCTGGTGTGAGGAGAAAAAAGACAAAGAATAGCAAAATTAGTTCCTTTTACGTCTGCCAAACTGAACAAGCTGTGTGCTTGTATATGTGTGTATGTACGTTTGTATTTGTATGTGATTGGGCAACGCTGCCTTATGTAGAATGCAACGCTGTTTCACACACTTGTTTACTAGTAAAGTGGAACCGAGTGAACATATGATTCTTATCTTTTATTGTGAACTGATCTAAGTACGGAATCTGTACCTAATAGCAAAACTGTCAAGACACAATTACGATTGATGTTTGTACATATAGCTTTTGTTTCAACCAGGCCATTATGCAGCAGTTTGATATCTGGATAATGTTTCAAGATTGCCTGAGTTAGATCGTTTACACAGATATAAATATAAACTGGCGATTACACGATATGTGTTTCAGTACGTTTAGTCATGTCTTCAGCTCCTACCAACAGTGGATTACCACCATGTCTGGATGGCCGCTGCTTATCGGCCTGTTTGGCCTCAGTATTTTGGTGCTGTGGATATTCAGGTTTGCTGAGATACCATTTTTTTAAAAAAATATCATCCGAATTTGTGTTGTCATGTTTTTATTTGTTAACTTTTGTTTATTAGACGTATGTTTTTAAAAGTAAATGTTAAACTGAGGCAAATACCAACACAGCGTGATGCCTTTTTACTAGGGCAATTTTCTTTGGCTTCGTGTAGTTCCCGGGGGGTGTATGCGACAAAGAAAGATCACACCTTCTGCTCCCTCAAGCATGTCGTACAAGGCGAGTTATATGAGGTTATGCGCAAGGCTGGCAACTCTATCATGTAAAACAAGTTGTTACAGAAACCATCACTATAAGAGCATGTTCATGCTGTGTGCAGGTTTCCTGCAAAGTGACCAGCTGAAGTGGTGGCTCTATGCTTCATTGGGAGCGTAAAGGAAAATGATGATGAATTTTCTTTTGTCTTAGTAACACGAATTATATTTGTCCCCCCCCCCCCTAAATCAATCAGACCTAAAGGTCTTTTATATTTGGAGATGCGCGCTAATATAACCGACTATGTTGAACGGGACGTGCCTCGCCAAAAAGAGGCAAAACTTTGCATTCTTCCTTCCTCGTGCTCATCTTTTGTTACTGTTACTCAAACATTCTCCAGCGTACTTTATGTATTAATTTAAGGGCAATAAAACATTACAAGGTAGTATAACAGCATACATTAACAGTACCTGATCACAAAATTAAGAATAAATATATTGTAATGAAAAACTAGATCACCAGAGCCTCCATACAGTATATTAGATAAAAGTACAACACAATCAGTTAGGGTGGCATATAATCAACACTCATAAAGTATTTGAACAGTATACGATTGAGTGAGTAACGACTGTGCGTGTTTTTCGGGTCATTGGGAAGATTGTTCCAAAGATGAGCAGCTGAGTAAGCCAAACTAGTCTTAAATAGGTCTAGCCTGGGCTTGGGTACCTGTAATTTGTTTAAGCGCTGACTACGTCTTTCATTATATTTAAAAGCGCCCAAAGATACTTTAAAGGTGTCTCTCTGATTCGCTTGTAGGTCGAGCCTCATACAGTTTGTCTGTCTGCCGCGCTGTGAAATTCTCTCACACTGCCTTATAGGCTTACATTTTGTCTGTCTGCTCCCTTGTTAAAGGTGTCTGTCAAATTCTTTCACACTGCCTTATAGGTCGAGCCTTACACAGTTTGTCTGTCCCCTTGTTGAAAGTGTCTGTCACAGTCTTTCACACAGCCTCATAGATCGAGCCTGACAGTTTGTCTGTCTGCCCCCTTGTTGAAAGTGTCTGTCACAGTCTCTTACACAGCCTCACAGGTCGAACCTGACAGTTTGTCTGTCTGCCCCTTGTTGAAAGTGTCTTTCACAGTCTCTCACACGGCCTCACAGGTCGAACCTGACAGTTTGTCTGTCTGCCCCCTTGTTGAAAGTGTCTGTCACATTCTCTCATACAGCCTCACAGGTCGAACCTGACAGTTTGTCTGTCTGCCCCCTTGTTGAAAGTATCTGTCACAGTCTCTCATACAGCCTCACAGGTCGAACCTGACAGTTTATCTGTCTGCCCCTTTGGTAAAAGTGTGTGTCAAATTTTCTCACATAGCACCGAGCCTGACAATTTGTCTGGCTGCCCTCTTGTTAAAGGTATCTGTCAAATCCTCTCACACAGCCTCATTGGCCGAGCCTTACATTGTGCATGAGTCTGCCCCCTTGTTGAAGATGTCTCTCAAATTCTCTCACACATTTTAAAATAAATAAATAAACTTCTGGTGTCTAGTTTTCTACTTCTTTATTTCTTACGAGTGCCTGTACCATACCCATGTATGTGTATTGCTCACACAATATTGTAGGTGGAGCCTCATACCGATTGTCTACACATAAAATATCTAGCACATAAAACAAACAGTTAATGAAAGGTTGCTTGCTGCCACCTGATCTGTTTTCTCTATACAGTGAAAACAAACATAATGAGGTCGACATGCCAGGAATACCAGTAGGTGTACATACCTGCCACATGCTGGTATGCAGTCTTAAAAGCGAATAGTTAGAACAGTTAACAGTTGGTATGGTATTGTCAAGAAGTTAACAAAAATGACTTAGCCTAAATAGCAAGAAAATATAGAAAGTTATCGTTTGCAAATAGGAGGAAGAAATGCTGCAGTAAATGGGTAAATTCTGAAACAAGTTGACATATTTATATTTCAAGGCAATATTTACTGTTAAAAAGTGTGTTTTTTATTGTGAGGAACGTGCCACAGGTAGGATCCGCCCCGCGGGCCAAAAACTTAAGTAAGCTCCTGGTCCTAGACACAATAAATGCATCAGATGAAAGATGCGCTTCAGACATACAGAACAAAATAGCAGAAGCAAAAACGACATTCCAGAAATGTAGTATCATAATATTAATCTAGAACAGTGGTGGCCAAGCTAAGGTTGGCCGAGGGCCAGATTATAGTAAAGGGTAACACCAGAGGGCCAGACCTATAAAATCCTTAAAAAATAACGTTCTGAGATTTAGTTTTACATATATAATGAACCACGTACAGAAAGCAACGGCAAACTACTGTACTGCACATCTGCCAAGACATGTATACCAGTCTTCGAACTGAAATTACTGTTAAAAAAATATAATGAATCTGTTGTTTTAATTTGTTTTGTAATTTGTAATATGGCATGTAATTATTTATTTCAAACATCCATTTGTGTGTTATTTCTTTGTGAAGAGTGTGGCTTCAATCAACAATAAGAGACCGGCCAAAACAGGTTGGCGGGCCGATCAAAACTGGTTGGCGGGCCGGATCTGGCCCGCGGGCCGTAGTTTGGCCACCGCTGATCTAGAAGTATAAAATAGAATTCTCCGACGTTTAACAGAACCGGTACCGTTATCTGAACAAAAAAATAATTAATACAAAATAAAATAAAACAAAGATCTGTGGCAACAGTCGACGCGAGTTTTAAAGAAAATTTTGAAGAATTTCATGAAGAGCCAGCAAGACATATGAAGTTCAGGAAGTAGCTGAAGAAAGATCAGGCCAACAAGTTAAAGAAGCTTGTTCTACGATGCAGTCCACTTTTAGTGGGCGCGTTACTGAAAGAAGGAAATTAAAACATTGTGACAACAAGGAAGGATGATTTAAAAAAATAAATAAAGGACGAGAAGAAGAGAAGATGGTTTGCATTCTAAAAACTCGACAAGGAAAAAGGTCAGCAAAAGAGAATCACTAGGGCCTACAGGAGACTTGAACTTGTGAAAAGATACGATTAGCTGAACACAAAGAAAAAGACATAGCCAAAATTAGTTATTTCACTAATAATAATCTCTTTCAAGATTTCAGTGTTCATTCCAGGGTGTCCTTCACATCTTTATTTGTTTATCGTGAACTTACAGAAAATCTCTAGATAATGACAGTAGGGAGCCGCGCTAGCGTAGTGGTTACCACACTGGGGTGACCCAGGATCAAACCCGGGCGAGAACATTTGAAGATTTTTCGTCGACCGGGATTTGGACTGGATTAACTCGAGCGCTGGCGAAAACATGTGAAGAAGTGTCGTCGATCAGGGACTGGCGGCTCATGAGCCGACCCAGCTCTAATGGGTACCTCCGAAATCGGCGAGTTTCTGCCTGAATGGCGAGGGACACCTGTCTCAGTGCAAGAAAAAAGGGATACTCACGTAAAATCAGTCTCAGGTTAGACATACTAAACCTGAGATTTCGCCTCGAGTAATAGCGGGCGTACGAAAAAAAAAAAAAAAATGACAGTGAAGAAGAAACATTAAAATGGCTGTGACATTCTCAGATAGCGGGGGAATAACTCGCCAAAAATGGCTGTGACATTCTCAGATAGCGGGGGAATAACTCGCCAAAAATGGCGGGGAAATAATTATGTTAAGCTCTTTCTTTTCTACTGCAAATCCTGGTGACGTCACTAATTTTCCAGCGGTTATTCCATTTTTTCCATTCCATTTTAACTTCATCAAATCTTTGTAGTAAAACTTATCATGACTCGTGGTCGATGGTCAATGCAGCATGAAAAACCTGAAAGGCCTGCGCCATTATTTGATGGATGTTTAATTTAATTTTCACGATGAAGTGCGCGCACATCCGTATTTTCCGAAAAGCTGGTGGGATTTTTTCATTGTTGGTTATAGACGTTTCAGTAAGACAGTATATAGGTGTCCTTTTCGGGAAACGCATAAAACATACTTGTCTCCTGTTTTTATGTGTCATTTTAAAACACAAAACAAAAGACACCTTGGGGATTTGCCTATCCCAGTGAGATCATTCAACACTTTTTCTTTGCGCTCCATTACGGAGCATGTAACCACCACTGCAACTATCCTCCTTACAGGAAGCCTTCACCAAGCAGTCACATGATCTTGCAGCAGTCGTTTCTGTGGCTATTTGTTTTACATGATGAGGTTGACAACCCCTTGCACATCCTTGTTTTAGTCGCCTGGTACGACATGCTTGTGGGAGCAGTAAGCTTATTCTTTGGTTACCTTCATTTCAGGTCAGCGAATAAGTCCTCTTTGTTTAAGAAAATACACAAGACCATTTCATTTCAAAATTTAAATACTGAGTGGTTTATCTGATTTGCCAGCCATTCATTGATTGATGGCAACACCACTTTAACGTCTTCATTGTTTGGTTTTAAAAGCCTGATTTAAAATGGTAAGTATGTTGGGTGCGATCTGACATTTCCAGCATTGTTATTTTTTTCCCTCTTTTAAAACACCAGGTCCTGCGGAAACCATCATAACAGTGGAAGAAGAATCAAACGAAGGGCACAGAGATCAAGCGATGTGCACTCTGATGAAAATGATCTTTCCGATGATAATTTAGGATCAGGTAGGTTAAAGTATTTGGAGTAGCCATTGTGTGTGTTGATTTTAAGATAAAAAATCTCATAATTAATAACTTGCTGGCAGAGTCGGCCTTAGAGTATTCCACACCTGGAGCGAGCGGTTTAACTTGCGCCCCTTTCCCCACATTTCTACCCACCAAAGTTAATAACTCCACTGGGAAAAGTTAAGAATAGACAGACCTAGGGAACTGCATAATATAGTCAAACAATATTTAACACGAACAAAGGTTAATATATAGTAGTTGGGAGTGTGAAGGTCTGATGCTGTTCTTACAATACATATGGCTTTTAACAGGAAAGTCAATTAAATATCTGTTAAATGCAGTTATATAACTGGAACCACCAGGCCTTTACACCCCTACACCTTAATATTATTCTTGTTCAGAGTTTCTGCTTGATTTGGTTCGTTTTTTTTTTAACATACAAGCATAATGGGTAATTGTGATTTTCCCTACAATGATTTGACAAATGTGGTGCCACTTTCTCATATCGGCAGTTGTTCATATTATTTGGAATTGAAAACAATATATATCCTAATTATAACCCATCAGAGGTTGAACGGAATATATTTATTGATTAATTAAAAAAAAAAATAAAATTAAGTAAGACTCGTGAACAAACTGCCATATCAGTGTTGGTTAGTTATCAATGACAAAGAACACGGCGACAACCAAACAATGTTAAATGTATTTCTGCTTGCTAAAATTCCGAGACACAGATATCACAAGAAAATTTTTTTTTTTTTTCGTACGCCCGCTAATACTCGAGGCGAAATCTCAGGTTATTTTTAATGTCTAACCTGACATTGATTTTTACGTGAGTATCCTATTTTCTTGTATTCAGGCAGATACTCGCCGTTTTCGGAGGTACCCATTAGAGCTGGGTCGGCTCAGGAGCCGCCAGTCCCTGATCGACGACACTCCTTCAAATCTCGGTCGACGAAAAACCCTCAAATGCCGTCGCCCGGGTTTGATCCTGTATCACCCGGTCGCCAGAGCGGTGTTGTAACCACTACGCTAGCGCGGCTCCATGAAATGTCTGTGAAAGACCATTATAACAGTGGGAACATATTAACATTGGAAAATGTAATGACGAGTTATGAGCGTTTGAAGATTATGCGTCCGTTTTGTCTGATTCAGAGAAAAGCGGGTTCAACGGTTGGTACCACGTTGACTTGTCTGATTGGGCCAGTGCTTTCAAATGAATGTTAAACGTATTTAAGATCATTTTTGAGGAGCGTACCGTATAGCGATTCTCTAACACTTCACTTAAAAAAAAAAAAAAATTATCCCGTTCAACCCTTGATGGATTATAATTAGGACATATAGTGTAATCACTTCACGACAATAAAATCAGACTTCCGATATCTAAATATAGTATCTTCTTCTGCCCTCCACCCCATACCTGTCAACCTCCTGAGACAAAAACCTGTACGCCGGACCAAAAAAATCCTTACAAACACCCAAAAATCCTTACGCAAAAAATATATTAATAAATTATACACAATACAGTTTTAAAATGATAATTGACACATACAAATCTATTAGCATTTGAATTAGTGTGATATAAAACATGCTAATAGTTTCATGCTGTTCTTTACATATAAAAAACTTAGTGATCATGAGGTACATTATTTTTCGATGTACAGTGTTTTGTACCAACACATGCACTTTTAGCACTTTGCAGAATTGTATTTGTGGGCTTAAAGTCTGCACAGCATGTATCAGTGTTAATCTTACACTGTAAAAAAATAGTAAGTGTGTCTGCATTCATGGACCTCCTGCAGTCTGTGGATTTTTTAAATTGCAAAATAAAGCAGCGAAGTTTACGCAAACACACTTTTTTTCTAGTTATGTAGGGCCGACACAGAATATTATGACATTAATTTATTGGAAATATTTAAACGATCAAAGTATAACTGGAAAGATTAAGAGAATGAAGCAAAGCAAACAGCTAACAGCAAAAAAAAAAAAAAAAACATTAACCAAATTATGATAGCCTACAATGAAGCAAAGCACCAAAAATTTACAATATTATTAAAGAGTTGGTAAACAGCTAAAACAATGCACACAAACTTTTTTTTTCTAGTTATGTAGGGCCTACACAGAATATTATGACATTAATTTATCGGAAATAAACTGAAGGGCAAGATATATATGGAAAGATTAAGACAGCGATTAAATTGCAACAAAGCAAAACAACAGCAAAATTTAACCAAGTTATAAGTACTTAGCTTTTTTTTAACAAAATGGCGTCAAAGTATCTTGTCAAGTGTGGCTGATAACAAGTAACTTTAAAAATACGTGATGTCACGCTGAAAACCGAAAGTGTTTGAGGCCGAATTCAAAGTTTTTGCCGTATTGTTGGGTATAAAAGGATTTGATTGGTTGCTGGGAGAGACCCCAGTTTAAAAACAGGCGCCGAGATTCCCAGAATTAAAAATAAAAAAATTGGTTTTAAAAAAACCTGGTCTAGAAAATATTTTCTGATTTAAAATTTTAAAAAAACTTGGGCTGGAAAATATGTTAAAAACTTTTTTTTTTTTTGGAGGGGGGCAAAATCCGTACAACGAGTCTGTACAGCTGTACACTGCTAAAAGTATCAAAAATACATACATTGTACAAAAAATTGGTACAGGTTGACAGGTATGCCTTCGCCCAGTCCAAATAGAGTTCACAAAAATCAAAATTGTGTGAATCGATTTGTGTGTGACCCCCCCCCCCCCCCCCCCCCCCCCCCCCCCCCCCCCCCCCCCCCCCCTCCCCCCCCCCACCCCCCCCCCCCCCCCCCCCCCCCCCCCTTTTTCAAGAAACAAACAAACAATAAAAATAAAAAAACAAACTAATACAAACAAGAAAAAAAAGCCCAAAAAACAAAGTAAAATCTCTCACAACTGCCCTGTTGTTAACACAGTGGAAGGGGGTGAGAAAACCTGGAGGTGTCAGAGATGACATCTAATCCACCAACTATCTGCCATCATCCACACACACACTCCATCAGACTACCCCTTATCCTCACACTTCACAACCTAATGCAGTATTTGCTTTGTGATTACCTTTACTTATTTTACTTTTATTATGATAGAAAATACTTTGTGAATTAAGCTACTAGGTCATATTTAGCACAAAGAAAGAATGCTGGTGGTATGCCTAATTGGTCATCATTACCAGGTACTGTATAACAACAGTTGTATTTTTCTGAAAAAAAAAATACTTTCTTTGACCTCAGTATGTGTCATATTAAATTTTGGCAAAAAAATTATACGTGCAAAAGTGTTGCAGTTTTTTTTTTGTATTTTGTGTGACTAAAATTTGTTTGGAAAGAAAAAGAGATTTACACGGGAACAGTCTTAACTTGTCTACCCTGTGAGCTGTATGACATGTAGCTGTGTGATACACCAGCTGTATGCCATGCCTGCCCTTTCTTTTTTAAATTTGATGATGAGAAATATCCAGTTCAACCTCTGATGGGTTATAATAAGGATATATATTGTTTTCAGTTCCAAATAATATGAATAACTGCCGATACGAGAAAGTGGCATCACATCTGTGAAATACTTGTAAATATGGCAAATCAAAATGACCAATTTTGTGTGTATGTACCCCAAAAAAAACAAAAAACCCAAACAAAGAAAAACGAGATAAAACGTAAGAAAGCCAAATAAAAACACCAAGCAAAAATAATATTAAGGTGGAGGGGTGTAAAGGCCTGGTGTTTCCAGTTATATAATTGACATTAATAGATATTTAATTGACTTTCACTTGCCATAAGTCATATGAATTGTAAGAACAATATCAGACCTTCCCAATTACTATATATTAACTTTTGTTCTTGATAAATACTGTTTGATTAAATTATGCAGGTCCCTAGGTCTGTCTGTTCTAAACACCTCTTCTATATTTATAAGTAAATTTGATGCCTGCAAATAATCAGATATTGGGATTCTCATTTGTTTAGACTTCTTACTTTTTTGTCCTCGTAACAAGATTATTTGAGTGGCCAGTGACTCTGAGGTCTCTCATGAGACAAAGAAAGAATAAGACTACCGCACCCTCATTCATGTCGTAAGACTAACATGAGATTATGCATGAGACTGGCAACCTCATCATGTAAAACAGACTACTACAGAAACTATTCTGCAAGAGCATATGACTGCTTTGTGCTGTCTTCCTGCAAGGGGCGAGATGTAAGCCTGGCTCCATGCTCCAATTGGAGTGAGCAGGAAAATGATGATACATGACTGCTAATTGTTTTATCACAACACCTGTGAAAAAAACTGACATCCATTTTCATGTCAGGGTAAAACCTAAAACTGTTTAGTAAAGAAGGGTTAATGCTGTTTTGTTTTGTTTCATCCAGGAAACAACTCCAATCATTCCTCAAGACCAGGATCAGGATCAAAAAGAAGAAGGCAGCTGAGAGCCAGATCCCTCAGAGATGACAAACTCAGGAGCAGCAGTGGTCACCCACATAGCTCAGAGGAGTACATAACATCAGAAAATGATGGCAGTGTATACTCAGAGTACTCTGTGAGCAATGAAGACATTCAGAAGGGACAAGATCAACAACATACACTGGTAGCAAGTGATAAACACAAAAGATCACCATTGCTTGAGGTCCTGTCTGACCAGATCTCAGCACTAGATGAGTATCAGCAACAGTTGATGACTGCAGCTCCATTTCAAAATAATGATGGAGATGAATCTTACATTAATCCATCTGGTCATTTTGAGAAAATTGTCACTGTTGACAGGCAGATAAAACATCAGGACACAACAATTGGTACTAAGATATTAGTTTCTGAACCAGAAGATGAAGATGCTAGCATGACATCTGAGGTACACATTGTAGACAACAGCAGAGAACTATCTCAGGGTCATAACCTTTACCCACATACCAGCTCTGGCTCAACAGTGCTAAAGACAGATTCATCGGATATAGAGAGGAAAATTGTAAATGTCTCAGAAACATTTGAAAACTCAGACACTGAAAAACAGAGTCATTTCCATTCACCTGACACAGTCTGGAGTGGAAGGGGCAAGGAGAGATCCTGTGGTGTTCAGACTGAGGTGGAGGTGAACGAAGATCCCCTTGAACTAAAGTTAGTGAATTCACACCAGAAAAAATATCAAGATCTCACAGCAACAGCACCTGAAGTGTGGTTTAGTAATCCAATTTTGCTTGTCAGTCAAGACAGTGTTGAGAATGTGGATTCCTCAAGTCTTCCCTCGAGACAGCATGGGAGGAAACAGCATGTAGATCTTGAAGAGGATATACAACAGAAGAAGTTAACAAGCCTGCACTCCAAATATGGACTTCTGAATGAGAAAGAAGACAGTGAAATCTTTGACATTGATAGAGAGCATGAAGATGTATTCAGTGAAGAGGATGTTGCTGTGAGTGAAGAAGAAGGTAATGTTCTTAGAGACAGTCAGAATTCTACATGTTGCAGCCAGAGCATGTCTGTGGAGAAATCTCCATTACACCAGATTATGGATGAAACTAACACTTCTGATTCAGGAGGCCACAGAGGAAATATAAAATATGAAGTGTCTGTTGACCAAAATGAAACAAATGTTGTGTATAATATAATGAAGACAGAATACAAAAAAAATTCTTTGAAAGACTCGGAGAGTGAAACTTCAGAAAGGCTGAGTGGGAATGTTCCAGACGCCATCAATATAACACTAACAGGTACAACGTCTGTTTCCAGAAATGACACTTTTGAATCAGTAAAAAAAGAAACTGTGTTATATCAGAGTGATGTACCTGGAGATGAGAATGTGGATAGAATCTTGAGTGAATCTGTGTTGAGAGAAAGATATTCCACCAGCTACGAGCAAGATAAAATTGGACAAGATGTCAGTAGAGAAAGTTACATGAAAAAGTTTACTTCAAGTGAGGAGCATATGTCTCAAGTAGATGTACAGTCTGTGAGTGATCAAAGTGATCTAAAGCAACAGTGTGATCAAAGTTATTTAAACAAACAACTTGAACACAGAGGCATAAAAGAGCAGAGTGATCTAAGTTATCTCAAACAACCAAGTGAACAGTGTCTACCAAGACAGAAAGGTGATCAAAATGATCTAAAGCAAGAAAATGACCTAAAGCAATGTCTTCAGAATGACTTAAAACAAGAAGTTGATCAAAGTGACCTGAAGCAAAAAGGAGATCAGATAAATCTAAACCAGCAGAATGATCAGCTACAGGCTAGGATGGTCAAAAGTAGCAGCAGAAACATTAGCAGCCATACCATTGAGCCTTTCTCAGCTCAGAAATGCGAAGAAACAAAGGAAAATGATGAAAAATTCCATGTTTTGCTTAAAGGTGCATGTGATTCTGGAGAAGACTTTAAACATTTAGAGGAGAGTAGCTTGAATAGAGACAGTCTTGAGCTTAGACAGCCAGTTACAGATTTGAAAGGAAGCAAATCTGAAGCTGTTCTCAGTTTTCCCTGTGAAGTCAGTATTCAAGATGCAGGATCTGTGGAAAGACTTGATAGTTCTGAAGTAATAAATACTTATACAGAAGAGCTACCTGAGGACTATTCTGTCTCACAAACATTGACCAGCCCTGTTTCTTCAAGGACAGAGCCTGTAGATAAACACTTTCTTGACAATGTGATTACTTTGTCAAACAAAACAGATGAACAGTTTGCCACTGTTGGCCATGCTGAGGTCATGCAAATGGCTACCACATCTTCTCAATCAACACTTGTACCAGAACAATCTGAACTGGATTATATTTCAGAAAATTGCTTTGAATATGAAAACTCATCACTGGAAGGCAGGGAGAAGCATAACTCAAGACATGACCATGAATTAAAATCAAAGTCAGATGCATATGATTCATGCTCTGAGGCACAGAGCCAGTATTCTCTGGGCAAAAAGAGAAACAGCTCAGGCTTTTCAGGCTACCAGCCTGATTTATCTGGTGACAGTATGAGTACCTCTTGGTCAAGCCTGAATGTCATTTCTCCAACTGAAACATTCACCACCGGTGATTACTCAAATACATTAGACGATCAGGAAGCTTTGCAATCTGTGGAATCAAGCGATGATATTTTATTCAGCCCTGATCAAACCATTGTGAGTATGGAACCCTTTTCCTTTCCAGATGGAAATACTGACACATCAATGTACACAACACCTCAGCAGTCTCCAAGAGAACATGAATTCAATGACAAAATTGCATCACTTGGATTAGGCAGCCACTTTATTCCATGGCCCAAATATTCAGAACATTTGCCAGTAAAAGTGATTGGGAGAAGAAATGAGGTAAAAGGTGTTTCAGCAGAGAAAATTAATGTGCTGGATGAAATGGAAACATCAGATATTGGTGACAGTGCTGAAGAAACAGTCAAGCAGATTGCAAAGGAAAAGCTGACAATAAAGGTCATAGGTGAATATCAGAACAGAATCAGAAGTTTGAGCGACTCTGCCATCAGTTCTGACTACTGCACTGAACCTGAGTCTCCAAACCCTTCTCCAAGGTTTAGTCATATTCTGACTCTTGCATCTCAGCATATCCTCTCACATGATGTCATTGCTGGTCATACAGAGAACACATCTTTTTTTGGTACCAAAATGCTGCGATCTTATTCTCCAGATGAAGAAAATATAGTAGAGGATGCCACATTAACAGCAGTGAACAGTACTCAGCAGACTGAAATGCCAGGTAGCAAAAGAAGGCATACGAGTTCATCAGATAGTGGTGATAGATTGTCAACGACATCAACTTTAGAGCCTGATGACTCTGATAGTGAAAAGAAAATGATCATTCCTACAGAAGAAAAGGAAGGCCCATCACAATCTCAGAAACATGAAGTAACTCAGAGAGAACAGATATTTTCAGCAGCAGGTGCATACCCCTTCCCACTTTCACTACTGCATTCATGTGGTCGATTCCCTGAAAGGCTCATAAATGCTATCCTGGCAATCAGGGAGTATCCTTTGTTTTTGAGTCCAGCTCAAACAAAAGTGTTCAGAAGAAGATTGCCAGGCAGACTGACAAAATCATTAGATGACATCTATAGTGCACAACAAGCATTCCAGGTTCAGTCTTTCAAAGATGATCTAAATAGCTGGAAACATGTGGGTGCTGAATCAAGACAGCAAGACAGCTTAGCTCATTTGTTAGAGACAGGTTACTCTTCTGTGAATGCCCTTGAGAATCTTCATGACCTTCCACCTGAGAGTGACATGACCTCAAGACTACAAGAAAAAACACTTATAAGTGATAATGCTGAAGAACATTTTAAAGCACTTGCTGAAACTCATGTTGAGTTAAAAGCTCAGTTTTCAAATGCATCATCATTCCCACATGAGCTTACAGGATTACCTGCAGAAAAAGATATTTCTGAGATTGCTGATTTGAATAGTAATAAGTCAGCTAGTGTCATTGTGGCCGTTTGTGATCCATTGATTGTTCTGGAGAAGACAGAAATTAAAAATGAGGAGGCATGTGAGAATATACAGATGGCAAGGAATACAGTCAAAGCACGACATAGTCTTGAGGATCTAGGTGTGAATGGTAATGAATCTTTATTGAGCACCACTGAAATGAGCTGGTCCCAAAAGAGAATGCTCAGACAAAAATCCCCATCAGAATCTGATTTTTCATCTCAGGAGGTAAAAACTGAGAAGGTTAAGAAACAACTAAACTTGGATAAAAGAACTTGTTCGGCAGATCAACATGACCTGAGCAAATTTGGCTCAGAAGACAGCTTATGTTTTGTCTTTGTAAGTAGATCCAATGAAAACCACTCATTAGAAGTCCAGAGTCTTCCAGCTAGCTCAAGAAAAGGACCTGTTTCCCCTGGTTCTTCTTTCACCTCAGATGGTCACGTCCATTATCTAAGCCAGTCTGTAGACAGCATTTTTACAAACAGCAGCAAGACAGACAATGATGTCCAAGCATCTTCAAGATACAGAGGACACAGAGACTCTATTCTGCCCTTACTTGAAAGATCTGTATCTTTGGATGACATACAACAGAAGAGGATTATGGGAGTGAGGAAAGAGTCTCTTAATCGATCTCGATCAGCAGACATGTTGAACGTTGGTAGTGGAGACATGGATGAGTCTGATGAACATATTTTTCCACCAGTTATTAGAGAGAATTCCTTTACTTCCTTTGATGATGATTCAAATGACACAAACATAGTTACACACCATGTCACTGACAGAGAATCAGAGAGACATATATCTTATGCATTGTTTGTCTCTGAGTGTCCAGATAAAAGTGATTCTCATCCCAGAGGATTTAATGAATTTGAAGAAGCCAGAGATCAACTCACAGACAGAAATCAAACACATCTGCTTGGTGTACAGAATGCAGAAACATCGGAACATGTGAATCTCTCTCCAAGAGAGAATGAATGCTCTGAACACTGTAGTGATAGTCACTTTCAGTCAGAGGTTGATTCCTTTTCACCTTACTTTAAAGAAGTGGAACCAGGCCAGAAGCCAAAGCAGTCTAAAAATTACAGCAAAACACAAAAGGCATCATCCGCAGTTTCCTTAGGCATTGATTGTCTAAATTCCATGCCTAATGGAGAAGGAATGAAACAAGCAGTAGCTTCTTCTTCAAAAGAGTGTGAGAAATTGCAGAAAGTGCCCGACTTCATAAATGCAACATTAATTCCTGAAAATGTTCAGCTGACTTTGCCATCTGAGTCAAGTGTAGATCTTAATAGATCAGGTGAAAGCAAAAACATAGCTACCTCCAGTAAGCAGTCTCTAGCTGAGACCCAGAATGTTGTTAGTGAGAGGATATTGTCTCAACTTGGAGAATCAGAGACTCCTCTCCAACTGAAATCACAAAAAGTGCATTTGTTACCAGAAGTGAAGGAAATAATTTCAGAGGAATTTATGCAGTCTCAACAAGAGCAACAGGACAGAGAGCTTAAAGGTGTATTAAATGAACAGACTTCTAATAATGCATTACAAGTTAGTAGCTCTGGACAGTCAGACACTGAAATAGATGAAGATTCTTGGCGACCTGCTCATCATAGCTCATTTAGGGATGATGAAGCCATGACGGATGCAGCTGACCTTTCAGAAATGTCTACACAAACAACACCACAAAAATATGAGAGGCATGCAAAAGTCACAGTTCAGGACTCTGTGACACAGACTGAATGCTCTTTGGACAACAGCATTTCTGAAGAAGTTCAAACAGATGATTATCTTATCACAAAAAATATTGACATATTTGTTAATGACATGCCGCTTACATCATCTGCAATCTCTTCCAAGACTGGTTCTATCAAATCACATTCCACAATACAGACTGATGAATCTCTTAAAGTGTTCGATTCTCATGGTGTCCAGACATGTAATGACTTCTGGATGCAAGAAATCTATCCTGAGAATGGACATCACAGACGATCTCTGGGACAGACAGATGCAGAGAATGACTTGTTAATTTCAGAAGCAGATGGTGATACTAAAATTAACAGTGAAAGTGTCACAGTGCAGTACTTGTCAGAGTTGAACAAAGAAAGCCAGAATATAGATCAGAGTTCTACACAAGCAGTTGTTGGACAAGAATCGCTGGTTGCTTTGAACTTGTCAAGAGAGATTGCTTCATCAAAAACATCAGAAAGTAAACAGCATGGAGCAGAATGTTGCGAACTTAGTGCAACCAACTTTGATCTAGAATTTGATAAACATGATGCAGCACAACAGGATTTTGCAGACCCTTTACAAGAAAACAAAGAAGTGTTTGATGCTACCAGTGAAGCATATGTTTCTGCCCTGAATTCATCATTAACATCAGAGTCATTTGAGCAGGAAAGGGAGAAATATGCCACATCTGAGACAGATATCTCAGACACAGATAACAGCAGACTAGGATCCGTTACTGAAGAATGCCAAACAAATATGTCATTTGATCATTTGACACCAAGACCTACTATCCATGTTTCCTCTTCTACAGAATTCCCTGTTGATCTGGAAAACATTGTTGGTATTAGGTATCCCACAAACAGAAACCATCTATGGGGAGAATGCATTGAGAATGATTTGCTAGAAACAAAAGATCTGAACAAAATGGATGACTTCATTGTATCTGAAAAACCAGATGAATTTGCGCAATGGAACTCAGTACTTTCAGCAAATGATAGCTCTGGGTATACCCAGTATTCTGTCAAGGATATAAATAGATCTTTGATGACTGGTGAAGAAGAGGTATTTCATGAAAAACACATTGAGGCTCATGAATCCAAAGATGAAGAGAATGGTTCACCTTTATTAGAAACAAGAAAAGAGCAAGAGGAGATAACCAGTGAGAGGTCAGTTGATCAGTATATGATTGTAGATCCTGTAAATAATGCAACTAGTTTGGATGTTGAAATCACCACTGCTAAGAAAGAAGCTTTAGTTTCTGAAAAAGACCACAGGCCAACAACTGACACTAACACTGTCAGACATCTGCAAAGGGATTCTCAAAGCAGTGGAAATTTTGCTGATGTTAGAAGTTTAAGTATCTCAGAGCTGGATAAAATATGGGGACTACCAATGAGTAAACAAACTGTTTCCCCTAGCAGTCAAAGGAAGTCACTTGCAGGAATTTCACATGCCACACCGATGGCTCCAGTCAGTGGGCATGAAAGGGAATGGTTAAAAGAACACTTTCTACATACAACCAACCTGTCAAACAAAGCACAGATTGGTACACCATCTACCCTCAGTGAAGCAGCAGAGAGTGCTTTAGAAATTGGCCATGATGAACTAACAGACCATAACTTGGTACAGAAGTGCCCAGCTGTTTTTAATCTGGCAGTCACTGAAGACAGTGAAGAGCTGGATGGCGTAGACTACAAAGCTGCTGTTCCATCAGGTGTGCAGCAACAAGCAAATGAAGAAGCATTTCCAGGGTTAGCCATACAAGCTATTGAATTTGACAAAGTGTCAAGTGACATTGTTGACATCACAGCCACAACTGTAGATAGCATGTCCCCAGCTAGGTGTGTTGTGCAAGACAATGCAATCTTGGCAGAATCTGGAAATGGACATGATTTACGAAGACAAGAGCCATGGGGTACCTCAGATGAAATTGCTGCTAACAATAAGCAAATTCAGAGTGGGTCTCTGATAATTTGGAAAACAGATGAAAAATTGTTACACCCAGATCAGTCAGTTACTTTTATTACAGGAGGTGAGGATATCAGGCATTCTTTGTCAAAAAATGATAACCAGATGAGCAATACTTTTGCTAATGAGATCATGATCACTGAGTCTGTGCCTGCAAATGCCTCAGAATCTGCTGGACAAGATCAAAGGAGAATATCAAGGCAGCTTTCTGTTAACACAAGTGAAGATTGGGCAGTTGGCAATTCAGAATGTTTGGCTAGTGATGGACAGAAGGTAGATGAACTGCAAAGCAATGCATCACAGTCAGATTCAGTTAAAAGTGATCAGGAAATACCAGAAGTGGTCTTGGTGCCTAACACAGAAACCAACCTGTCTGTAGAGCTTCTTGCTAGAGCAGACACAAAAGATGCTGATGCAGACCTTCAGAAACATAATGCTATCTTAGAACCACCGTCTACATTCAGTGAAAAAATGGCTAAAGGTTATATTCTTTCACCTGCACCAGCTCGTGCATTGCAGAAACACGTTAAAATATACTCACAAGTGAAAGAGATTATGCCAGATGTTGATAAAGATCAGAAAAAGACAAATAAGAAAACTGTTTTTGAAGAAGTTGCTATCACTGACACCATAGTCCTGTCACAACCATTAGAACACACAAAAGTGCTTGGTGATCTGCATAATCAGACACATGTAATGGATGATAGCCATTCACTCTTGATGGATTCCAGTGTGGTAAAACAACATGTGACAGATGATGATAGGTATGACACTATTTCTGTGAATACTTCATTGAAATCTCAGCAGGAAGAAGAAACAATGGACACATCTGAAAATGCAACAGTTCTAATTATTGATGGTGGCTCTGAAGCCTTCAGACAAAATTTTCCAGTTCAAGAAGCAAGAAATATTTCTTCTAATGAAATGGTAGGATCTGAAATGGCAACAAAATTACAGCCAGTTTCAGACAGCAAAGAAGCATCACACATGCCAAGTCAAGACCATGTTGAGGACTTACTGGATCAGACTGATGAAGACATGATCAGACAGTCTGAAATGAGCTCAGGAGAAGAGATGAATATCACTGATGTTATTTCCATGTCTTTTAAAGATCATGCTAACTCAAACATGAGTATTGACACCCACAAGACAGATTTGTCAGAGAGTGACAGGCAAACAGTATTTGTCACAAGTGAGGCTATGCAGCTGGACAGCTTAGATGAAATACTGGACATTGAGTCTGATATGAAAATTATGAAGACTGAAGTTATACTTTTACCTCAAGATGCTGCATATCTCCTGAACCAAACTGAAGCCGATAAAGACTTAGTAAATGAGCCAAAAAGACAGTTCTCACCGGGACTTTATAGCCAGAGATATTTTGAAAAGGACATCTCCCCATCACATGCGAGCACAGTATTAAAACAAGTATATGGATCTGATGCTTTTTCAACATTAGATGCAGCTAGAGATGGAGGCCAAGGTCACCTGCGACAGGAGTTGAGTGTGAGTGAAGTTAAAAAATCTACTCAACATTTGAATGAATCACTTGTGGAAAGTACTAGAACATTCACCAGCAGTGGTTCAGACAATGAAATTATGGCTACAGAAGTGATCTTTATGACATCTCAGCCGGTGTCTGACAGCACTCAATCAAGTGAGGATCCTTCCATGCATTCTGATGTTAAATCAGAACAAGTGAATAAAGATTCTAAGAATCTTTATGAGGTTTGGCAGAATGATGATGTGGTAGTGCCTTGGAAATTAGAAGTTGACAGTGAAAATATCTCAAACAGTAAACAGCTACCTTACCATCATGAGGACGTCAGTTACATGAATGAAAAAACGCAGCTGACAGAGGGCTTGAAAGAGGGGGAAGAGACTGCATCTGTCACTGAGGCAGCTGTCTCTTCTGCTGGGACAGTGCCAAGAGCTGAAACTGTTTTGGTGGGGCCAAGCGTTCAGGATGAAGTAGACCTCACCATTTCAGTTGGACAACATCAAGGTGATGATTCAGAAGAAAAAGATGAGGATAATTGTGATGAAGAAGTTTTTACAACAGATGTTATATATCTGGGACCATATTCAAAACCTGGTGCAGAAGTGTTGACCTCATCAAGAAGCACACCATCTCTGGGAATTAACATGCATTATTCTGGGCTTCTGTCAACAGAATCTGTGCATGTGCCCACAGGCAGAAGAAATACAGACTCTATAAGCTCATTCCTTCCCACCCACAGAAGATCATGGACCAGTGAAGCCAGATCACAGATTAGTGACAGAATGAGCAGAGCCTCATGGCCTGTTGGTAACAGAGAGAGCACAGCCTCAAGACCTATTGATAGCAGATCATATATTGGTAACAGATTGAGTAGAGCCTCATGGCTTATTGGTGACAGCTTGAACAGAGTCTTACAGCCCACTGATAGCAGATCACAGAGTGACAGAGTAAGCAGGGCCTCATGGCCTATTGATGACAGAGTCAGCAGAGGCTCATTGTTTTTTGATAGCAGGTCACAGACTAGAAACAGATTTAGCAGAGCCTCATGGCCTATTTATGAAAGATTGAGCAGAGCCGCAGTTGGTGACAGAGTCAGCAGAGCTTCATTGCCGATTGAAAGCAGATCACAAATTGGGAACAGAGTCAGCAGAGCCACATGGCCTGTTGGTGACAGATTGAGCAGAGCCTCATGGCCTATTGGTGACAGAGTCAGCAGAGCTTTATGGCCTGTTAGTGACAGAGCCCCATGGTCTATTGAAAGCAGATTACAAATTGGGAACAGAGTTACATGGCCTGTTGGTGACAGATTGAGCACATCCTCATGGCCTATTGGTGACAGAGTCAGCAGAGCCTCATGGTCTGTTGAAAGCAGATCACAAACTGAGAACATATTCAGCAGAGCCACATGGCCTATTGAAAACAGATCACCTATTGGTGACAGATTGAGGAGAGCATTCTGGATCAGTGAAATCAAACAGTATTTTGACGATGGAGTGAGAAGAACTGAATCAGGAGAATTAGTTCACATTGATTCAGATGAAACACAGTTACCCTATAAATCTCTGGAAAATGACACTGCTGAAGAGTTTGGTCACAGGGAAGCTTCCACATCTGATCTGATGTCTCAGCAGAGTGGTGAACCAAGACAAGCTGATTCAGAAAGTGTGGATATCAAAAGTGACTTCACACAGGTAGACCACAGTAGTCTTTTCTTGTCAAAATATGATAAAGAAGTTTCAGAAGAAAGTGTTGATAGTAGAAGAGGTGCCAGTCCAGTATACAGTGGTTCTGAAGAAGTTACTATCACTGATGTAATTGTACTGTCAGCAGGTGACAACATTTCACTCATCACAGATGAAATTCTTGTCAGCAAAAAAGATGACAGTCCAAAAGACAACGATTCTGAAGATAAAGTCACTGATGTGATTATACTCCCAGCAGGTGACAACAGTTCACTCACCACAAATAAAAGTCTTGTCAGCAGCAGAGATGGCAGTCTGAACTGCAATGATTCTGAAGAAGAAGTCACTTTCACTGATGTAATTGTACTCCCAGCAAGTGACAACAATTCACACATCACAGATAAACCACATGCAGCACTCACAGGACTATTTCCAAAGGTTGCCAGTAACATTTTATCACAAGAGGATCATCACTATCCCTATGTCAGTGTAACTACATCCCCTACAGAAAGATTTCAGAGCAGAACAAGTAATGTGGGATTCACACAGCTTGCCTCTCACAGAGAAAATAAGATGAAACACATAGAGGAATGGAAGGAAACAGAGAAAAGTGACCAAGTAAGTTTTCATACTGAGAAACAGACCTTAAAATTGGAGACTCTGACTGAGGCCTCACACATTAAAGAAGCGTTTGTAAATGAAACTAAAATCTTACCTGACACTTCACACACCAAAGAAGGTGTATTATCAAGTGAGACTATAATCCTACCTCAGATCTCACACATTGAAGAACGTAGCATTGTTGCTGACACTAAGATACCAGCTGAGATCTCACGTACTGAGAAAGAGACTTTATTAACTGAAACAATAAAACTGTTTGGATCCTCACACACTGAGGAAGAGACCTCGGTAACTGAGACTACAACACTGCCTGAGATCTCACACGTTGAGGAAAATACCTCAGTAACTGAAACAATAATTCTACCTGAGGCATCACATACTGAGGAAGAGATCTTGGTTTCTGATACTAAAGCACTGCCTGAGATCTCACACATTGAGAAACAGATTTCAGCAACTGAAACAATATTCCTTTCGGAATCATCACACACTGAAGAAAAGACCCCTGTAATCCTACTTGAGATGTCTCATATTGAGGAAGAGACTTTAGTAACTGAAACACATATTCTGTCTGGAACCTCATCTGCTAAGGAAGAGACTTTAGTAACTGAAACAATAATCCTGTCTGGAACCTCATCTGCTGAGGAAGAGACTTTAGTAACTGAAACAATAATCCCATCTGGAACTCCACACACCGAGGAAGAGACCTTGGTAACTGAAATAATAATCCTATCTGAAACCTCATCTGCTGAGGAAGAGACCTTGGTAACTGAAACAATAATCCTATCTGAAACCTCATCTGCTGAGGAAGAGACCTTGGTAACTGAAACAATAATTCTATCTGAAAGCTCATCTGCTCTGAAAGAAACCTTGGTAACTGAAACAATAATCCCATCTGGAACCTCACATACTGAGGAAAAGACCATGGTAACTGAAACAGTAATCCTATCTGAAACCTCATCTGCTGAGGAAGAGACCTTGGTAACTGAAACAATAATCCTATCTGGAACCTCATCTGCTGAGGAAGAGACCTTGGTAACTGAAACAATAATCCCATCTGGAACCCCACACACTGAGGAAGAGACTTTGGTAACTGAAACAATAATCCCATTTGGAACCTCACACACTGAGGAAGAGACCTTAGTAACTCAAACAATAATCCCATCTGGAACCTCACACACTGAGGAAGAGACCTTGGAAACTGAAACAATAATCCTATCTGGAACTCCACACACTGAGAAAGAGACCTTGGTAACTGAAACAATAATCCTGTCTGGAACTCATCACACTGAGGAAGAGACCTTGGTAACTGAAACAATGATCCCATCTAGAGCTCATCACACTGAGGAAGAGATCTTGGTAACTGAAACAATAATCCCGTCTGGAACCCCACACACTGAGGAAGAGACCTTGGTAACTGAATCAAGATTCCTATCTGTAACCTCATCTGCTGAGGAAGAGACCTTGGTAACTGAAACAATAATCCCATCTGGAACTCCACACAGTGAGGAAGAGACCTTGTTAACTGAAACAATAATCCCATCTGGAACCCCACACACTGAGGAAGAGACCTTGGTAACTGAAACAATAATCCCATCAGGAATCTCACACACTGAGGAAGAGACCTTGGTAACTGAAACAATAATCCTATCTGGAACCACATCTGCTGAGGAAGAGACTTTGGTAACTGAAACAATAATCCCATCTGGAACCTCATCTGCTGAGGAAGAGACCTTGGTAACTGAAACAATAATACCATCTGGAACCTCACACACTGAGGAAGAGACCTTGATAACTGAAACAATAATACTATCTGGAACCTCATCTGCTGAGGAAGAGACCTTGGTAACTGAAACAATAATCCTATCTGGTACCTCATCTGCTGAGGAAGAGACCTTGGTAACTGAAACAATAATCCCATCTGGAATTCCACACACTGAGGAAGAGACCTTGGTAACTGAAACAATAATCCCATCTAGAACTCATCACACTGAGGAAGAGACCTTGGTAACTGAAACAATAATCCCATTTGGAACTCCACACACTGAGGAAGAGACCTTGGTAACTGAAACAATAATCCCATCTGGAACCCCACACACTGAGAAAGAGACTTTGGTAACTGAAACAATAATCCTATCTGGAACTCCACACACTGAGGAAGAGACCTTAGTAACTGAAACAAGATTCCTATCTGGAACCTCATCTGCTGGGGAAGAGACCTTGGTAACTGAAACAATAATCCCATCTGGAACTCCACACACTGAGGAAGAGACCTTGGTAACTGAAACAATAATCCCATTTGGAACCTCACACACTGAGGAAGAGACCTTGGTAACTGAAACAATAATCCTATCTGGAACCTCATCTGCTGAGGAAGAGACCTTGGTAACTGAAACAATAATCCCATCTGGAACTCCACACACTGAAGAAGAGACTTTGGTAACTGAAACAATAATCCCATCTGGAACTCTACACACTGAGGAAGAGACCTTAGTAACTGAAACAATAATCCTATCTGGAACCTCATCTGCTGAGGAAGAGACCTTGGTAACTGAAACAATAATCCTATCTGGAATTCCACACACTGAGGAAGAGACCTTGGTAACTGAAACAATAATCCCATCTAGAACTCATCACACTGAGGAAGAGACCTTGGTAACTGAAACAATAATCCCATCTAGAATTCATCACACTGAGGAAGAGACCTCGGTAACTGAAACAATATTCCCATCTGGAACCCCACACACTGAGGAAAAGACCTTGGTAACTGAAACAAGATTCCTATCTGGAACCTCATCTGCTGAGGAAGAGACCTTGGTAACTGAAACAAGATTCCTATCTGGAACCTCATCTGCTGGGGAAGAGACCTTGGTAACTGAAACAATAATCCCATCTGGAACTTCACACACTGAGGAAGAGACCTTGATAACTGAAACAATAATCCCATCTGGAACCCCACACACTGAGGAAGAGACCTTGGTAACTGAAACAATAATCCCATTTGGAACCTCATCTGCTGAGGAAGAGACCTTGGTAACTGAAACAATAATCCTGTCTGGAATTCCACACACTGAGGAAGAGACCTTGGTATCTGAAACAATAATCCCATCTGGAACTCCACACACTGAGGAAGAGAACTTGGTAACTGAAACAATAACCCCATCTGGAACTCCACACACTGAGGAAGAGACCTTAGTAACTGAAACAATAATCCCATTTGGAACCTCATCTGCTGAGGAAGAGACCTTGGTAACTGAAACAATAATCCTGTCTGGAATTCCACACACTGAGGAAGAGACCTTGGTATCTGAAACAATAATCCCATCTGGAACTCCACACACTGAGGAAGAGAACTTGGTAACTGAAACAATAATCCCATCTGGAACTCCACACACTGAGGAAGAGACCTTAGTAACTGAAACATTAATCCTATCTGGAACTCCACACACTGAGGAAGAGACCTTGGTAACTGAAACAATAATCCCATCTGGAACTCCACACACTGAAGAAGAGACTTTGGTAACTGAAACAATAATCCCATCTGGAACTCCACACACTGAGGAAGAGACTGTAGTAACTGAAACAATAATCCTATCTGGAACCTCATCTGCTGAGGAAGAGACCTTGGTAACTGAAACAATAATCCCATCTGGAACTCCACACAATGAGGAAGAGACTTTAGTAACTGAAACAATAATCCTATCTGGAACCTCATCTGCTGAGGAAGAGACCTTGGTAACTGAAACAATAATCCCATCTGGAACTCCACACACTGAGGAAGAGAACTTGGTAACTGAAACATTAATCCTATCTGGAACTCCACACACTGAGGAAGAGACCTTGGTAACTGAAACAATAATCCCATCTGGAACTCCACACACTGAAGAAGAGACTTTGGTAACTGAAACAATAATCCCATCTGGAACTCCACACACTGAGGAAGAGGCCTTAGTAACTGAAACAATAATCTCATCTGGAACTCCACACACTGAGGAAGAGAACTTGGTAACTGAAACAATAATCCCATCTGGAACTCCACACACTGAGGAAGAGACCTTAGTAACTGAAACATTAATCCTATCTGGAACTCCACACACTGAGGAAGAGACTGTAGTAACTGAAACAATAATCCTATCTGGTACCTCATCTGCTAAGGAAAAGACCTTGGTAACTGAAACAATAATCCTATCTGGAATTCCACACACCGAGGAAGAGACCTTGGTAACTGAAACAATAATCCCATCTAGAACCCATCACACTGAGGAAGAGACCTTGGTAACTGAAACAATAATCCCATCTAGAACTCATCACACTGAGGAAGAGACCTTGGTAACTGAAACAATAATCCCATCTGGAACCCCACACACTGAGGAAAAGACCTTGGTAACTGAAACAAGATTCCTATCTGGAACCTCATCTGCTGAGGAAGAGACTTTGGTAACAACTGAAACAATACCACCATCTGGAACCTCACACACTGAGGAAGAGACCTTGGTAACTGAAACAATAATCCCATCTGGAACTTCACACACTGAGGAAGAGACCTTGGTAACTGAAACAATAATCCCGTCTGGAACCCCACACACTGAGGAAGAGACCTTGGTAACTGAAACAATAATCCCATTTGGAACCTCATCTGCTGAGGAAGAGACCTTGGTAACTGAAAAAATAATCCTGTGTGGAATTCCACACACTGAGGAAGAGACTTTGGTAACTGAAACAATAATCCCATCTGGAACTCCACACACTGAGGAAGAGACCTTAGTAACTGAAACATTAATCCTATCTGGAACTCCACACACTGAAGAAGAGACCTTGGTAACTGAAACAATAATCCCATCTGGAACTCCACACACTGAGGAAGAGACCTTAGTAACTGAAACATTAATCCTATCTGGAATTCCACACACTGAGGAAGAGACCTTGGTAACTGAAACAATAATCCCATCTGGAACTCCACACACTGTGGAAGAGACTTTGGTGACTGAAACAATAATCCTATATGGAACCTCATCTGCTGAGGAAGAGACCTTAGTAACTGAAACAATAATCCCATCTGGAACTCCACACACTGAAGAAGAGACTTTGGTAACTGAAACAATAATCCCATATGGTACCTCACAGACTGAGGAAGAGACCTTGGTAACTGAAACAATAATCCCATCTGGAACCCCACACACTGAGGAAAAGACCTTGGTAACTGAAACAAGATTCCTATCTGGAACCTCATCTGCTGAGGAAGAGACTTTGGTAACTGAAACAAGATTCCTATCTGGAACCTCATCTGCTGGGGAAGAGACCTTGGTAACTGAAACAATAATCCCATCTGGAACTTCACACACTGAGGAAGAGACCTTGGTAACTGAAACAATAATCCCATCTGGAACCCCACACACTGAGGAAGAGACCTTGGTAACTGAAACAATAATCCCATTTGGAACCTCATCTGCTGAGGAAGAGACCTTGGTAACTGAAACAATAATCCTGTCTGGAATTCCACACACTGAGGAAGAGACCTTGGTAACTGAAACAATAATCCCATCTGGAACTCCACACACTGAGGAAGAGACCTTGGTAACTGAAACAATAATCCCATCTGGAACTCCACACACTGAGGAAGATCTGGAACCCCACACACTGAGGAAGAGACCTTGGTAACTGAAACAATAATCCCATTTGGAACCTCATCTGCTGAGGAAGAGACCTTGGTAACTGAAAAAATAATCCTGTCTGGAATTCCACACACTGAGGAAGAGACCTTGGTAACTGAAACAATAATCCCATCTGGAACTCCACACACTGAGGAAGAGACCTTAGTAACTGAAACATTAATCCTATCTGGAACTCCACACACTGAAGAAGAGACCTTGGTAACTGAAACAATAATCCCATCTGGAACTCCACACACTGAGGAAGAGACCTTAGTAACTGAAACATTAATCCTATCTGGAACTCCACACACTGAAGAAGAGACCTTGGTAACTGAAACAATAATCCCATCTGGAACTCCACACACTGAGGAAGAGACCTTAGTAACTGAAACATTAATCCTATCTGGAATTCCACACACTGAGGAAGAGACCTTGGTAACTGAAACAATAATCCCATCTGGAACTCCACACACTGTGGAAGAGACTTTGGTGACTGAAACAATAATCATGTAAAACAATCTGCTACAGAAACTATCACTGTATGAGCATTGGAATACTTTGTCCAGGCTTCCTACAAGAGGGACCCGCAACAGAGGTGGCTCCCATGCTTCATATGGAGTGAAAGGTAAGGTGATAATGAAGATGATAAGCCATACTCCCTGGTGATCATTTTGTTTTGGTTATATATTTCCATAACTTAAAAATGGGATAAATGTTACTGAAATACACTACAGACCTCACATAACTGTGGCAGTGCATTATAGATGAGATCGCATTGTTTTGAATTTCCTTATTTTGATGTAAATTTATTGACGTTTGTCAGATATCAGCAACCTGAAGGATGTCTAGCGTAATTACACACAGCAATCATCATACATGAATGAGCAAGAATAAGTAAAAGATATATTAATCATGTGTATCTTTTATCTTGAATGCTGAAAATATTTTCATTGCTAAACAACAAAAATGTATGCATATGAAAAGGGGGAAATTGGCAAAATTGGATCCAACCTCTGACCCTGATATAAGCAATCTCACTGTATTTCAAGCTGCATTATATTGGGTCTACTATGTGCCACTAATTATAAACTTTGGTACATTACATTCTTAATTCAAAATCAACAGGCACTTGTTTCACAGAAGGGGCGTTTCTTTAAACATATCAATACAAGGATGACATTTCTGTTCAACAAGAAGACAATATTATATTTTCTAAAGCTTTATTTTTAGGACTATTTCCTGAGAAGCTGAGACTTAACAAGCAAAATAAATGTGTTTACAAAAATTTCTAAAAGTAATATTCAGTGGAATAAAATTTTTTACTAGCAGTTCACATAACAGGTTGAAGAAAAAAAAACTGATGGTGTTAATCTAAATTAAGTAATTACAGGAACTGATTACAGATATTGAAAAAAATAATAAATGCTCATACAAACTGAAAAAAAAATCTATTAAATGGGTTAAAGATTTGTTGACTCATACAAAAAAATGCTAATAAATCTACATATGTTGTTCTTGTAAAGAATACAAAATGCCAAGGGAGCTTTCATTGCATTGGGAAATATATGGAGATCAATAAAAACCAAGTTCAACACAAAAATTAGAATCAGTTCAAATGTCAAGGTCAGTCCTACTGAATGGCTCTGAAACATGGAGAACAACAAAAACAACAACCAAAAAGCTACAGACCTTCATAAATAGGTGCTCGCATAGAATAGGACTGAGGTAGTATGACAAGATGTGGAACTGAAGACATGAGCCAGATAAGTGCCAGTGGAACTGAAGACATGAGCCAGACAAGTGCCAGTGGAACTGAAGACATGAGCCAGACAAGTGCCAGTGGAACAAGAGGTGAGAAGACAATTCAAATAAACAACTGAAAGTGTACAGTACCCGAAATTCAAGACAACCATTCACATCTTCTTGATGGGATGCCTGAAGCCCCGTGGTTTTAACACCAATAGAGTCTTTATTTGAGGCAGTCTGATGTTTTCCTACTATTTGTATTTTATATCTGCTGCTTTTATATTTAATTTGCTTGTGTGTGGTTGTGGTATGTGTGTGAGAGAGAGATATTATATTAATATTGTTCATATATCTTTCTGTTCATATTTATTCATTGTTTAAAAGTATTGTGATCTTTATTATTTTGTTTTCCATCAACAACATCTGCTCCCACCAGTCGCTTCTTCCTTTTAATATAATTGCTAGTTTTTCACCTTGTTCCTATGGCATTTCTCACAGGATTTTCCCACAGTCCTTTTTTTCCATGTTTACGCATTTAGATTAGTTGTTATTTTTCTTCTACTGTTTTGTTCATTTGTCCCTGACAAAGACCGTGTTGTAATGCCAGCAAATTCTTTTTTCTTTGTCCTAGTAAAACATATTACTACCTATTTCCGTTCACCCCACCGAGATTTGAAGCAAACAATGTTTAATAGAAGTGTGTATGGTTTTATGGACTTACATTGTTAAAATTAAATGAACAAAACAAAAGAACACATTCAGTATTTATGAAAAAAATTATTTATTGTCATCAGTGCTTTCCTATTAGTAATTTTGATTTTTTGTAGCATTTGTGTGTATTCTTGATGGAAGTGAAAAAGTTGCAATCTGAGTCTGTACTGTTCAAATAGAGAAGAAGCTGTAATAAAAATTATGGTAACAAGAAGATTTCAACACCTTAAAGATAAACAACACACAGAAAGAAGAAGAGAAGATAAAACATTACATAACTAAATTTACTACTTCATCAATTGTAAGTGCTTTTTTTTTTCTTAATATCTTGGTTTGGTTTGGTTTTTGGACCATGCACTTGAAAACTGTTTGTTGTGTGCATGGGATACTCAGTTCAACCCCATATGTGTTATAATTAGAGTATATAGTGTTCATGATATATATCTATATAGCATATTGCTTTGTTGTTTTTCTTGTGTGTTGGCTCTTCCAGGCTGTAATTTATCTGCCGTTGTTAATACCTTTGATCATTGTAACTGATTTATATGAACTATTACGGTTGCTGCTATCCACTTGTCTCACTAATGAAGACCTGTGATTGACATAATCTATTTGCTTGCGTCTGTTTCTATTTCAGTTAGGGTGAACTATTTAATATAGTTTGTTCTTGTTTATCTCGTAACATCAAATAATGTCATGCATGCAGATGAAACCAAGAAAGAATAGCACACTACTTCTTATGGCATGTCACAGTATGTGACTAATGTAAGCCTTTACATAGGGCTGGGGGCTGGTCATTTCAACATGTTAAACAGGTTTCTACATAAATGTCTACTGTAAGAGCCCATGAAGTGTTTTGGCATAGAATTCCTACAGGAGACCAAATGTGGTGGTTCTTACATATTAACTTATGGATCAAAAAAGAAGAAAGAAGAACAGACCATTATCACAAAAAGCAAAAAAAGATAATGCACTGATATTAAGCAACAATGCAGAACAATGATACTGATTGAAACTCTCATATAAGAAACAGTGCAGAAAGAATATTAAAACACTCTCATGTAAGAAATAATGCAGACAAAAAATATTGAAACACTCTCATGTAAGAAACAATGCAGAAAGAATATTGAAACACTCTCATGTAAGAAACAATGCAGACAAAAAATATTGAAACACTCTCATGTAAGAAACAATGCAGACAAAAAATATTGAAACACTCTCATATAAGAAACAATGCAGAAAGAATATTGAAACACTCTCATGTAAGAAACAATGCAGACAAAAAATATTGAAACACTCTCATGTAGGCATCACAGCAAAAGTAGGTAATCTAATATTAGGAGGACATCAGCCATGTCTTTCAGTTTGATTGCATACAAAGAGGGATGGTCTTATTTGTGTTCATGATTCCCAGGGGTCTCAGTTTTCTATTGCAGATTGCTCTTACACCAATAAGCTGATATCAATGAACTATGTCTAAAGTATTGTCTGTCATTTCAATGTTCTCAACTTATTGCTTGCCAAGATGTTACTTTACTATGTATCTTATTCTTATGTCTATGGTTGAGGGTGAAAGGGGCAGTGCTGCACGGACCTGTAGTGGACTTCTAACAAAACAAGGGTGTTACTCTATGGCAGTTGTTGGCAACCAGGTTTGACCTACACCCCATGTAAAAACTTCATGCATCATAGTAAACCTGGCCTATAGGAACTACCTGTTATATTGATAGAAAAAAACCAATGAAAAACCCAGGTTGTTTTATTTATATACTGGACAAATTGGGTAAAACTATACAGAGGGTGTTTCAAAATGATGTATACATGCTTATAACTCAGTTATCAGTTGGGACAGAACTATGCCACTTTCACATTTAAAGTCACAAATGTTCAAAATGTCTATCAGCTGCAACAATGCATGCCCTCACTGGGCCAAATTTACCCTAGTTGTCCACCATTGCTCTTTGCAAACATGAAACCTTTTCAGCCCTTTACTTTTAAGTTAAGGGACAAAATTATCTTCTTCAAATCCAACCAGTTATAGTTAGGATATATGGTTTCTATAACTGTAAATAACGTATTCATATGTTGGTATTTGCTTACTGATCTTGTATAACAGTTAAAGTTCTAACTGGTTATATTTTTATATATCTCAAATAATCATACTGTCAACAACAACAAAAAGTAATGGTAGTCCTATAGCAAATACTGCCAAAGGGGAGTGAAATGAAAGAGATCTCATCTACGTATACTAGGCTTAGCTTTTTTTATATGGGAGGACTAGTTCTATTTCACACAGGCTTTGTCTTGCCTTACTCAAGAACAGAATCAGGGACCCATTACAGCTGAGTAGACTAGAGCATGACGCTAACTGGTTCTAAACCCAGTAATTGCCTTGAAAAGAAGGTGATCTAACCACTCTGCCACCTGATTCTCATATAATTATTTTATTACTTTAAAAAATATAAAAAGTTTTTAAAAAACTGGATAGATTGTATGCGTATGCATGTGTGTATATATATGTGTGTGTGCAGGACATGTGGATTTATATTAAACTTCATATTTATTTATTTGTAATTTCAGATTATATATATATATGTCTAAAAACAATTTCTTTATTTTAGATGAAAAACCTTGAGATACGCAAGCTGACCTATATTTAATATTCCATTCATGTCATTTTATACACTAAGTTACCATAAACGAAAGACAGATGGACTAAGGATAGAAAGAAAGGGAGGGGCTGAAAGCCGGAACGCAGGCAATACTACCACAGTCTCGCGATACACAATTACTACCATCACGCGTGTAAGGCCACAAGCACTAGCTTTTTTCAAATCGACAGTGATAAACAACACTACCCATACGAGAGTTAGGTTTTTAAAAACTTACAAAACGCTTATTAGGAAACATGACATTCTACTGTTTTATGTCTAAAATCCTGACATTAGTCTGACAGTACAGCAGGACAGGTGGCGGTTCTAAACATAAAAAAAAAAAAAAAACTACACGACTATCCTGGAAAATACATATTTTGAACGCAGCCCCTTAGCCCCATTAAATTTATATATTTGGGTTCCTTAGGACTTGCTGACAAATAATATGTTAAACGTTACGCAAATAGTCTAGGAATTAACAAATTATAGCCAAAAGAAATAGTGAGGGATGTCAGACAACACCAAAATCAGAATCGCTCAGTGGCAGATTTTCACACCACCATTGTACGGGAAATAGGTCCCCATGTTACCTCCTATTTGATTGGCGGAAAGTAAATGTAAGGCTAAACACGATTAGTCGGGCTATAAATATTGATTCTTTGTTGTTAGGGAAACGTGAGTAAGGGTACTTTTTTTTTTGAAAAGCTGTGTAAACATGGCACGATTGGTTAGACCCGCCAATATAGTCAATCAGAGGCGTCAGGTCAGCACCACATTTTCAAATAAACTTACTAAAGAACCAGTGCGTTGAGCGCCAGTGCATATTTTTCTAAATAAAAGCCTGGGACATCGGCAGATCGAAATTGTGCTATATTCATTGCCAGTCAACGTAACTGTGTATTATTCCATGAATTGTGGTAAGCTTGAAATATTTGATATCTTTTTAATGAAAATTGAATGTAAATTGATAATTTATGTCTGTATATATGTGTGGTTCAGTAGCGAACATGAGGTAAAGCCTATATAGTGCTCCAACCTGAACAGAAGGTGTCGGAGGAAAGTAAAACTACATGGAATTGCCAAACAGTACACTGACACCTATCTTATCGACTAGAAAGAAATAATGCTGGAATTGCAAAGGCGTAGTAACCATTAGGGAGGAGTATACTGGTGAAAATTGTTCCAGATGAAGATAGCAGTTGGCCTACCGCTCTGAACTCAGTGTTTGTTATGTATTGTGTTCAGTCTGGAAATTTATTATAAATTAGTTCTGAAATAGGAGGTACAACCTTCTTGTTTCAGGGACCGTGGTCCTAAAGTTATTGAGCAGCACCTGGTCTGAGCTTTGCTGAACCTAGAGGCTGACAGCATACTTCTGGGTCCAGATAGTGACCAGTGAGGTGTCTCCAGAACACAGGGAGGCTATCGAGCAGAGGAGTCTTTTCCTGCCGCCATCACGAAAGATAAGCGTCTGTGGCCAGAGGAGCTCAACATTATGCCCCCCCCTCCCCTCCCCTCAAAATCTGACTTTATAATAAAACAGAGGGAAAATACAGTGTTTAAATTGATAGGAACTGTGAACTTTTCCCCATACTATTTCCAAGATAAACAAACACTTGAAGTCATGATGACAAATAACAACATAGCTTGAAAAAACAAAACCAGTATTACCTCATATTACTACTACACAACTGACACACATAGGATAATATTAATAAAATATGTCATTACAAGGTTCATATTGATAAATTCTGTACATATAAATTGTAATTACAATTGATTGTGATTCCTGGTTCACTTTGTATTTGAATCAGGACACATATATTAGTAAAAGTAATTAATACATATTTATATTTGAAACTTTCCCAGTGCCTCATTTAAGATAGTCTTATAGAGTGTTAAATGTGTGTGAGTGTCACAGTGTTGTCAAGTGTGGTGGAATAAATTAAATTGTTTATCTGTCTGTTGTTGTTGTGACTTACACTTCATCATATACATACCCTAGACATTTAACGTAGTCATCACAATATTCCAGAATAATTCTGACTGAGTTATAATGTGGTAGCAAGTAAGGTTATCTGCAAAACACTACACCTATTAGATACAGATACCTTCACAGCTGATCTCAGTCAGTACACTAAGTCCCCTATAAATATTTATAACATCCCACTTTACCACATATATTGGGGTCTCGCTCCAGGGATATTGAACTTTCTCCTGTTATAGATATTGGGAATAAGAAGAATTAAAAGGTATCCTTGGGTGGAAATAAATAACGTTGAGCTCTCAGTGCCTGTAGTGTCCTTAGATAATTATTGAAAGATTGAATTGTTTACAATTGCATGTTAGACAATGGCCGACTTGGCAAAATTTCGATCTGCTGCTGTACAGACTGCGAAAGAGTTAGGAATGGACGGGCAAATTATGATTGCTTATGTCACTGCTGAATGTGACAAATATATTGAACGGGAAGAAAGAAGATTAGAAAAAGAGGCCGAAAGAAAACTAGAATCTGAAAGATTGGCCGAAGATAAGAGGTTAGAGGCTGAAAAGGAAATTAAGAAGTTACAGATTGAGGCTGAGGCTAAGAAATTGGAGGCAGAAAGAGAAGACAAAAGATTGGCTGCAGAAAGGGAAGACAAGCGATTAGCTGCAGAAAGGGAAGCAGAAGATAAAAGATTACAAAGGGAACATGAGTTACGACTAAGGGAGTTTGAGTTTCAAGGCCATGCTCCTGAAAATGGTGCCAGTCCCTTTACCTCTGATGCCACTGCTAGCCAGGGAGCCTCAACCTCAGCTATGAATTTTCATTTAGATCATTTCGTTGAGAAAGACGATGATATTGAGAGCTATCTAAATAGATATGAACTATTAGCTACCACATATGGGTTAGAGAGAGAAAGGTGGAGCTTAAAGTTATCTCAAGGTCTTCGTGGGGCAGCTTATGAAGTTTTTGCCAAAATGAGCAGAGGTGATCAGGAAAATTATGACATGTTAAAGCAGGCTCTTTTGTTAAGATATGAAAAGAACGCAGAATTTTATAGGAAAAAATTTAGGAATGCTAAACTACTGTCAGGTGAAACCTATCACCAGTTCTCTGCACGAATAGAGACATACTTGGAGAAATGGACTTCTCTGGGGAAAACCCAAGATCTTAAGGAAATGGTCCTTATAGAACAACTAAGAGAGTCCATGGCTCCAGACCTGAGAAAGTTTCTCATGGAACAAGGTGCAGAGAGGCTGGGTGAGTTGCTAAATGTTGCAGAAAGGTATCAAGCGGCTCAGGCAGAGGTATCAGGTAACAAAAAGAAACAGGTGGAAAATTTTAGGGCACCACAGAACTTTAATAAATTTGATCCTAGAGATCAAAACAAAGGTAAGCACTAATTTGATAGGCCACGGTATGACAATAAAAATAAAACCCCACAATTCGATGAAAGGAAATATGATGAAAGAAAATCTTTCAACCAAGGGAAAAGGTGGTGTAAAAATTGTAAGATGAACAATCATGACACTGACCATTGTAGAAGGAAACCTCCTCATTGTGCTGCTATGACATCTGGGAAAAAGGAAAAAAAGGTCAAACCTGCAGAACTACAGGAACCATACCATCCCCCAGTGTGTGAAGATGTCATCTGTAATGGTGTCACTATAAGGTGTTTATATGATACCGGTTTAGATTACGATTCCGTTGTGAGTTCTCACCTGGTGCAGGCCGATCAATACACCACAGAAACAGTGGAGATTCAAACTGCAACCAAGGATGTAGCTACCATGACACTTCCCGTCGCCCGGATAAAGGTGAAAACGCGATATGTGGAAGGAATCATAAAAGCAGCAGTGATAAATGAGCCAATCTACCCTCTGATATTGGGGTGTAGATATGTCTTCTTGGGGAATCCCAAGAGACCTGTGATATTGGCAACAGTGCAGACCAGATCACAGTCTAAAAAGGAGGAGGATAATCCAATAAATACTCATCCAGATGAGATGAGGAAGGCACAGGCTGAGGACAAAACACTCAAGCCGTGTTTCAAGAAGTTGCCCAAATCTCATACACCTCCAGGCAAGGGAGAATTTTATATGAAGAACAAGCTGATATATAGGAAGGCTGGATCTGAATCCAATGGTCACGGACAGCTGGTCCTTCCCACTTCATATAGGACTAAAGTGTTGGAACTAGGGCATGCGATTCCCTTCAGTGGTTATATGGGGATCAGCGCAACAGGACAGCGTATAGCTTGTCACTATTTCTGGCCAGGGATAACTGAAGATATCAAACGATATGTAAAATCCTGTCCAGAGTGCCAACGAGTAGCACCTAAACATTGGACTGCACCAGCAACTCTGGGGGAAATGCCCATAGTGGGAACACCCTTTGAGAGAGTTGCCGTGGATCTTGTGGGACCTCTCACCCGAACCAAGAGAAGGAACAGCTACATTCTGACTCTGGTGGACACTTGTTCTATGTGGGGAGAGGCGGTAGCCCTGTCATCGATTGATTCTAAACATGTGGCAGAGGCATTGCTCACAATTTTCACAAGGTTAGGCTTTCCCAATCAAATCTTGACTGATAATGGCTCTCAGTTCAAGAGGAAACTAACAGAAGAAGTTTTCAGGATCTTCCAGGCCAAACACTTCCATTGTAGTGTGTACCACCCCCAAGGGAACGGCCAAGTGGAAAGATTTAATGGCACGTTGATGTCAATCCTGAGAAAGTTGGCACACGAAAAACCAGATACATGGGACCAGTACCTGCACGCCGCCCTCTTTGCTTATCGGGAGGTACCCCATAGTTCAACCGGTATGGCCCCGGCAACATTATTGTTTGGAAGGCCAATAAAAGGTCCACTCGAAGCTCTGTTAAGAACGTGGACTGATGAAAAAGCAGAGGAAAATATTACATCCTCATACCAATATGTGAATGAGCTGACCACTCGTTTAAAAACTGGCTGTGAATCTCCTGAAAAAATATTTGGAAAGAGAACATCAGGAAGAGACACACTTGTTGACCTTGTCCATTGCCATGGAGATGAAAAAGGAACCACTTTCATCATTTGAATATCCATTACACCCCTGTGAGACAGCGGCACAGGTGAAAATCAGTACACATTTAACGAAAACTCAGAAAGAGAGAGTGCAACAGGTTCTAGATAATCATGCAGAGGTGTTAACAGACCGACCTGGGCATACAAACTTATTGGAATATGATATGAAACTGATAGACCCCACACCTGTCTGTATGAAACCCTATTCGATTCCTTTTGCTAAGGAGAAAGCTTTGAAGGAAGAGATAGACTATTTGTTGAAGGAAGGAATTATTTCGCACAGTGAATCTTCATATAGTTCCAGTGTTGTACTCTTAAGAAAACCCTCTGGAGAACATAGACTCTGTATAGATTACAGGAGACTGAATGCTATTACAGAAGGACAGGTGGATCCATTGCCGGATACAAATCAGTTGTTTGCCAGACTAAATAAAGCTAAATATTTCTCAAAAGTGGATCTGAGTAAAGGATACTATCAGATTCCAGTAAAGCCTGAGGTTAGACCATACCTAGCTTTTAGTACCTCAGAAGGACACTATGAGTTTAACAGATTGCCATTTTGATTGAAGAATGCGCCTAGTGTCTTCTCTAGAATGATGAGAAAATTATTGGACCCTCTGAATAATCCATGTATCACAAATTTCATGGATGATATCCTTATAGCAACAGAAACATTTGAGGAACACATTGACTCTCTGAACATGCTTGTAATATAATACATTAATAATACGAACCACACATTGTAATAATATGCGAATCTTCACATGTACGATATCCTGTAAATAAACATGGCTACAAACTGAACATGCTTTTACTGAGTGCCTTCTGAAACATGTGTGTGCTTGTGTAGATGACGAGGTAATGCTTATATACATACATCATAACATTACATGGTGGCAGCGGTCGATACCGGACTGACGCAAAACAGCTACACGATAACACGTGAGTACAGTTTATTCGGCTAATTTTCGTCATCGAGGTCAGCCATGGCGGCGAAACACTATCGCAACGCACCGCAAATGAGATTCGCCGGTCAAGATGATAAGAGTGAAGCTTTCTTGTTATGGCGCCAACGCATAGATCTATATTCCAAGACCACTGGTCTGGAAGGACAAACCCTAACTCCATATATCCTAGAAGCATTGGACGATGAAGGTTTGAAAATTTACAACAGTTTTGCTACCGCCATGCCTGTGGAGTCGGCGACAGACCCCGCAGCCATATTGGACGAATTTGAAAAACGTCTGATAATAAAGCACACGAACTTTAGAGCGGCAAGATTAGAACTTCACCACCTGCGACAGAAACCTGGTGAAAGTCTAGATGATTTTTTCACTCGCATCAAGGAGAAAACAAGTGTATGCAAATTTAACAAAGAAGAAGAAAAAGAGCGAATTATCGAACAGATCCTTCTCAGCACACCAATGCCAGAGTTCCAGAAATGGATACTGAGCCAGAGTGATACACTAACTTTACAACAACTTCTGGATGAAGGCAGGAAACACGAGGCACAAGCACTAAACATTAAACAAATTCAGCAAGGTACAGTAACAGCCCAGGTGGATGCAGTAAAAAGCTATAAACCCAAACACAACAAAGCAACTGGTTAGAAGCAACAAGAAAAACACAACACAAGCAGAGGTGCTATGTGTAAATGTTGTGGCCTAAACCACATACAAAACCACTGTCCAGCTAAAGACTCTACATGTCATTACTGCAGAAAGAGGGGCCACTGGATAAAATTATGTTTCAAGAGGAAACAAGACAGTGCTCAACACAAACTTCACAGCAGAAAGTCGTCAAAACAAACACACTCTACGATGACTGAAGACCTTGACTCCAGTGAAGAAAGTGATCCTTCCACTTTTGATACTGTGAAGATACTAACTTTCAGTAATGAACCAAAGAGAACGCAGGCTTTCTGCAAGGTACAATTCCGAATACCAGGAATTAAAATGCACAAAGAAAGAAACATTCGGTTCAAGATAGACACAGGTGCCCAAAGTAACACTCTACCCTTAAGAATATTCAGACAGATCATGCCTGACAAGGTGGATGAGCAAGGATTTCCCACAAGGGATGTAAAACGTAGGAGTGGCAGGACAAAGCTAAGAGCTTACAATGGAACAAGTATAGACTGTTTTGGAGCAGTAACACTTGAATGTTCATGCAGAGGCTCTGAATGGACATTGTCAACATTTTACTTGGTAGATGTTGAAGGACCTGCAATTTTGGGTTTACCAATGTGCGAAAAGCTGAGTGTGGTAACTATTAACAACATTAAAGAGGATATAGGTCTTGCAGATGCTCTCAGCAGACTACCAAACCCCAACAAGACAGCAGATCTTACCCCAAACATCAAAGTTGATTTTGTCAAGTTTAGCGGTAATCGGCTTGAACACATCAGAGAAGACACAATATACACAATTAACTACCATCACAGCGCCAGACCATCTATCACGTGGTAAGGCCTTCTTCTTCTTCCTCTGGTTTCCATTCTAGGTCCTCGGTCCATCGAAAACAATTGTCTAACCGAGAAGTTTGTTCCTCCCCCGCGGACTCTTCTGGGTCGTCCTGAGGAAAACTGGATCCCCTGCGCTACTTTAGTTTTCCCATGCTTAGTCGTGGGTAGCCAGGATCATTCTCTTCTTCTGACCATTCTGCAGACAAGGTGGCCAAACCATCTTAGTTGGGGGACTGTTTTCTACTTGGGTCTACAAGCCCGAGTGGGATTTTAAAGTGGCCTTTGACGTAATCGTATCTGGTTGCGGACCACGTTCAGGGCTCTCTTTTACTCTACGTACTATACTTCAAACACTAACCACTACATTCAACCACCTTCCACTGATACCCCCTCTTATCTTTCTGAGGTTTTGGATCTGGCCTTGTGGGTTTGCAGTCAAATGACCCACTGACTCAAAATCCATATTTTAAGAACTGTTACGATAGATGGAGCGGCAAATAGCCCATCCTAGTTATACTTACCAACCTCTTTATAGCCAAAAGAGAAATAGTGAGGGAATGTAAACAACACCCAAATCAGGAAAAAGAGAGAAAGTCGCTCAGCCCCGCTGCCATATTTTCCAGAGGCACACCCATTGTAACGGAAATATGCCTGACATGTTACCATCCTATTTTATTTGGCGAGAAATTTAAATTGATGAAAGTGCTAAACGAACAACGGATTCCATGACCCATTCTCTCCAACTTAATCTGATGGTTTTCGTGTTCTTTCTTAAGGGGGGATATCAACACCATGGATTTTTGTTTTAGAAGAGCTGCACTTACATGACCATGAATGGTTAGATCCCTCTCTTCTCTCCAGCTCTTTTCCTCTCCAGACTTGCAGGTTTGGGATTGAGAGATGGTGCCTCCCTGACCTTATCAATCCAGGGCAACAATCATCAACAAAATGCCAGGCTCAACAAGCTCCCGAAATATAAACCTGTACCACTCATCTACCCAGTACCCCCCCACTGAAATACCTTTCTTGTTCTCTCCATTAGCAAAGCCCATGGATGACATCGTCCCATAAGAGAGTATGAAGAAGGTTAAGGGTGAAAGGAATCATTAGTGCCAGTCAAAAACGAAATTCCTGTATTATTTTATCCATGAAACTATAGGTACCTAGAAATATGGATTAGCTGTTACTTTAAATGAAAATTGAATGTAAAGAATTGATAATATAACTGTCTTGTATAAAGTGTGTGATTCAGCAGTATAGCTTGCGAAACATGGAGGTAAAAAGCCAATATACATTCTGCTCCAGCCTGAACAGTAAGGTTTCAGGAGGACCCTGTCATAAAACTACAGGCATTTTTGACCAAATCAGTACATGATGAAACAAAGATGGATCTCACTCAGGATCAATATACACAAGGGCTGAGGCAACCACAAGAAGGGGGCCCTATATTATTAAAGACACTCAGCTGTATAAAAGTAAAATTTAAAGCAATGATGCGGCTGGCAGTATCTTCGGAATTGTTTTGCATAATAATGGCGCGTCACCACCCCCAAAATGGACGGCCCATCAACATGGTAGCCCCAAGATAGGCTGTCGGAAGTCACATCTTCTCCGTAATCTGGCCTAGACAACACCACCCCACCCCACCCAGGTGCTCCTACCGGTTTGGTAATGTCCACCACGTCCCCTACTCAATATGGTTTCCACTTAAACAACCCACTCACACTGTCAAAACCTATAAACACCTTTTTTGAATATTGGCCTTATGATGGCCCTACACAACCCCCAACACACCTCCACCCCTTCCCCCCCCTCCCACACCCGGCTTTGGAACACTCAGAGTATGTATCAGAAAAGTAGCACGCGCTACGAAATAGATGTATCAATGTAGGTTCTCTGCAGAATGGGAGGTACACAGGTCAACCTGACTTCTAGTTTACATCTCCATGACTCTGTTGGTCCTTAAGAAGATATTCAAGATAAGTACTAATTCAGAATCAGAAAGCACTCATCAAGCATCATGGCATCACCTGTTCAGTAGAAGAGCATTAGGCTGAAATATCTCGGGAGGGCTGGGTAGGAAAGGGGGAGGGGGTCGGCATCCAGCAGTATAGTGGCCTGCCTTTGATTATCAGTTCTGGTCCATAAGCAAAACAGTGAGGTGTCCTCCCAGAATACAGGAGCTATCGTGAGAAACTCAGTTCCCCCCCCCCTTTTAAAATCGAGCAGGAGATTTTCCCATTAATTCCTTGATGCCACATCTTCATATTTCCCATTTCTCCCATTTTCCTGCCGATCCCTCACCCCTCTGCCTGCTAAAGCTCCTTATCCCTTCCTGCCCGATAGCCTCTCTTGAACCTTTTATGGCACCTTCCTGCCATTTTCCTGCCGAAATAATCCTTACCTCTTTTCCTTTCTTTCTCCATTTTTATCCCTTTCCATATACTTTTACTATCCTTCGGGGGCAGTAAAGCAATTGTGCCTTGCATGTCCTTTATAAATTTTGAGAAGGAGGGGGCGGGGCCATTGTTTTTTTATTTTTTTGTTTTTTTTTTCTCCTTCCTCTCCTCATGTTCTACTTTTTAGAAGAAGAGTTCTTATTAATTAGAACAATTTCCTTTTCTTTTCCTTTCTTCTATTTCCTGTTCTTTCTTTCTTCTTTCTTTCTGGTTTTCCCGTGGCCCAAAAAAGTGGGCAAACCATTTGCTTTTCTCTATTTCTCCTAGCTTTTATCTTTTCTTTCTTTTATTTCTCCTTTTTTTTTTTCTTTTTTTTTTTCTTTTTTTCCCCTTTCTTCCTTTCTTTCCTTTTTATTTTCTTTTCTTTTTTTAAGCCTTTTCTTTTTTCTCTTTTTATTTTCTTTTTTCTTCCTCCTTTTTTTCCCTTTTTTATTTTTTTTCTCCCCCTCTTTTTTTCCCTTCCTTTCTCTTCTTTTTCCCTCCCCTCCTCCTTCTTCCAAAATTCTTTCCCAGTACTTTCTTTTTTGCTGCTAGCACTTTGTTCTTTGCTTTGCTTCTGTTCTAAAGTGTCACATATTCTCTATATTTACTTTCCATTTGTCCTGGTTGTGTTTTTTTAAGCTCCTAAGTGATTTGATTCCATGATGCCAATTTTCATCTCACTATTTTCTCTATGAACTTCCTCTGTCCAACAAGGTTGTTCCAGTGTTCTCTGTTATTCCCAATCGGGTCGGGGGGGCTGTCTGTTTATCTTCTCTCTAGCCATGCTCTTCAATTATCGTTCTGCCAGCCTTCGATCAACAAACCAGTAGTTAATATCTGTGTGGTCCCATGTGAATTTGGCCATCCAGAATGGTACTTCGCAGGAAGTCCATATCAGGTTCCGTACTAATCTGTGTTGCTGCTCACCTGCTGTATCAATAAGCTTTTTATCCGCCATGATTTTCACTGGTTCTTCATGTATCTGGCTCTCGTCAGATATCTTGTCTTTTGTAGTCCTGCATTCTCCTGTAAACTACATGTCAGCGACTTTTCATTCACTCATGCATTCTGTCATACATTCATTCATGCATTCTGTCATACATTCTGTCATACATTCACTCATGCATTCTGTCATACATTCATTCATGCATTAAGTCATACATTCATTTATCCATTCTATCATACATTCATTCATGCTTTCTGTCATTCATTCAGTAATGCGTTCTATCATTATTTCATCCATTCCAGACATCTATAAACATCTAAACATCGGTTCGGGTTTACTCGGACACACGTGACAATTTCTATTGTCTCCCTCAATAACCTAATCTAATCCACCATGACTTCCATCAATTGATCTAGGTGTTGTTCAAACCATCACTATTATGGGTACCCTATTACCTCTGCGCATTATTGGGGAAACCTATACCCACCATTTTGTAATGATACACATATTATGGGTCATCCAACACGATACCATAGTACTATCCTTTTCAGTTCAAAACTAAGGATCCCACCAAACATGTATTAATTTTCCATTCTCATTACATGTATGAAAAATCTACATTGTAAAAATCTAATATCTTCCAATAATCTTACCCCATCTAAGGCAATAATTGTAATTTTAAACTGTGTGGGATAATTCCAGAACCCTCTCTATTGAAAAAATTTCCGTTCACTGAATCCAATATCCCCATCACACACCACTTCACCAAATAACAATTTTATAAGCCTACACAAAAATTTCCCCCTTCCTAATGATCACTATACGCACCCCTCATCCACATTATACACCACCCATACCCCAACTAATCCCATGTAACATGGTTTCTCCCTACTTTCCTAGTATTTATATCCATAAATTTTTGCATCATTGTAGATCAACGATCCTATCCCGTGATAACTATGTTGTTTGATTAAGGTATATGGTCCCCAAAAACCACAATCATTCTAAAACACGGGCTAACCACGTGCGTGCCCCTTTGCTCTATCAATATGGTACAAAGACCTTGTGCAAAAATACCCAACATTGGTTTGGAAAACCAAGGAGAGTCCATGAAGAGAAGAATCCTTGTCCCTACACACCTACGATATTTTATTCTCGTACAATGGGTATAGTCTCCAGGATGTTCCCCTAGTTAATATACTCTCCTCCTTCCCTACACGCTAACTGTAGAGCCACCCAACACCAATTTCGTTTCCAGTATCCTCTACAAATTATTATTTTCCACAACTACTTCAAACCCATCCATTCGTAAGTCCTAGTATCCCCTCTCCAATCACGTCAACACACCAACACTACTAAACCAGAACCAGTTCCACCCTTAATTTTTCCTCGAACCCCCCTCTTGTAGTACTGTTACCCATCAAAAGTTTAAAAAACACACCATACTGAAAACCTGTTGTGCCTATTGCAGTGGACAGGAGTTGTTAATCCATCCCCTTTCAATAACACATCCATGCCACCCCCACCCTCCAATTCCTTTTTAATCCATGGAAAGCTTCGTGTGTGCATTAACCTAAGTTAATTACACCAGAAATCAACACGCCCGACTATAATCCCTTCCCTAACAGCTTTAAAACTGAGAATCTAAAACTATCATTGTGAAGACACACGATATTCAATTACTAACATCCCTTTTTCTGAACCCCCAGACAAACAAGTACATACAAATACTAAGTAACTCATACAGTTTCAAAAACTACACGAACGTTTAATTAATGTAGTGCTATAGAACTCTCTCATACACCATTCATACATACCAAAATATGAGCCCTTAGAGCATTACATCCAACTAAGATATTATCCCATCAATCGACAATAAGTTCACTAACCTATATATGCTGATAACTACGATCAAATTTTCATCCATCAATGTTTATGTAGAAACTATATGGACACACTTCTCATAATCAGCTAAGTTATTGCAGACATTACTAAAGCCGTCTTATTACATGATGTTGGCACCCCCTAGATTAAATAATACGATCAAAAACGTAAAAAAAAATACACAAATTCCTAACAGGTCAAGCCATACCAGAATACAGTGGTCACTGAGAAGTAACTGGATATGTATCGAAACACACCAAGTTACTAACACCATATGATATCCTACATAATAAATGTATTTATATGGATTTTACAGACTATACACACAATACAATCCTAAATCAACTCCTGAAGAAAGAACTTTTGAACATGTTCATGTATTATGTCTACCTAGACACACTTTTCATGGACCACATCAAATTACAATTAGACATAAAACAAATCGACGGTCCATCGCAGACAATCACAAACTATTCAAATAAAAGACAATCCATAGACCTTCAGCCATCTAAGGTCCACTTTCCGTCCAAAACACAAATATCAGACAAGCATACAATAACAAAACATCAGCATCGTCAGCAAGATTCAAAATCACATATTAATGATAACCTACCATCAATACATTGCTAAAGACCATCCCCAAACATTACCTGACCACAACAAAACATAAACCAGAACCAACCGCTTAACATACATCAACTAATGACACAATTCAATTTCAATCCATCATCCTAATAACAAAGATAATCCCTGAACAAATTTACTAAAACTTAAAACCATATCTAGCAGCAATAACCTACTGAGGCGAACCATTTACAATACAGTAACCATAACCATACACCACACCACACCAAATTGACAACAATAGCATTATAATTACTAGCAATGGTATACAACGACAAATGACAGTAACTCCAGACCTCGTGCCACTCACAAAACCCGCACAAGCAACCATATACCGAAAACCCAACCCACATCAAGCTAAATCACCACATGGACATTTCTCCATTACTTTTTCCACCCTAACGACACCACCCGCTTCTACACCCCAACCCAAAAAAACCACAACCCCCCCCACACCCCCCATTATTCCCACCCCCCACAACACCCGCAAAACCCCCTCCACCACCCATACAGAAAGTGGACCTATATTCCCTACCCACTAATCATCACTACCCACTCTGATCATAAATACATCAAACCTTTCTCAAATGAACACATTACGTTGGAAATGTTACCACACACCACCCTAGACACAATCTCCTTACAACATATATATTTCAAAAAATGGGGATCCCTCTAATATAACCACAATTAAACCCCATCACTAACACACACATTGGACAAAACATCCCACTACTTCACTATTCAAAATAATCCATTAAATATTAACAAGGCTAACTACAACACTAAACATTGCTTTTATACTTAATGCCAAAAAAAATTCTGAAAATGGTATATACTTGTGAACCATACCTTAGACTACTCATGCATCTATACATACATCATCACAATCCAAAACACATACTATTTATAATTCCCCTTAGGGATCACCCCAATTATACAACAGCCTGAACTCTTCCAAATGATACGATGGACTAAAAAAAAGTGGAAACCCTGGGACAACTTTCAGACCACAACAAACAGACTATCAGGGAAACAGGTACCATGGGAGATACCCCTGACACTTTCTCAGAACAAAACCCAAGACAGATTTAGAAACCTAACATGTGAAGATACCCCCCAACTAAAACAACACAAACCAAACATAAGACGTGACATCAAAAGATAATACTCCACCATTCTGGTTTCAATACCCATCCTTTCATATCAAACCCTAAATCCACAAAGACTTATAAGACGAACCTCATATTCAACCACCACTACATGTGACAATACTACAAGACAAACTGAAAACGTAACCTTGCCACGTAAACCCCAAATCCCAGATCGGAAATTACAAGCCATGATGAAAACCACTAACCAAAGTGGAGATACCCCATGAGCTTACAAAGGAATTTGAAAGTAATGCCCAAGCTTCAGAAACAAGATCAAACATATTTTAACAATTACCACCCAGACTTTCAGAGATAACAAATGTACATACAAACAACAGGGACTCCAGTAATATTGTGGTCTAATATTCAAACACTTCGGACTCATAACGTCTGTTACAGAAATATTCAATAACAATGTCTGGTGGAAGATTATGCCAATGGCATATGGCTTACAGGCAGAACCATGAAAAAAAGCAGAAACCAATTACTCAACTAAACGAATAACCAGAATGTCTCTTCAAAATTGGGCGATATAAGAAACTCATAAAACTATTTATCTAAGGATACCATTGTCCACAGTTCCAAAAACTTATCACCAAGAGATCAAACCTTTGTCTCTGTTGATCAATTACCGAATCACACATAATAAACCATTTCTAGTACAACATCTGACAATACAGAATGATACAAATTACAACAACTGTTGGTCATTATTGGTCCAGGACCCCATACTTTCACACAAACACCTTACAATGCAAATCAGATCCACTACACCTTTGAGTTTACCATAGATGATACTACTTTTGGGAAAAACAACTCATGGAAGACCAGATTCTTCAAATTTTGTGAAGTTACAACGCACTTACTTACAGGTCCGTGATTCTGAAAAATCCCTACAAATTCAAACAAAACACTAACCTTGTAAACACCCCACCCTCAACAATACTGAATAATCAAAACCGAAATTTAGCTACTATGTCTGGTATATACCCCACATAGTATACCCAAAATGTTACATGGACAAATGGAGGACACCTGCCCTTGAATTCGTGTGTGAGAACACACCCACAATTAGGGAACTCAATTTGAAAATTAAAACTGTAACATATGTAAAGAACCACACTATAAACAAACAACGATAAATCTTCCCACTAACCCTTGGTTAATGTCCTCACAGTGGCTTAAATCACAAAATTGACACACCTTGCTTTTATTTCGAAATCCCACACTTTGTAAGATACTCCATCTCGTCTTCAAACAACGTATCAATTTATATATCAGCATACAAAAGCCTATCTTGCCAATCAATAAAATACCCCACCCGTTCTTCCATCTACATAACTCCAATAACCAATACCCCCCCAGCTTCCCGTAACTAACTTTACTACTAAGTATGCGCTTTCTAAAAAAAAACTTGAGATTTACGCAAGCTGACGCCTAATTTAATATTCCCATTCATGCTCCATTTCAACACTAATTACCAAAATGAACGAACCAACAGATGCGACCTATCTGATATAGAAACAACTTTGGGTAACTGAAAGCCGGAACACAGAATGCAAAGATAACTAAACCTTGTGGTCCTAACACAGTCCTCAGTCCTCCTCTAGCCCCAACAATATACACAATAACTAAAAATGCCATCAAACCAAACACAAACCTACAACCTTGTGAGAACCCACACTTCAACGAGCTAAGGGAGGAAGTTGCCACAAACAAGATCACTTAACTTTTTTTTTTTCATTTTCATGGTCACATTTTTTTAATATCACAAATCTACAATACATAAACATCAGTTTTTTTTTAACTATTCATAAAACTGACAAGTTATGATTTTTAATAAACAACTGTACTATAAAACGCATAATTTCAAACTTGTTAGACATACAAACTATCTAAACTGTCTTTACCTTGTCCTACCCCACAGAAACAACAAATCACCCTAGAAACATATTAAAACTGACAGACAACTCAGTGGAGAGGTACCCTCACACTTTCAACAAAACTACTATCCTACAAGATTCTTTAAATAACAAATTTATACCCAACTTCAGACAAAACTACATAGGTTGTGAACTGCAACACAGGGTTGAGATACCCCACCTTTCCGAAGAGCAATTTCCCTTAACCTTCCATTAAATTTACAATCTTTGGTATCCTTTGACTTTCTGACAAAATAATGTTTTAAAGGTTACGCAGAAAAAGTCTAGGAATTACAACATTAATTATAGCCAAAATATACTACATAGACAGAGCTGGTCAGCAAGAAACACCAAAAATGCCTGAATCGCCTCCAGGTGGCAGACAATTTATCTCCAACACATAACAACCCCACCAATGTAACGCTTGGATAAAAGAGGTAGACTTCACCTTTTGTAGACCAACTTGTTTATCCTATTTGAATTGCGGATAGAAGTAAATGTACATTGCTAATACCCAACACAAACAGTTCACAATAAATCTTTTACTATTAAAAACTAACTATTGGGTAGATGTTAGGGGAAACTTTTCAAGTAAGGGTAACTTCTTTTTTTTTTCGTTTGTATCATGTGTAAAACAATGAATTCTACTTTTTTTTTTTTCAAACATTCACTGTTACAAACAAGATCAACGATGGTTCGTTCCCACTAACCCCGACCACATAGACAAGACCTACGCCGACACTGGCCAGACGCCCCCGCCCCGCCCAATCATACAAGTAACAATCCAAAGGCTAGTCAGGTCAGCAACCCAAACATTTTTCAAATTAAACTTACTAAAGAACAGAATCAAAAATACGTAGACTGTGGAGTACCCCACACTTGCAGACTTTTCGTAAATGTGGTAACAAGGAAGAGATCACTAAACTACTAACCTGGTGAGCTATCGCCCAGTGGTTCCATTGAACTTTTAACTCAGAGCACCTTCAAGAACTCTAACCTTTGATGTATACCCCATCATTAGTTTAAACTATATCACAAGGAATTCTGGTTCAAAACATCAAATCTTTGCTATCTAACAACTTAACTTTAAAAAATAACCCAAACCACAATGTGTAAATGTAAATTGATTAATTTATAAGTCTGTAATACCCACACTTTTCCAGTAATGGAAAAATATAGAAAAGAAAGGCCTACAAAACCTTACGCTTCTTCCAAGATCATTTGGCTCACAACTTTCAAACAAGGAAGTTCTGCTCGGCAGATGGACAAATCAAAAAACACTAACCTTTGAAAGGCCCACACTTTAAACTACATTTGGTAATTAAACGTTTACCTTGCCAAACTATAACAATACACTGACAAACCCACTATTTGGGGGGACAAATTTATCAATTTGAACACTATCTCGTAGATACCCTACCACTTCCAAGATAAACTTACATCGACTGGAATTCAGAAACACTAATGCTGTGGAGATACCATCCACACTTTCAACAAAACTACAAGAATAATATCCTTAAAGATTCACAAGAAAGGCTTGTGATTCTACCCCCATTACAAATTTATACAACAAAATGTGAAACACTAAATATTGAAGTTTCCAGTACACTTTCAGACATGAAACTAAAGACACATATGCAGAATGGCCACAAACCTTGTGAAGCTACCTCACTTACAACATAGTTGGGGTGCGTTGGGTAAAGATGGGCTTGGGGGGGTCGAAACTTACTAGCTCCCAAACCCCAAACTCCTCAACATAAAAAAGACAGAGCTCAGTCGATCATGTTCAACCTTGTCGATTATATTAGCATTCATGCAGTCTTCATGGTGAGAGCATAACTACACACAGAGATCCAAATTAGGAGTCTAACCTTGGAAATACCCCACACTGATGCAGTGGTACAAAAAACTACCAAGACAGAGACACAACAACACATAAAGAAATACAAAACAACTTCAAACTAAACTACAACGAAACAACAACAGAAACACTATCCTTTGGATTCATTTTTCACTCACTTTACTCATCACACTCCTAAACTCCCCATAGACTTCACATCAGTCAACAATTCACATTTAGTGAGACCGTGTACCCCCAGAGCCCCATTATTCAGTACAAGCGTGGGTCGCTAAATCATTAAAGACTGTACCTTGTGAGACGTTTTACCCAAAAGTTAACAAAACATACAGGCACAGAGGCAGAAGCAGATGACCTGAAACAGTGGAGATACCCCAACTTTTCAAGCCAAACTTAGAGACAAGGACAGAGCACACTTAACCTGTGAATGCGCTTTTCAAGCTGAACTACAAGACAGAGACTCTGAAACTTTCTAACACGTTGGAGCTATACCCCACTGACTTAGCGCAGACATAACTTACTAGACTTTTTTTCTAAACATTACCTTTGATTTACCACTACACTTCATCTGGTGTCTATACCAACGACAATATCAGAAACCTACCACCATGTTTGGGTATAGATAGTGACCAGTCACGGTGTCTCCAGACACCCCAACAGTCGAACAGAGTGGAGGTTGGTTGCCAGATTTGTGTGGAGGAGGAGTCTTGTGTATTGTTGGTAGTCTTTCTAAAAAAGTGTAAACTCAATTGTTCCTTTTATTCTTCTGCCGTCTAAAAAGAAATAAAAAGGTAACCCCTTTTGCTATTTTTTTTTTTTTAATCAAAACTAAAGAACTTGACGTTATTTTATGGTGGGCACACCAAAAAACATCTTTGACTACCCTCGCTCTCTCTAGCACTCGCTGCGCGACATATATTAACACATATTTGGATGAATTAATACTTTTCTTCCTGTGTAAAAGGTTTTTCATCTTTTTTATTTTTTTTATTTTATTATTATTTTAACTGGATCGAGGATGCAGTCTTTTTTGAAAATATAGGAAGACCTATTAATGGTCCACGGTAAAATGAATTAAATCAACAACCTAAAAGCGAAGTTTTCTTAAAACAAACATTGAGTCTTTTGGGATTTTTTGAGTGAAAAGAGAAGTATTTCAGTCTCCACTTGGAGTCTATTATCTTGATTATATGTTAGGAATCATGGAGCAGTCATCTGATCATGACGCACAATGCTAATTTAATGTCTGACAGGGAGATCTATATGGTTCTGCGAAGTAAGATAGTCTGTTGTTAAAAATATGTTGAATTTCAGATAATCATTGATGTTCTTTGATCATTGGAGATGTCTTCTGGGAAGCTTATCGGCAGGGTACGGGAGATGTCACGATTGTTTTTTAGAAAGATTATTGAAAGATAAAAGTATGATATATATTCTGATCTTCGGGGCTTTTTTCTGAGGAAAATTTAGACAGAAGCGATCAATGAGTAGTGAAGAAGGTCTTTTATTTTTTGGGGACAATTTCCGGAACATGGTGAGGGGGGGAAAAACTGACAGTAACTGCAAAACTGCATTTAACAGCTACGACAAGCGTCAGGAATCTGTGGGACGCGAGTTATGATCGCTACCCAGATTTGGTGAAGATGTGAGTTAAGAAATAAAAGACAAAAGAATTCTTAACAAAAATAATATTATTTTTTTATTTATATTTCATTTTAAATTAAAATATAACACATCCCCCAAGCCCTTCCCCCACCAACCCACCAACCCAAATTTTATACCCAACAAACGAAAAAAAAACGCCAACCCACCCAACACCAAACATCCCCACACTAATATCTTAATAAAATTTTATCAAGCGACAAACAACATAACTCACAAAAAAAAAAAAAAAAAAATAAAATAAAAAATAAAAAACTAAACTACCACCCACACAAAAGTTAAAAAGACTCCCAAAACACAAAACACAACACAAACCCCACCACACCCGCCAACATCGCAACAAAACAAAAAACAAAACAACACCAAAACAGCACCTGGCAGAGCAACTATAATCACAATACCCACAAAAACACAAAATAACAGACACAAAAAAAAAAAAACAAAACAAAAAAAAAAAAAGAAAAAGACACACATAGCAAAAAATACTACCTAACGTGCAAAAAAAAAAAAACCCCGAAAAAGACAATCGCAAAACCCTCATGGCATAGGAAAATCCAACCACCATAAAAAAAAAAAAAACAAGGTCTGATTAAAAAACAGATGCAGCCCTGTGGAGACTAGGTGCCATCAGATTAGCCATGAAATGTCTAGAGAGAAGACTATTAACACCCATTACCTTATAACTCTCCCCAACACACCTTTACCTATATAAGTCCCAACCAACCACTAAGGCACAGACCAACCCCCTACAACCTGTGTTGAATCAGAGCACCGCATTCTTGAGTGAAATTCACACGATCCCCCCTTTCATACCTTGTTATCTTATTAACCCTCCCATCTCATCTAAACCTATTGGTTTTGTCACTGTTTTCATTTTTTTAACCCCATCTTTTTTTTATTTTTCTTTTTTCTTTTTTTTTTTTCTTTCGTTTTTTTCAATCTACTACCCTATAGTCTTTTTTTTTTTTTTTCTTTTTTTTTATCATTTTTTTTATCCACCACTTCATCCCCCTCATCCTCTTTTTATTAATTTTTTTTTTGTTGGATTTACATTTTAAAGTGAATGTTAAACATAAACCTATCACTTTTTTGTTATTATTCTCATTTTTCTGTTACTTTTTTTGGTTCCTTTCCTATCTTCTTTTACCTCTTTGTCTCTTTTTATTCATACTGTACTACTGTTTTTTTCTTTTATTTTTTTTTTTTTTTTTTTTCCCACCCCCACCAGTTGTTTTTTCAAAACCCATCTCTCTATCATGAATCTATTCTATTACGCTTAATCAACAATTTCCCCCCCATCAGCCTTCCATTACGTCATTTTCTAACTTGTATTTTTTTTTTTTATATACTACTTTTTTTCTGCTTTTCTCTCTAGTTTTTCTACCCCCTGGGTCTATATTTTTTTTATCCCCTAGCACCCTTGTTTTTAATTTTTGTTTGGCACTCTTTTTTTTTCTTTCGTATCTGTTTTTTTTTTTATCTTTTTTTTTTTTCACCCAAACGTTTTTTTTTTGACACTTCTGTTTTGTTTTCGGTCGTTTTTTCGATGAGATCATTCTTTTTTACTTTTTAGCGTATTTTTTCTACACCTACTCCAATAGAGCGTGTTTGCACCTGCTCACTTTTTAATTATAATTATTCTTCCTACTTTCAACACTGTTTTATTTTAAACTCTAATTAACCCATTTAACAAACAAACTTAAACACAACTACCAAAATAAACCATACTTCTCACGTAACAACGTGCGAGATTTTTTATATAAATTCTATAACCCCTTATTTCCCTCTAACCTCTTATTAAACAAAAAATAGACCCCAACCCTCAATGTAACAATCAATACAACTAAGAGAATTACATACATAATCAAATTAATTAACATAAAAGGCTTACCCAATAATACATCTCATAAGACACCTATAACCCCCTCTTTTATTTTCGCTAATAAACAAAGCCACCCTGGCATGTTTAAAATAAATATCACATATTAAATAATTATTATAGTTTCCTCTTTCAATCAAATAAATTTATCTATTATATTAACAAAAATAAAGTAGTTGTCCGTGTCCCTGAATCTTACTGCCTTGTTCAACTCTAAAGTATAAAATGTAACAATTCTCCATAATAACCTCCTTGTATCTATTATCACTACCGTAATTTTTTTACTTGTGATTCCTGTAATCACCTTTCATGTTATGTTCATAATCTTTATACTTCTTTCAACTAATATAACAATTATAAATCAAATAAACAAAAAAATCTATTAATCACCATTCTCCATACCTCAATCAAACAATGCTGTCGCCAAAAAACAAAACACCAAATCCTACAACATCTTTACAATACCCAATCACACATCACAACAACCCCAGTACCCTTCATTAACTCATCCAACTAAACCCCCCCCTCCTAACCAAACCATAGACCCCCAGTTCATTTTCCCCAATCTTCATCCCTCCCCTCCACCAATTACAACACCATCCTAATAACACCTTTAATTAAGCTACTACCATAATTCTCCCCACACCAATCAAACCACAAAAACTCTTTAAATCCCCAATATAATACATAACCTCTCTTTTATTCCCACACTACCAATAATACTCCAACCCCGACATCCCCACTTATTTAAACAACACTCCAACTTCAACAATTTCAAATTACAACTTCTCTAGAAAATGACACTTTAATTCTCTAAACAATATCGACTAAATTTAAAAAAAAATAATCTATATCTTTTCAATATAATTTAATTACAGCCTCTATTATTTTCCCGCAATTTGATCTCTTATCAACCTAATAAATATATACTTCCCCCGTATTCCCTAACCCCTCCTAATTGTCATCAACTATCCTAAGTAAAATATTTTCATATCTCGGCATAGGACTAGATCTTAATATTAAAAATCTAATTCCATCTGCCTTATTTCTCAAAAAACCTACATCTATAAAAGGAATGACTCTTAAACATTTAAATAAGAAATGATTAAAACAAGCTTCCACGCTTTATAATATACTTGTTAAAAAAAACTATCATAGGAATTTATAAAGTGGTAATAAATACACTTCCCCCATTATAAAAAATTAAAAAATACTAAAAAAACCATATATCAGAAAATTATTATATTATACCTAAATTCGCCAATCAAAAAAGTATATTAATTACCACAGCAATATCTCATCCCTCAACCCCTCCTGCACCCACTAATATATAATAATTATAGGACTTCAAAAAATAAATTAATTTAGATATTACTTATCATGTTCCTACTTAGTTTTTCGCCCCCCTACGCAACTATCGCTACTAATATATCCCCTCTCATCAATCCATTTATAAGTACTATATCTTTTCCCATATCTCATGCTTAAATGAGAATCCATTCACTCTTACTAATCAGAACGTCAACCCATTACTGGTACTAAATTCTTTCCACCCTACTTTTCCCCCCATAAATCTTCGTCTCCCTAACAAGTGGCCAGGTATTTCTGATGCGAATTCTTTCTGAAATTTTCAGATTGCCCATCTCATATTACTAACATATAACTCTAATTCAACACACCCCCTTACAATCTATCATATTCCCAAACGTATAAAATGCCATTCGTATAAACCTATCTCACACCCCCTTTATTTACCCATATAATTCATCTTCTTATTCAAACTACCTATTCAGCCTATTATCCCAACTATCAAAAATTTATAACATTGCCCCACAACAAACTCACCTTTTCCTTACACATATAGACTCAACAACACCCCCAACTCCAACTCCACAACATTACAATCCCATTCCCCCCCTGTTTTCATCACATTTTATACCTCCCCCCTCTTAGTTTATTAATTGTCTTACTAATAGGTATTATAACCAACTTCATTACTATCCAACTTCTAGAAAGCACACAAATAAATTCAGTTAAGGAAAATTATATTCTTTTTATAGCCTTATAACTCAGGTCTGTTCCGATTTATTTTTAACCTAACATGCCTTTCATATCCCTATTTTTTACTTATTCCAATACTAAATTCCCCCAACTACAAAATAACCACTTTTAATTACTTTCCCGCATAATCATATTATTTACATTTCACATTATTCCTGCAATAAAACATAATTCTAACTTTTCACATCTCCTCCTTAATTTCACATTTAATATTACTATTTCTCAAAATAAATTAATTACTTATTCATTCATCTCCCCCGGTTACATTTTAATCCATTATTTTTTGTTACATAAAAATTTAATCAATATATCTTACTCATTTTCATTGTATAACCTTCCCCTCATCATTTACTATTTACTCCCCTTTACTTTTCTTCTACTCAACTCACTTAACATATAATTATAACTATATTAGACTTTAATACTCTTCCTAACTACAAAAACCACTTACTTTTTCCCTAACAAACTCCATAACTCCCTTAGCCACCCTTTCTTTACTCCATAACACATCTATTTAGTATTACGGGGGGGATCCTAATCTTTTTACCCACATATCTCCTAGACTCCCCCACACATTACAACTGTTCTAACTGTCCTTATATTATTTTTTACCTATTGTTAATACCCCTACCCAATTAATGGTTTTATTTTTCCCCGATGTCCACACACTCTTCCCCTCGCATTACCTCCTCCCTTTAACAACATATTACTACATACTTACTCAAAAAATTAACCATTTAGAATACTTGTTACTTATCCTATCAAAATAAGAATCCCCCCCCTAGAAAAAAAAATTTTATTTTTTTTTCAATTATTTACTAATTTTTATCACACTAAAATCTATTTCTTCAACCACTTACCTAATATTCCCCCCCCCCCCCCCCCCTAACCCCCCCCCCCCTTAAACCCCCTTTTTTTTATCTTAAGCTATTTATAATTTATTTATTATTACCCTCCCCCCCCCATTTTACTAATCGTTATGGGAAAAAGAATAACAGTCTTAACCTTCTTCACAAATTGGTACATGCTATACTCATTTCTAACTATATTCATCCATTACACTTTAGTAATAAAGGAAACTAAATTATCGCTACTCCACCAATATACTATTTCTGTTAACCGCCCGTCAGGACTCGTGGGTCATCACCTTTTACTTACTTCTAAACTTACACTTTAAAACTCTTGCTAGGTTACTCACTTGAATTCTACTCCTAAATAGACTCTAGTACTTCTTTCTGTGGCTTGTGTCGTAATTTTTTACCCTCTTTCATAACTACAACATAGTAACTCAAAACTAAAAGTGCAAGTTACTTCCTTTCTTTCTCTACCGATTTTAACTCTCTCCAATTCTATTAGTCTACTCTTAACTTATCTAACCCTACCGGCTGGGTTATATTTTGGGTTGGGCCCCTATCTTAAAGGTTTACTTCGACGACTTTGGGGAAATGGGAGGTGTGGGACTGAGCAAGTGTCTAAAGTGGGGGGTTGTTTTCATTTTTTTTTTTTTCCAAACCACAAAAATCACACAGCATTAATTCCCCCCCTTGTAGTTCAACAATCAACAACATCAACACATAACCCCAAACACTTAACATTACCATTATGGGGGGGGACCTACTGTTTTTTTTTTTTTACCAATACAAACTTTTCCTGGGGGGGGTATGTCATTTTTTTTGGGCTAACGCTACCATTATTGTCTTCTACTACTTTTGATCTTTCGAACCCCAATAGTTCCTTTTTTTGTAACACTTTTACCTAATTATCGTAAAAACCAACCATGTGTATGGGACACTTTCTAAACCGACCAGTGTATCTGATTTCCCCCCTCGGTTTGTTTCCATAACATAATATATTTATTAGTAATGATTTCATTTTATAACTGTGAAAAGAAATACAACATGTTTAGTAGTTGACATACAGCAAACTTGCTAGTGAGGACACAAACAATGAGACACAGATGAAGTGTTCTTCATATTGCATGAAATCATGCGACTTTCTAAAGAAGCTCACATAAGCTGTTATTTAAACCAAGGGGAAAAAAAATAACTCTAATGGACTAGTGGATGAACTCTGAAGAATACAAACTCAAAATTGAAACTATAGTACTCATGCACAGTCCAATTTAAATCAAACTTGAAATCTTCTTCTTTGATCCTTAGCCGCCGACTGTCAAAGCAGTCAGTGGCCATCACGCCTGGTGGCGTCTTGTAGGGCAGCAACAAATTGCTTCCACTTTGTTCGGTCGGCAGCCATCCTTCGTACAGTGCCCCAACTCTGGTTCATTCTTTGCATCTCAGCCTCCACAGTTCTCCGCCAAGTTGTTTTTGGTCGACCTCTCTTTCGCTTTCCTTCGGGGGTCTATAGCATAGCTTTTCTTGTAATGGCATCAGGGTCTCTTCTGAGGACGTGGCCAACCCAACTCCAGCATCTACCAGCTATGATGGTGTGCATGTCCTCTTGGTTGCTCCGAGTAAGTAGTTCTTGGTTGGTGATGGTATTCGGCCAAAAGATTCAGTGAATTTTTCTTAGGCACATTGTGTAGAAAGAGGACAGTTTCGACATTTCCTTCTCTGTTACTCTCCAGCATTCTGCACCATAGAGAAGCACAGAAAGTACACAGCTCTCATATAATCTTAATTTGGTGTTTATGCTGTACTAGGAAGACTTCCAGATGTTGTTGAGGCTAGCAAAGGCATTTCTTGCTTTATTCATTCTGTTGTTGATGTCATTGCTTGTTCCGCTGTCTGGTGTTACTATGCATCCTAAGTATGTAAATGTGCCTGTCTGTTCTAGCTTCTGGTTCCTTATTGTTATTAGCTCAGGATTGCTCACATTGAGTGTCATGACCTCTGTCTGCTTCAGATTGATGTTTAGACCCACCTGCTGGCTATACTTATTCAGTCTATCGGTTTTTTCTTGGATGTGTTGATGTGAATGTGGGAGTAATGCAATGTCATCTGCATATTCCAGGTCTTCCAGTGTAGAAAATGTTGTCCATCTAATTACTCTTTGACTGCTCTCTGTTGTCTGGCGCATCACCCAGTCTATGACTGTCAAAAATAAAGTTGCTGATAAGGGGCATCCCTGTCGTTCTCCTGTCTTCACCTCGAAAGTTAGGTTGCTCAACCCAACACTGCATGTAAAGTTAGAATAGAGGCTTTTTATAATGCAAAAAATGCCGCTAGGAATTCCATAAGCCCTCAGTATTTTCCATAGGCTGTCCCTGTGTATGCTGCAAAAAGCCTTTTTAAAATCAACAAAGTTAATGTTTAGCTGCTAACGTGGAGCACTGCCATCCCTCAGGTCTAGAGCATGTAATAATAAGAAGCTCAACAGTTATAATGAATATCATAATCCGACGCGCGTATCCCAAATAATATTTCTTTAATGCGCGTATCTTCAATTATAATGTCAATCCCATGGCCAAAACTGGAAATTCATCGTCAAAATTGCCACATGCCTCCAGCAAAAATATAAAGTTCCAAGATGGGTGAACCTATATGATCTTTGCTACATCTTCCTTATATATTATCCGTCCTCGGTATAATATATATTTAGTGCACATGGTCCTAGTCCAAGTGGTCTATTGCATTTCGATCCCCAGATGAGGCAGGAATTTTTTAAAACCAATTACACGCTCCTGAAACTTCAGACACAGCCCCAAATGGGTATCCACACTTTGTAAAACAACTCTGGGAATGCTCGTGTTAAGGCTAACATGCTCACGCGTGATGCCGCAGACACGCATCACCCCTCAGTGTGCCGACGGTGCAAGATAATATCTCTCAAAAGAAATCTCGACCATATTCCAAAAAGATATGCCTCAATGGGCTGTCACCGATCCTGTTACTGCAATGTTTATGGCGGCGAATATTGATCTGTACATCTTCCTTTCTTTCTGAATCCCGCTTGTTCTTTCCTCAGTTTATGATCTACTGCTTTTGAAATTCTCTGGATAATTATCCTGCCTAGTATTTTACTGGGAACTGAGAGGAGAGTAATTCCCCTCCAGTTGTTGCAGTCTGCAAGATCGCTCTTCTTGGGCAATTTAACAATTATTCCTTTACTCCACTCCGTTGGTGTTGTCTCTATTCTCCAGACTTGAGCAAATAATGGTTTTAATAGTTCTGCTGCTAGTTTATGGTCTACCTTGAATAACTCAGCATTTAAATTGTCGTGACCAGGCACTTTTCCTTTCTTTAGCCCTTTGATAACTGTAATGATTTCTTCTCTTCGTGGAATGTCTGCATTTACGTCTAGGTCACTTTCAGCCTCTCAACATTCAGCTGCGTCTCTGGTGGTTCCTTATCCAGTGTTTCTCTAAAGTGCTCTGCCCATCTTGTTTCCTGCCCCTGTGCTTTGGTGATGAGATTTCCTTGTGTGTCTCTTACTAACATTATATTGTTTGCACCTCGTTTTCCGCTGACAGTTTTAGTTATTTTTTAAATTATGCTTTATTCATTTCTCAGTGCTGCCCCTTCTGCCTGCCTTGCAAGGTCATCCAGAAATTTCCTTTTGTTGGCATGGGTTTGACGTTTTACTTCTTTGTCCAGCTGACTGTACTGTACGCTATACATTTCCTTTAACCTGGGAGACTTTGCTTCTGTTTTCTTTCTTTTCATTTCTTTTCTCATCGCTAAGGTGTTTAACATTTCTGGTGTTATCCAATCTTGTCTCTTTCTTTCCTGGAATCCCAAGCATGATTCGCTGCCTTCCTTGTATATTGTTGAAATGATGTTGAATTTCTGGTCAACATCATCAGTCACTTTACTTTCCTGGCTTTTGGCAATTTGATATCATCTCTATACATCAACCACAAAAGCTTTTCTGGTGAGGGGGTCCTTGAGCTTCATGATCTTATATCTTTTCTGTTTGATTGCAATTGGTCCAGCAGCTCTGAGTTTCAACTTCAGTCTTGCTACTACAAGGTAGTGATCACTTCCCACATCTGCACCTCTTCTTACTTTCACGTCTTGTGGTTTATCTGGTTTCGGACCCATCCGTTTGATGATTCCCACGTTAAATTGTGCACTTCTTTGTGTGGAAAAAGTGTTTCCACAATGACCAGGTTGTTGATGCTGCAGAAGCTTATTAGTTTGTCCCCATTCTCGTTTACTGTTTCACTGCTGCATTTCCCCATTACTCTTTCATTATAAGTAGTGCAATCTAATAACTTGAAATCAGTTAGCAAATTTTGCCAGATTCTTGAATACACTGATTTATTATCAAGATGGGTTCAGCAGTTGGTGAGTGGCTTTGTGTGACGGACAGATAAACTGAAATTAACATCATATTTTGAGACTTTCAGCTGTGAATGTGCTAAGAAGAAACAAATATAACAAAGTAATGACAAAAATGGATATAAAATAAAACAAATATGTGATGAAATCTCGAAGAAATCGTAACGTGGATGAGATTTCACAATATTTCTCTTAAATGAAACATCTTTAAAAGACATAAGTAATGGTGAAAAAAAAATATTAAAAACTTCAGTGAAAAATTACGCTTGTTTGAGGACAGAAGACTTCAGATCTGAAATTCAGAAAAAAATTTGATCCAAGTCTGCAGCATTTTTGTTTTCTAAAAATGTCAATCTTTCAAAGGCATATTCTATGTATGTATGATCATTTTTGACAAATGTAATCTTTATCACTGTGATGAGTTACTGTTATTTTATTTTCAACTCGTCCCATTCTTTTTTTTTCCATTTTTATTATTTTGGTTCTTTAATTGTTCTTAGGCGGTCGAGTTCGTTAGTTATTAATTCTGGGTTAGTCTTTATGGCGTTAGAATTACTCAGACAACCTTCACCAACCCTTTTATTTGTGGGGATGGGAGAATTCCCCTACCAAGTTGTAACGCGGAACCAGTGATTCATTCTGGTAGATAGGTCAGAAGAGTTACAGAGTATTACGTATAATTTGGCGAGTGAACAGAAATAATTTTGCGATTGCTCGGTCAACGATGAGTCAGAGGTTAAGCTTATGATATGATTAGGTGGGTTCGATTTAATTTATGTGCAGGCATGATATTAGGTCAAAAGTTGGGTAAAAGCGGTTCCTGGGAGATGATGCCAGACGCGATGACTGACCGCGTCTGTCTTGCATCAGGCTACTAGCAATATATATAGTGAGCGCCAAAGCTAGTTATCGCTCACAAGTCAAGAAATTTTGTGCCGTGAATAAGCGCCATTTCAGCCTGGTTCGGGAAATTCTGTAAAGTTTGGCGATTGACGGCGAGGAGGTTGTAGATAACCTTAAGCCTACAACAGACTTTGCCTTCTCGGCAGAGAGAGAGAGGCACGATACATCAGTGTAATTGAAGAAAACTGGGTGCGCGCTTTGTACCTGGCGCCCAGTTACGTCTGCAACACTGAGAGGAATTAGCAGTTCTCTTGACGTGAGGAAACATACCTTAGCGGGGGACTTGCTTCTAAATAGGAGCTCTTAGCTCGCAAAGGTCCAATACCAAAACAGGTTACGTTGCCTGGTGTTGTTTCCATACTGCCACAATAATCCAGTAGGCCTAAACCCGAAGCGGGTTAACTAGTCGGTTTGAAGAGTGTCATCAGCAGTGATAAAATCTTCAACCTTATGCAAATAGATAGATATATATATTCACCAAGGCCCCCTTCACCAGTATTCGGGAAAGGAGAGAGGGAAAACATGCCTTTCTAAATGCTACCGGGAGGAGGTGCGTGACGAAAAACAACTCATCAGAGCCTCAGACGAAAGCGTTAGAGAGGCACTGAACAGAAACAGAGGAGAGAGAGAGAGAGGAGTTTAGCGAGGGACAGTAGGGTTAGATAGAAGTACTTAGAGGACAGCCTCTGACGTAGTGCTGCAGAATCCATTAGCGAAGCATTTCTTTGTGGTGTATTAGTTAGGTGTGCAGGACCGCCTAGAGCGCCTTTGAGACAGTGTAGTCATTTAGTTACAAATCTTCAGTGGGACAGTGTGTTTAGGTAGTAACAATAGTGTAGTCAGGAGTGGTGGCTCTTACTTAGAGACCCCCACCAAGTATATGTCTTTATCCTTAGTTGTTTTCGTGCAGGTGTGAAAGAGAGCATGGTAATTTTGATATTGTGTCTTTCACTTGATTTGTTCTTTTTTTCAGGTTGTGCGAACTCGCACGTTATTGTTGTTTGCTGTGGTATTGATTTTGTTGTTTAATAAACTATAAAATGTACACTAGATCAGTTTATCTTTAACTATACTGTACTTGTATACTTTGACCGTATAGTGGTGTCTACGGATAATTTAGTGTAACCTTATCTCCTTTCTGGTAGTCAGAGGTGGTGGGACAGTAGCTAGTACATAAGTCACAAGTGGCGAGGGAGAGTCAATCTAGGTTCTCACCCTTGAAGCTATAAGTCTCATCCTTCCACATTCACTGTAATTCTCATCTTAATCTTCTCAGACTTTCTCAAAACTGGTGTCTTGTCTCTGTACTCAGACAGACTTTAATTAAAGCCACTTTGTGACAATCGCTAAAAAGCAGAGAATGTGCAGTTTAACAAAATAAAAACATTTCAAAATAAAAAATGTTACCAAATTAAAGGGTTTTAAATTTTTTTATTTTTCTTTCCATTGTTCTTAAAATCAGATATGCTGACAAGTTACTGATGTTGATACGGTAGATCTGACCACATAGAACTTGAAAATTGCAAAGAAATAGATAAAAGAAGAATTACAATTACAACATGAAAATCGTAGGAATAGAAAGAAAAAAAAAGTTCAAATGTGACATCTTTTCACAGAATTTGGATTTCACACTCTCATGCTTCTTCAAGTATCTTGCCAGTTGGTGTAGGTCATCATGTCTCTCCACAACTTCCTGTCTCCAGTGCTATTTATTAAATCTGTTGTTGACATTCCAATGCCACAATTAAATGTCCAGTAGCTTCTCTCTTTGTCTTTTCCCTTCAGTCTTTCACGTCACAATATATTCCAGCTTTTCAGTCTTATACCATGTCCAAAGAAAATAGCCAGATTTTTTGTTATACGAGTAATAATCTATCTTTATCTGCTGTCTTCTTTAGTGACATCCTCATTGTTCTTTGTACCAGCATACATAATTTTGTTATTTCTTCTATAAAACAATGCCTCTGTGGCCTCCAGGGATTTTTTGGATGTCACATACAGGACATATAAGGTGTCTTCATTTACCTTACTCAAACATCCAAAACTTCACATTCCAAGATGGTTAGGTCACATAAAGAATAGGCAATAATACAGAGATATTTCAGCATTTATAAACATTTGCTAGGCTCACAAAAAATGAAGAGAAGTTATACCTGCAACAGCTGAAAATGATAAGATTCAATAGAGATATCTAAAGGAGAAATAATAACAAGTAATAAGTATGAATTTGTTTGATTTAAAATAAAATATCACATAAGAAGAAGCAGAATATAGCAATTATTCAGCCCTTCAATCTCAACTAGTGATCAGATCAGCTCAAGTGTCATCTCCTCATTGAAGATCTCCAGTAATTTCTGTTTCTTCCCTTTAAACAGTGATATACTACTTTATTTATTGAACTTTATATAAACAGCAAAATGACAGAAGTAATGGCCATTTAAAAGAAATTAACTTACCCAGAATGCACTATCAAAGTAAATGTAACTGTTTTTCAACAAATCAATAGATTAAAAGACCTGGGAACATTCACGACATCAGATGGAAGATGCATCTCAGAGATTCATTCATTCATCAACTTTCAACTTCCCAGAGAGCATAGGCCTTCAACAAACTTATGACAAGTCTTCCTGTCAAGTGCCATCCACTCATGGCGTTTTCATGTCTTCATCTGCTCCATGTCTGTCTCCAGTTCTTCATGTGTTCCTTGGTCTCCCTCTACCTCTCATGCCCTGGGGATTCTAGAACAGGTTTCTTGTAATGCTATCAACAGGTCTCCTCAGTGTGTGTCCTGTGCATCGCCAGTGCCTCCTTCTCATCTCTTGTTCCACTGGCGCTTGCTTGGTTCTTGTCATCAGTTCCACATTAGTGATCTTGTCATACCGTACCACTGCAATCCTTCTATTCTACGCAAGCATCCACTTAGGACAGTCTGTAGTCATTTTGTTGTGTTTTTTTTGGTTGTTCTTCATGTTTCAGAGCCATACAATATGACTTGACATTTGAATTGAAAACTGATTTTTGTATTGGAACTAATTTCTTTTTCCCAATGCAATGAAAGCTCCTCTAAGCTTTTGTATTCTTATTTGATATCATTGTCTGTCCCTCCAACTTTGTCTATATTGCTTCCAAGGTATGTGTATGATTCTACATCTTGTGGTGGTGTTTTTTCCAGTACAATCACATTTGTTCTCATTATCTTTATTTTCTCCCTGTGTATTTTCAGGTCCACTTGCTGTGATCTCTCATTAAGTATTTTAATTTTGTCTTGCATCTGATTACGGTTATGGGACAGAAGTGCCAGGTCATCTGCAAAAGCTACGCCGCCAATCTATTTAGTCCACTGGATTCTGTTTCTGTTGGCTGAGGGTGGATGTTTTCATAACCCTATCTTTAACCAAAAGGAAGAGAAATAGTGATAAGAGGCATCCTTGTCACACTCTAGTTCTTATCCCAAATAGTTCTGTACGTTATCTTTCAAAAAGAACTCTGAATGAAATGTTTTCATAAGTTTTCTTTATTAGGTTAAGATCATCAATGGGACTCCATAATGCCTCATCCATTTCCAAAGTGATTCTCTGTCTCATCAAGTGACGTATTCTTTCCAGAACATTGTCTCCATTACAGCTGCTCTGAACGCATCACGATTCTGGGCAAGTCGACCTGCATCAGCCAAAGACAAGTTCAGACTCTCTGTGATGTCCTGGGTCCACCGTCATCTAGGTCGACCCCTTCCCCTTTTTCCAGGGACCATGCCTTCCATCACTATTTTTTCCAGACTATTATGTCTTTTTATATGACCAAAAAATTTCAGCTTCCTTATTGCGATGGTATTTAGGAGCCAATGTTCCTGTACGTTTAGTGAGCGCAAAAGTTCTCTGTTGGTCTTTTTTTCTGTCCAGGGTATTCTCAACATCCTTCTGTAGCATTTCATTTTGAATGATGTAACATTTTTTGCAACTGTTTTATTGAGTGTCCAAGTCTCGCAGCCGTTTGCTGCTACTGGGAATATACATGCTCTGATCAGTTGTAACTTTGTTTCTTTGCTTGTGCCTTGCCATAGGTTTTTCATCTGTATTAGTTTATGTGAAGCAATTGCAAGTCTTCTTTTAATTTCTACTGCACAGTCGCCAGAGCTGTTGATGATTGATCCTAAGTATTCAAATTCATTAACACCTTCCAGTTTTTCATTATCAATTTCAATTTCTGGTTTGATCTTTACTTTGTCTGTTGTCAATACTTTGGTCTTCTTGGTGCTTAGGTATAGGTTCTGGGCCTCACTGTGTTTTTTGGTGGACAGAATTAATTGTTCAAGTCCTTCTGAGTTGGTCGATAGGAGGACTGTGTCGTCAGCATATCTGATTTCCGCGATCTGATACCCGCCGATGTTAAATGAGTCAAACTCTGTGTGTTCTTGGTCATCTCTTGCGTTTCTCATGATATTCTCGGCATAAATGTTAAACAGGTAAGGGGAAAGGGTACAGCCTTGTCTTACTCCTTTCTGTACTTCAAACCATTCTGATGTTTCCCCCTCTATTCTTATGGCTGCCTGTTGTTCTTGGTACAGCAGTGCGATGAGTTGTATGAGGTGGTTTGGAAATCCCATATTTTCCATAATAGTCCATAACTGCTGATGTACACTGAAATCTGTCTACACTGTCAAATGTCTTTTCATAGTCCAAAAACACAGTGTAAAGAGGTGAGTTCCATTTTAGACTTTGTTACACTACTCAGAGGTGAAGAGTAGAAAAGTCCAAGCAAAAGCAGCATTCTATAAAATGAAAAGTATTTAATGCAACTACTTTTGTCAGTGGAAGTCAGAAAGTGTATGTGTCAGTGTTGTACTGAAGCCATTGACATCATGGGACTGTGAGAAACAAAATGGAAGGAAAAAGAAAAGAAGGAATGTGAGCCAGATTAATATCAGTAACACTGAAAACTGGAAAAAGAAAAATAAAGAAAACTATCCAGCGGCATGTGCCAACAAACATCAAAGAAGAATCTATGAGTGAGGATTTTACATCAGAATACAATGAAGAGAATTACAGATTACAATCTTGATGGATGACTTAACTCTTACAGAAAGAGAGGCTAGAAATTGAGGCCAATTAACCCAGATTCTCGTGACAGGAGTCCAGTTTTCAGGGCTAGTATATTTGAACAAAGTTTTTGTTTTATTTTGTCCTCATTTGTTATTTTAATTAATCCTCAATTTCCTTTACAACTAAGTATAACATTACCATTCTTTTAAAAAATTTGAAAAGAATCAACCCTTAAACTTTAATACTACATAAAAACTCAAACCAACAGAAAATATCTTGCATCAAACATGGAAAAAAAAAAAACGTCAATTAACAAGTGAATGTAGTTCACCTTACAAAAAAACCAGACTACTTTCAGCTTTCTCTGAACCAATTGATTCTTCATCTTTTAAGACCATCTTCTGGATAGCAGAGCTGAATTCTGTTTTTGACTGGCTCGTTCATGTTATTGAGGTTATTTGTGGCTTTAATTTTCTACAGGGTGTCGTAGCCAGGCTCATGCCCAACCCTCCTTTGTATGATCGTATGGGCTGCCTGGTAGGTTATTATTCTTAATAATTTAGGTTTACTAAATAATGTAATCAACAATATAAATATAATGCCTTCTCTTCCTTTGCCACTCCTTATACAGCATGGGCCCATCATTGCATTTAACCCCTCTGTGCTCTTGCAGTTCTGATTTCCGCAGCAACTTGATTTACATGATAAGAATGCCAAGCCAATGCACATCAATATATATTATCAGCTAAACAAACATGTCAAAGCTTCATATACTTTATTTATAAGGCCTGTTTATTTTCATATAATCACATTGCGATGAGCTGTGATATCACAAAATCTTCACACTTTGTGACAGTTCATTACATATGCACACAAAAAACAGAACAATTTATTCACAAGTTAATTTATTTATATACATAAGGAAAGCTTAAAATAACATATAGATTCAATTAAATGAATAAATAGTGTTTTAAAGAATTTGATTATGGGACATAAGAAATAAAAAACATGAATCAAGCAACAATAAAAGGAACTTTGGTTAAGATTACAAACTATATGTAACTTTGCAACAGTTTAATGGAAACTTTCTATGTTAAAATTACAAACTATATGTGTCTTTGCAACAGTTTAACGGCTATTTCCAATGTTAAAATTACAAACTACATGTGTCTTTGCAACAGTTTAACTGCAATTTTCCATGCTAAATTTACCAAATGTCTGATTTGTTCAGAATTTTTTTTGTTAGCAACCGAAAGTTGTCCATTATTTGTACGAATCTTATTTTATAAACAGTTAAATATCTGGGCACCCAGAATTTTATTACTATTAATAGCAGTAGCTTATCACAAATGATAATGTGGGCATAAATTGTCAGTTCCAAACATTCACTCACCTATAACTGGCAATATAGTGGAACTCATTCTAAAGAGAAGTAAATGGTGATCCCAAAGCAGAAACTGCTGTGGGGGTGTTGAGCGTTCCAGGCTTCACTATACTATGTCCAGCTTTATGAGATGGGGGGGGGGGGGGGGGGGGGGGGGTGGGGGGGGGGGGGGGGGGGGGGGCGCGGGGGGGGGGGGGGGGGGGGGGGGGGGGGGGGTGTGTGTGACTAGGTTGCCTTGTTCACTGCCTTGCCCTTTCCTAATTCAAAAGCAGTGTCAGGTAGAGACCTCGGAAACTACATGGAACTAAACTGAAGAACCTTTCAATAAATGTCGCTTGCTAGATTGTTCACTAATGCTTAGTAGCTTTTTTAGCTCATATGTTTTTTTAAGAGGAGCTACAATAACATACAATTTTCATAAACAACTGCAGGATTTCAATTAAAATACACAAGTTTAACCTACAACAATTATAATTATGCATAACTAAACATTTGATGGTGCAATGCCATTGGCTGAAATGGAAATGGTGGCCATATTGGACTTTCAATGCTGTATTTCAATTCACTAATTTTTAAATTTTTTTTATGAGCACCTAGTTTGAAATGGAAACTCAACACTGTATTTTAAGACTGTTATCCAGATTAGATCTTTTATTGCTTTAGTAGATGCCTAGTTATTCAAATTTAAAGTGATTGTGTTTAAAATAGTAATTAGCAAGAAATAACAAATTTGATAAGATATATAAAAATTTGATCTGATCTGGGAAGGATCTGATGATGTTCTTACAATACATATGACATGGCAAGTGCAAGTCAATTAAATATCTAACTGGAAAAACCTGGCCTTTATACTCCCCCCCCCCCCCCCCCCCCCCCCCGGAATATTATTTTTGTTAGGTTTTGTTTTGTTTTATCTCATTTTTGTTTGTTTGGTTTGTTTTGATTTATTTATTTTTTTAACATAAATTGGTAATTTTGATTTGCCATATTTACAATGATTTGACAGATGTGATGCCACTTTCTCATTTCGGCAGTAACTCATCTTATTTAGAATTGAAAACAACATAGGCTATACCCTAATAGTAACTCATCAGAGATTGAACGGGATATTTGTCATCATTAAATTCAAAAGAAAAAAAATCAGATCTGATAAAAGCTTTATCACGCAATAGAAAGTTTCTGTGCCAGATCTCATATTGATTGATGAATGAATAAGCATGTTATGAGAAAATTAATAACATAAAAAACTGTTCTGAGTAATTATGGTTTTCTTCATAGAAAAACCATAATTTCTCAAGAAAACACAATTTTCAGTAAAAATACACCTGCTAAGTATTGTTCTGATATTTGATTTTCACATATTTAGATTCAATAGATTATAAATCATTAAAAAATGTACAAATCCATATTTCTATTTTTGTCAGAGTTTGAATACAGCGCCTATGCCCCGCCCCCCCGACAATTCTGTTTACTTAATAAGTTAATTGTAAACAAAAAAATGGAAGGGTTAAATAAAAATTGGCTAACAACAGAATTGCAACAATTTTTTTTTCTTTTTCGTTGTTTAAAGAAAAAAAAAAAAAGATGAAAAGAAATAGAATAAAACTATGTAGCCTAAAACAAAGATCTGATGTTTTCTGACCGAAGACGTTAATAAGAACAATAATAAAGATAAAACTGACAGTTTTTCAAATGACTCATGGCAGAGTCACAGTTTTAAAGTTTTACATTTGCTTATTTTTTACATGTATGTACATTAAAAAAACAAAAAAACACCATGATGGTAAGCTTATAAACAGATTATATTTGTTTACTTAAAACTTGGCCATAAATGTCCAGAAGACCTGACACTATGCTTGCACACAGCCTACAACAGTAACATCATTATATATACAAAACAGAAGACATCATCAACAAAGAAAAATATGAAGAAAACAATTCTTTGTCATTCATGTCTTCTGTACTACTTATTTAGTAAGGTCACATCTGAAGGCTCTGTGCAAACGTCCAGTAAGTTTATAGAGGCCAGTCTAATAAACTAATCATCTTTGTTTGCTTAGCAACAAGTCATATTTCTATTCTTACAAAAATGTCTTGTTTAATTCCTCAGGGACAGACTACGTATGTACAGTCAGAAATAAGCCATATTTGTATGCCCAGTAACAAACCATGTTTGTATGCTCAATAATAAAGCTTATTTGTACAGTCAGAAACAAGCCATGTTTGTAAGCTCAGAAACAAGCCATGTTTGTAAGCTCAGAAACAAGCCATATTTGTAAGTTCAGAAACAAGCTATATTTGCAAGCTCAGAAACAAATCATTTATCTAAACTTAGAAACAAGCCATGTTTGTAAGCTCAGAAACAAGTCATGTTTGTAAGATCAGAAACAATCCAATGTTTGTAAGTTCAGAAACAAGCCATGTTTGTAAGTCTAGAAACAAGCTGTTATGATTAAAATTCATAACGATTGTGCCGATTATATGGTTAGCTCAACAGGGCTCTTTGTTTGTTTATTTTATACGGTCACATGATCGGACTCAGAGTGACACAGTTTTGAGTGATGGTGATAATATAAAATTTCTTCCTCCTATCATTGAGGAGTCCCTTATTGATTTCAAAGCTATTGAGAAATCATCAGATGTCTATTTTGACTCAAGTGAATCACTGGTTGCTGATGATATGGGACCAACCACATCCATCATGGATGGTGTGATACCTCGCATTGTTGATGACAATGTTGATGATATGGGACCAACCACATCCATCATTGATGATGTGATACCTGGCATGGTTGATAGCAAGGTTACTCGGATGTTAAATTTAATGTGGTCGTATAATCTACAGTCAAAATTGTGTATTTGGCTGTTGGTTTTCCTTTTTTCCATTGTCTTTTTACTATATGATTTTTCCTTTTCCTTTAGGAACTTCATGGATATTAATATTATTTCAGATTTTTTCTTTCAGATGCTGACATACCATGATTTCATGTGGTATGTACGGGCCACTACATTGGATATTGTGGCAGTTTTAACAATATTGTTTCTTTCTTCAGGTGCTACAAATCGTTTTACACCATTTACAAAACATAATACCTTCATTCTTGTTCCTATACAGGGACATGAATGTTTTCTTTCCAATACTCATGTGCCAGAGGTCTTGTTTCCCATTGGTACTTATGATGAGGCTAATAATCTTGTACATTTTATTGGTCATTGTTATGTAAAATGCAGACATCTTGAGACTATACTTTGACTATTTAAATGCTATTTTCTTTGCTGAACCTCTGACTTTGTTAGATTCTCTACTGGATAGACTATCTACAGCTACTTTTTTCAGTAAATTTTATTTATCTAAGGTTATTGGCAAGTCCCCTTGTCGGACAGCTTTCGCTACACCTTTGGGATTGTTTCAATTTAATTTTATGTCTTTTGGTCTCGTTAATGCTCCTGCAACTTTTGTTCGTATGATGCGAAAAATATTTTCTAATCGTGATGACATAATTACCTATATTGATGATATTTGTCTGTTTCATCAATCTTGGGATGAACATATTCTTGGAGGATTCTATAGGAAATTTTTGCCTAATGTTTCAGAAATTACTTCAGTTCTGTCTTCGTTATTAAGAAAGAACTATCCAAATAAGATTGTTTGGTTACATTCTTGTGGTGTTTCTTTAAATATACTTAAGTGTTATTTTTCAAAATCACCAATTTTACGATTGCCTGATGCTCGATTTCCTTTTATCCTTAGAGTCGACGCCTCTGGGTCAGGAATCTGTGGTACACTTATGCAGGAATTCGATGATTGTCTACGACTATGTCATTCGTGCCATCAATGGCAGTCACAATGTGGTCGCAAATGTGTTGTCCCGTTGTGTAAAAGACTCACTGTCACCTGACAACTCTGCAAATACAGGTACCTTGTGAGGTTACAGCTAACCTATTGACTGACTTCGTCACGTGTTGACCGGTGGAACATTCCACTCTTTATGAACTTTGTTGCTGACAATGCTGATGCTGACAGAAATTTCTAGATTTATTGCTGCTGTCCAAGGATAGAATGTACAATGACTCGGTGAGGAATGCCAACGCTGAGAACTAACTTGAATTTTCTCATCTGAAATTGAAAGAAATCGCTCAAGGACTCTTTTGACAGTACTTACAGATATTGATCGGTTCACTCGGCACCTGACGATGATGAATGCTCATATCGCCAATGTTGAGTTCTACCTCTTTTTGCTCGGCTCATTACAGGGATGTCTTCAACCTTTTGAACAGTTGTCATACATAGTTTATGTGCATAAACACACACATTTATTGTTAATTTTAGAACAATGTGACATATGGATATTCTGAATGCAAAATCTTATTTTATGCTATTATTGACACTACGTCTCAACATGAAGGGACAGTACTCAAGAATGTTTCGCTTGGTCAAGGGGATGAAACTACTAGTTCTTATTTATAGTGAAATTTGATGTTACCATATTTCACTCTGGTGTTGTTATACTCACACCACAGAAATAATGAAAACTTTGTTTCCATTATTTTGTGGGGGGGGGGGGGGGGGGGAGTAATGTTATGATTAAAATTTATAATGATTGTGCCGATTATATGGTTAGCTCAACAGGGCTCTTTGTTTGTTTATTTTATAGGGGTCACTGATAAAGACGGGTGAGTGACGTTAAGCCGATATGCTTGGCTGGCTCACGTGAAACTAGAGAACAGAAGTGCGGGGCTTTAGACGATTGTGTGTCATGGTGAGTGGACGTATGTGTTTGAGCTCCTGCTTGTTAAAGTGTTTAAAAATGGAGTTCTGTTATCACTAATACATCAAGATCTTTGGTGAGATGTATCTAGTCATCTAGATATCTGTATTGACGAGAAGTATAATTGCTCAGTGTCTAGTGTGAACAGATAGATAAACATATTGAGAACTAAAGGACAGCCTTCCTGACATGAACTGACTGCCTACGGTATTTCGTCTACTGCATATTATCTGCCATTATATGTTGGCATGAACTGTATTCGATGTGGAGCTGCATGCAGTACTAAATAAATTGTATATCGTCCATTGTGACTCAAATCATTCTGAGTGGTGTGGGGCTTGTTGCGGTGTCTAAGAGATTTGCTACCCTAGATGTTATCTTGGCCACAGGAGCCATCCTGTTATTGCATATTAACATTAACATCAAAACGACACGTAACACAAGCCATATTTGTAAGCCCAGAAACAAGCTATATTTGCAAGCTCAGAAACAAATCATTTTGCTAAACTTAGAAACAAGCCATGTTTGTAAGCTCAGAAACAAGTCATGTTTGTAAGCTCAGAAACAATCCAATGTTTGTAAGTTCAGAAACAAGCGATGTTTGTAAGCTCAGAAACAAACCATGTTTGAAAGCTCAGAAACAATCCAATGTTTGTAAGCTCAGCAACAAGCAATTTTTGTAAGCTAAGAAACAAGCCATGTTTTTATGTGCAAAAACAGGTCAAGTATGTATGTTCACAAACAGATTTGTGGATGACAAAATAAAATAACTCAATGAATATGAGCACCGCCTACGACTCCAGCAGCACATGCCATCTGCAGACTTGCTCTCCTTTGCTCTCTCTCATGTCCTGCCAGTGGGAACTCTCCTCTTCACCACTGCTGTTCAAACCTGGATATTTTAGAATCAATGTTATGTCTGTGGCAAAATAACTGTGTAATAACAATGAAATAAATGCATTACACTATAAAAATATATGAACACCGACGTAATTTTACATTTTTTCTGCCGTATTTCCTACAGTTTTTCTAGTGTCACCACTTCTCATTCTATCTCTCCTGGTAATATCAACGGCTTCCAAGGTTCAACATCACATCCATGTCACAGGAGGTGAAAACAGGCAAAGTAGGGGATTGCTGGGCTTGGATAAAGTATGGTGTGAGTTATTCCACAGGATTGCTATGGTAGCTATGGTACATTTTACAGTAGGCTGGACCAGATCACCATGAAAAGTCACTTGCCAACGGGGCAATGGCATGGCGGTGACTGGCCTAGCATGCTAACAGTGGTTGTTCTATTGCTGGGAAATAAACATTGGAGCACAGAGGGACTGAATAAATGGATCATTGTTGTAAAGTTTGAGAACTGCAAGGCAACTGAAAAGCACTTATTGTTTCTAAACTGTTATTTCTTAACTTTTTGGATGCGACCAAGAAAGGATATCTTCTATAGACAACTGCAGATGGCAAAAGAACAGTTTGGGTGACCGCAGCTGTGTTTCAAAGATGAGTGCAAGAGAGACATGAGAGCACTGGACATAAATCCAGCAACCTGGGAGGATGAAGCTGCCAATCGCACCAAGTGGGGATACTCTCTACGGTGCCACCTCAGATTGGGTTAAAAAAGCTCTCGCAACAAGCAGAAGAGAAACGAACACCAGGAAAAAAAGCAGCAGAGGGCTGTCACTCCAGGGGCACATTCCCATGGTCAGTTATGACTGAAGGGGCTATTATTATTATTCCTTAACTCCTATCCTTCTTCTTCTTGCGATCGCATCTTTGATGATTACACCGTCAGACGAGTTCTCATGATGAATTCGACTGTTGTTTGAAGTTCCTCTTTAGCTCCATATAGCTTTGAGTTTAGTGTTGAGTCATTGGGCCAGTATATCTTTCTTAACTGGTCATACAGAGGACAATCCTGTAGAACATGCTCAGCAGTTTGTTCATTTAATCCACATGTGCACAGTGGTGAAGCAGACAATCGTAGCTTGTGCATGTTTTTATTCAGTTTGTTATGCCCTGTCCTGAGGCGAAAAATGGTTATCTGTCGCTGCCGGTCAAGAGTGTGGTAGTCGTCGTTGGGTTGGTTCTGTTCTCTTCTGATAGTCTGGATAGCTCTCTTTTTCTCAGTGTATGTGATTTCATTATCTTCTTGTTCACATTCTCCTCCCTTTTTTGCAAGTTTATCTGCCTTTTCATTTCCGGGTACACCACAATGAGATGGTACCCACTGAAGTATGGTTCTCTTTTTGGCAGCTACCTTGTTTAGTTCATTTCTCAGATGCAGGAGTTTACCACCCTTGAGAGCTTGCAGGACATCTGTGAGGATGACTACCTGGAGGCAGTCGGTGTTATAAATTATATTTGCAGCTTGCTCTAGAGCTTGAACCTCAGCTGTATAGTTGGAACAGAATTTACCAGTGGGAATGTGCCAAGTTTCATAGTGGTTGTCAGGATATGAGATAAAGATACCGGCACCTCCATTCCTAACAGCATTTGTTGCTGATCCATCTGTATAGGCATGTATCCATGATTGATCGGGATAGCTTTCTTGGATCATACTCAATGTAGCAGTTCGTTTTTGCAGATCATTATACTCACATCCACTTGTGAGACCACTGACTGATGTATTAATTTGGAAGGCACTGCTGGCCTGTTCCAATGGTACAGGGTATAGGGTGGGCTTCAGTGGTGTTGTCTTCATGGATAGGTCTTCTTGATGGACAAAGCTGCTACATTTTAGACGTCCCAATGCCAGATCATCTAGTCTTGCCTTCATTGTGTGTGTTGGCATACTGTTGTACTTTTCCATCTGGATCATGCTTTTTGTGTCTCTTCTATAGGACAATGTCTGTAATCAAGCAGCTTTCTGCATCTCTGATATTGGTGTAGTTTTCATGGCTCCTGTAATGAGCCTGAGAGCTTGATTTTGCACCTTGTCCAAAGACTGCAGATGTGAGTTAGCAGCTGATGACCATGCTGCTGAGCTAAACTCTAAGTGTGGTCTTATTAAAAAAAGTAAAGGTAAAGGAACCCGTTACACGCCCATTGAGGCATATTGGGAATATGGTGTTAGGCCCATATTATCTTGACCGTCGGCACACTAGGGGTGATGTGGTCGGCATCACGCCGGCCGCCTTAACCTTCCCAGGTGGTCTTATTACTCCATTATAAATCTTCTTTAGAGTTCGTTCATTTGCTCTCCAGTTGGTACCTGCTAATTTTCCGAGTATGCCTAGTCGTCTTCGGGCCTTTCCCTCTGCATTTTCAATATGCTTATTCCATGTAAGCCTTTGGTCAAATGCCACTCCAAAATAGGTGGGGTAGCTTTCTTCCTTGATCATGGTTGTCCCTAGGTGTATGTTAGCTGCTTTGTCCTTGGGGGCGAGGGAGAACAGTGTTGTGGAGGTTTTGTCTGTGTTTATTGTGATAAGCCATTTCTCTGCCCATGACACTAGCGTTTCTGCTGCCCCCTGCATTCTATAATTTGCTGTGGTGACGTTTTCATCAGCGCACCAGAGTACTAGGTCATCTACATATAAGGCAGCTTTCACTCCAGCGGTGAGATCTTTCACCAGGTCATTGATGTAAACAAGGAAGAGTGTTGAAGAAATTACTCCTCCTTGAGGTACCCCCTGATAGAGCAACACTTTTCTGCTCTGCAGACCATCAAGAGTGACTCTAGTTCTCCTGTTGTGCAAGTATGACTGGATCCATTTTATCATATTGCCTTGGATTCCACTTCTCCTAAGTTTTGCAATAAGGCCATCTTTCCACACCTTGTCAAAGGCCTGCTTGAAGTAAGTAAGTAACTTGGTCTTCTATACTGTAGCATTCTCTAAATCCAGCTTTTTCCGGCACCAGGATCTGCTCAGACTCTAAATACCATTTCAATCTGTGTTGACTATTCGCTCCATAGTCTTCCCAACACAGCTTGTGAGACTGATTGACCGGTAACTTGCAGCCTCGGTCTTACATTTTCCTTTCTTTAGTATGGGTATTGTGATGGCTTCTCTCCATACTTGGGTACCGTTCCTTTCAACCAGCTGTGTTTGAATATCTCAAGCAGTTTTGTCTTTGCTGCTGAGCTCAGATTTACTAGCATTTTGTTGCTGATTTTGTCTGGGCTGGGTGACTTTTGGAACTTAAGCTTGGAAATAGCGTTCTGTAGTTCTCCTAGTGTGATGGGTTCCCTCACTGGGGCAGGAGTATCTGTCTGTCCTATGGTTGCCAGTATTTCTTTTCTTATCTCTCTCTGATGGTCTATGTTAATGGATAAGTTGCTTTCTGAACTTTATCTTCTAGCAAACAGGTCTGCAGTTTGTTTTCCTCTGAGAAGTTTGCCACCTTCATCCAATGTGATAGTCTGCCTAGGCGAGGAACGCTCTTCATTTAGAGACTTGACTAATCTCCAAAGTTTCTTGCCGTCTTTCTCAAGGTTCAGCAATGCCGTTTTAGTTCTCCAGCTTTTCCGTTTTTTTAGCTTTGTTCTCTGAAACTCTGCTACGGCCTTTTTCCATTTGTTGTGAGTTTCAAGTGAAGGCTGAGACTCTGTGTCCTTTCTAGCCCTGTCCATAGTTTCCTGGCATTCTTGGAGTGTGCTGGACCAGTATGGCGTGTAGTTATACCGGCATCCTTTGGGAATGGTTTTTTTTTGCAGCTTGAAGTATGCATCTGTTGAAGTCTTTTACCACTTCATTAATGTCTCTGTTCTGTACCTTGAGGTCAGACAGCAGCGTGTTCACCTGATGCTTGAATAAACCCCAGTTTGCTTTTTTGTAATTCTATCTTGTAATGGCTGGGCCTGTACTGAGAGTTACACTCTGGACAGTAAGAAAGATTGGGCTATGGTCGCTTCCTCCTAGTTGGTCTCCTACTTCTCTACTAATAAGTCCAGCTATATCTGGGGTGGCGAAGGCAAGATCTGGAGTTGAAGTTGTGTGCCATCCTCTGGAGTAGAAGGTAGGAGTATCTGTGGCAGTATTGACTAGGATTAGGGAGTGGTCATCTTGCCATGTTTCAACCTCTTCACCTCTGTGATCTAGATGGTTATAGCCCCAGCTCTGGGCGTGGCTATTAAAGTCTCCAACTGCTATAAAGTTGGTGGCTGGTACCTATATAGAGCTGAGACTCAGGGGTATGCTGTTTGGACAGTAATAGTTAAGAAGTTCTATTTCCATCTTGTCTACCTTTAGCTGCAACAGCTGATATTCTGCTCCGTCCATGTAGGTTTTCCTTTCGTGTGCATGAATGTTATTCCTTACAAGAGTAAGTACTCCTCCTTTTCGTCTATCTTGTCTGTCGGATCTGAAGCATTGATATCCCCTTATTTTAAAGGTTTGATCTGCTTTCAAGTGAGTCTCTTGGATACAGCAAACACTGACTTGCTTCTCATACAAGATGTTTTCCATCTCCGTCTTTTTGCTGTATCCAGCCTGCTTGCTGTTCACTCTCTCTGCATTCCAGTGCATTATGACAAGTGGCACTCTGGGTTTCTCTTTTTCTGTTTTGTTTTGGTCAGTAGTTCTCCGCCGTCTGCTGACTCCACAAGACGGTCTAGAGGGTCCTCCAGTAGCGGAGGGTGGGCTCTGTCGAGGCTCAGAGCCCGGCACTGCACCTGCCTGGTGGAGCTCCACAGGGCGAGCACCAGTACGAGATTTATTTGATGGTGTACTCATCCACAAAAAAAGCGAGTTGCGTGATACTGTGGTTTCCGGTGCGCCTTCTGGCCCAGTATCTATGACTTCAGCACTCTTCAACGGGAGAGTGGGCTCATCCCTAATCTGTTTATGTTCCCAGTAGTAGACTATTCGCAAGCAGCCTGGGGTGTCACTGCTCTGCGCGGACCTTGTTTACCGAGGTGGCGTCCGAGCTAGTATGGTGAAAATATGGTTGCTTTATCTTCAAAATAGATCTGTCTTTCCCGTGGCTTTTCTGCCATCCTGCAACTTTGAGTTTGGGAGTTCTGAGATCCAGTCTCTTTCCCAGGCATTTTATCCTGACCTGGCACACATCCAGAGGACCCCACTGTTAAGTCCTTTTTGCGCATGTAATTTAAATGTTTAGCACATCTAAGAATATATATATATATATGATTAATTATTTACGCGCTGTCATACACGATGTTGAACACAAAAGCGCAACGCGGTGCGCTCGGGTTGGTTGCCAAAGAACAATTACGTTATGATAAGAGATGCCTAATGTCTATGACCTGAGACGGTCGTCTTTAGACGGAGCTGATTGTAAGTCTTGCCCAAATTGTGGGAAGCATTTATGAAGATATTATAAACCTCCTTGTATGGAGTATCTACGTTAGCTAGTACAGGGCTCGTTTGCATATTATATATTATGCTATTTTCGTCATTGCCAAGATCTGGCTGAACTTCGACACATACGCCATGTTGTGTCGCTAATGGGTTCCAGATCCTTACCGAAGATTATCGGGATTTTTCTTCAATATATCTAGAGGATTATTCAATAAAACCCCTGTCGTTTTATACAAGCTCTGTAATGAAAGCCATGGTAGAACTACTTGCCGTAAAGTTCATCGCCGTCCTTGAAGGGTCGGCCGTTATAGAATGTCGATCAAGTCCATGATCAAAGTTATATGAGAATGCAATGAACTATGATGTCTCGATGTTATAACCTAAACTATTGATATGATGCCTACTACTACAACGATTGATCTTCTGTAATGCGTCCACCAAATAAACGTGTGTCTGATGTCAAGCCATGACTCCAATCAACATTGATAGTTGGTGAAATTATGTATTAACCTTGGCCCATCACAGGGTTGATTGTGATGCTGAGCCAATTTGTGTTGTTGTTGTTTGCATTTTGTTCAGCCACCTCTCTCAACTCTGCACCGATAAGCGACGTCGGGGACTTAACTGTGCCTCAGTACTGGGAGGCCCTGTTTCCGGGTACACCACACACAGCCAATTGAGGCAACGGTCGTCGTGGGTGAACTCCTATCCAATAATTTATGTGAAAGAATCATCAAGTTAAAGTGAACTTTTTTTTTGTTTTTAAATAAAGTATCCCGTTCAACCCTTGATGGGTTATAATTAGGACATATGGTGTACTAATTCAAGAAAATAGTCAGATTTCCAATACCCAAATACAGTACCTTCTCCTCCTCCCCCCCCCCCCCCCCCCCCCCCCCCCCCCCCCCCCCCCCCCCCCCCCAGTCCAATAAATAGAAAAGAATGACATTTTATCATATAAATTCTGTCTTATTAATATTATAGCTTATCATCCAGCCTGTTTAACATATGATGTCATGGGAGGGGGGTGGCGGGCAGTAATTATGGCTGTCTGTTGTATCATCTGTCCGTTTATTGGCCACTTTAGATTTTATTATAATTTAATTTAAATTCCCCCCCCCCCCCCCCCACAAAAAAAATTTAAAAAAAAAAACATTTAAAACGTATTTGTCAAGTGGCAGTTAATGTTGCTTGTTGTGACATGTGTTTGATGAATATCAAATAAAATATGTCAGTGAGGATACACAAATTTAAAATAAGATGGAACTTTCCAATCACCCTGTACAAGTAAAAATTTGAGCAGAGGCCCCCTAGTTATCAGCTTTACAATGTTGTGATAGCCCACTATTGTTCAAGTCTATGCTGGGGCCAAACAGTGGGAAGTAAAGAATATAACCATTAAGCTCGACCAACCCCGATGTAAAGGGGACTTGGGGGCCCGATGTAAAGGGGGCTTGTGGGTACAAGGCAGGGGTTGTGCATGGGGCTAGGATGGCCATCATGTAAAACAAATTACTACAGAAACCACGACTGCAGGTATAAGAAGAGATTTGGGCACAGGTTTACTGAAAGGGACAAACTGCGTTGGTGGTTCAAAGCTTCTTAAAAAGGAAATTAGGAACAATATGAACACCCCAATATACTTGAAAACGTTACCTTTATATTATTACTAGTGTAAAAGCCCGTCATAAGACGAGAATTAAATTCAAAAGCATCAACATCTAACGGCACTTTTACTTATTCAAAAGTATTTTTAAAAAAAACCACTGTGCATCACCACAGTACACGAACTACGTAGCAGCAGCGAGGATCCCAATGTGTGTATACAGGATCACACATTCTATAAATATATTTTTGTGCACACCGTCATTTGCACATTCTGGCAAATGAATATGACTGTAACTGTGGCTGATGAAGGGTGAAACCCGAAACGTCCCTTGTTTCCTGTGAACCGTTAATTTGTAAAATTGATTCAATACCGTTTTATTTGTTTATATATATATATATATATATATATATATATATATATATATATATATATATATATATATATATGATAGGTTACAGTTCTTTGCTTCCCTTTTGGGCCCCGGTATATATATATGTGTGTGTACAAAAAACAAAAATCAATATACACACGCTAGGTATTTCACTAGTAATATATTATTTTATATATACTAAGTATTTTTTTTTCGGTTCAGTTAACTTAATAATACAAAATGTCTTGTATATTATGAGTGTTACTGTCTTCTTGAACATTACATGCCCTTAAAATTATTTAAAAATTTCCTTTTTCACACAGTGCTGCTGATATTCTCTTTCTACCACCGATATTCTCTTTCTACCACTGATATTCTCTTTCTACCACTGATATTCTCTTTCTACCACTGATATTCTCTTTCTACCACTGATATTCTCTTTCCAGCTCTTTCATATTTAGTTTCTTCATATTCACTTCCATATTACCTATCCATCTTTGTCACTTTCTTCTATTCAGAATCTGTCTCTTTATCAACACACATAACAAAAGTTTGTTATCATTAACATCTTTCTCCTTATCTATAAGGATCACGGAACTCAGTATAGTTACCCAGGGAGTCTCTGAAGAAACAAAAAAGGAATAGGCCTTCTGCCCCCTCAGGCATGTCATAAGAAGTGAATAACATAAGGTTGTACATAAATCTGGCCACTTCATCACTTAAAACAAACTGCTAAAGGAACCATGACTTCAAGCTTTAATGCAGGCTTCCTGCAAGGGGACCAGCGACAGTGTTGTCTCCATGCTCTATAAGGACCAAAACAGAAGGATCATGGAGCCACCATTGCAGTTGGCCTCACATGGGGGTAAGGTAGGTAAAGGATCCCGTTACACGCCTATTGAGAATACGGTGTTAGGCCCGTATGTTCTTGACCATCGGCACACCATTAGAGTTGGCCTCACGTGGGGGTAAGGTAGGTAAAGGATCCCGTTACACGCCTATTGAGGCATATTGGGAATACGGTGTTAGGCCCACATTTTCTTGACCATCGGCACACTCTTGCAGTTGGCCTCACATGAAGAACTTCATTGGCTCTTGTTGTGGTGATGATTTCTGTAGCAATTAGTTTTACATGATGAGGTTGCCAACTTCATGCATAACCTCATTAGTTATCTCTAAAGACCTTGCTGAGGCAGCATTTCAATGACCATAGTAAGAAGAACTTACCTAATGAAAACCAGCCTATCATCTCCTTCTTCTTCATGCTCTTCTTATTGTAGACAGACACCATCAAGGTGACCTCTGGAAGCTGGAAAAGTGCAACCTGGAGCATGAAAGTCTCTTTAAAAAGGGGGTTAGGTTGACCTCTCCGAATTGATGTTTTGCAGCGCTGCACCTCTTGACCTGATGAATTCATCAGGCTGAGTTTCACATATGTGTCTGCAGACAGTGGTATAACATGATTATCTTCACACAGAGGTATAACATGATTATCTGCACACAGAGCTATAACATGATTATCTGCAGACAATGTTATAACAGGATTATCTGAAGACAATGGTATAACATGATTATCTGCACAGGGCTATAACATGATTATCTGCAGACAATGTTATAACAGGATTATCTGCAGACAAAGGTATAACATGATTATCTGTACACAGGGCTATAACATGATTATCTGCACACACTGGTATAACATGACTGTCTATAGACTGTGGTATAACTGTGGTATCTGCATTTTTTTTAAGACAAAGTATCTCGTTCAACCCTTGATGGGTTATAATTAGGATATATAGTGTAGTAAATTCAAGATAATATTTCCAATATCTAAATATAGTATCTTCTCCCCCCTCCACTCAATCAAAATATAGTAAATCAAAACTGTAAAATTGTATGAATGTACTGTGTGTGCCCTCTCCTTTCCAAAGAAACAAACAAACACAAACAACTACAAAAAAGAAAAGAAAAGAAACAAAAGTTAAAAGTCTTTCATAACTGCCCTATTGTTAGCAAGGTGAAAAGGGGTGAGAAAGTCCGGGATGACACCCAATCCACCAGTTATATACCATCATCCACACGAGCACCCCATCGGACTACCCCTTATCCTCACACCATCATTGATCCTTATATATTAATTTTAGTTCTTGTTATATTCTGTTTTACTATATTGTGCAATTCTCTAGGTCTATCTATTCTCAACACCTGTTCCACAGTTATGGATGAATTGGATGCCTGTAAATAATCTAATATTGGTTTTCTCTGTTGTTCATACTCCTTCATTTTAGTAGGAAATGCTCTATATTATTTTTTTCTAGACACTCTACACAGTAAGGTTCTTCTATTCTAAAATACCCCATTCCTAGTTGCAGTCTTACTGCTAGGAATTTTTAGTTCTCTAGATACCTGACACATTCTTGATGGAGTCTTGAACAATTTATATGCATGTCTGCCCTTCAGGTTTTAAATCCCACTCTACTGTCCCTCGTCAATTATTATTCTTTTGATTAAGCTTTTAATCTCTGCTTTACTCATCCCTTCATTGGTTTCTATTAGTTCTACTTTTCTTAGCTTGTTTATCTGCCTTTTCATTTCCTTCTATACCAACAAGTGAAGGTATCCAAGCTACTAGAACAGAACATCCTCTGGAGTATAGGTAAGTAATTGCCAGTAATATCTATTCTGCTATATCATAGCTTGTCTGAGTTGTTAATTGATACCTAGCAAATGCTGGAAAAGCTGGATGAGTCTTGTCCAACATAATTTTGGTCATATAATTTAGTCATAGTTCCTTTCTCCGAAGTTCCAAAGGTAGGACTCCTAAGGCCCCCAATAGAGCACCCCTCCATGTTGAATAAGAATATTAAGTGCTGTCATGCAGGTTTCCTTATGAGAGCAAACTGTCACAGCATTCAAACTGTATACGTCTATGTCGCATATTCATACTGTATATGTCTATGTCACATATTTATTTTGTACAGTCTATGTCACATATTCATATTGTATAAGTCTATGTCACATATTCATATTGTATGTCTATGTCACATATTTATATTGTACAGTCTATGTCACATATTCATATTGTACAGTCTATGTCACATATTCATATTGTATATGTCTATGTCACATATTCATATTGTACAGTCTATGTCACATATTCATATTGTATGTCTATGTCACATATTTATATTGTAGTCTATGTCACATATTCATATTGTATAAGTCTATGTCACATATTTATATTGTACAGCCTATGTCACATATTCATATTGTATAAGTCTATGTCACATATTCATATTGTATACGTCTATGTTGCATATTCATATTGTATAAGTCTATGTCACATATTCATATTGTATAAGTCTATGTTATGTATTCATATTGTATAAGTCTATGTCACATATTCATATTGTATAAGTCTAAGTCACATATTCATATTGTATACGTCTATGTCACATATTCATATTGTATAAGTCTGTCATGTATTCATATTGTATATGTCTATGTTGCATATTCATATTGTATATGTCTATGTCACATATTCATATTGTATAAGTCTATGTCATGTATTCATATTGTATATGTCTATGTTGCATATTCATATTGTATACGTCTATGTCACATATTCATATTGTATACATCTATGTCACATATTCATATTGTATACATCTATGTCACATATTCATATTGTATACATCTATGTCACATATTTATATTGTATACATCTATGTCACATATTCATATTGTATAAGTCTATGTCATGTATTCATATTGTATATGTCTATGCCACATATTCATATTGTATACGTCTATGTTGCATATTCATATTGTATACATCTATGTCACATATTCATATTGTATACGTCTATGTCACATATTCATATTGTATACATCTATGTCACATATTCATATTGAATACATCTATGTCACATATTCATATTGTATAAGTCTATGTCACATATTCATATTGTATACATCTATGTCACATATTCATATTGAATACATCTATGTCACATATTCATATTGTATACGTCTATGTCACATATTCATATTGAATACATCTATGTCACATATTCATATTGTATACATCTATGTCACATATTTATATTTCCCTGTCTCTAGTGACAATAGGAAAGATTGCTGGCTTTGTTCTCATTCTCTCTACTGTTTTAATTGTCAAAAACAGCACTTTAAAAAATCTAAAATAAAACATGTGACATGTTACATCATCATCACTGCCGTTCAGCTTCTCAAGGAGCATAGGCCATCAACAAACTCCTATACCACGCCATCAGTCCAGGTGATGTTTGATCTTCTTCACTTCTGACTTATCTGTCTTCTATTCTCTTCTTTATTTGTTCTTTGGTCTCCCTCTACTTTCCTTGCCCTGGGGATTCCACAACAAAGACTGCCCTGTAAAACATATCAACAGGTTTCCATCTCCAGCATCTTCTCATCTCTTTTTTCCACTGGATCTTGTCATCAGATCCACAATAGTGATCTTGTCATCAGTTACACATTAGTGATCTTGTCATCAGTTACACATTAGTGATCTTGTCATCAGTTACACATTAGTGATCTTGTCATCAGTTACACATTAGTGATCTTGTCATCAGTTTCACATTAGTGATCTTGTCATACCATTTCAATCCTTCTATTCTTCTATATTTTATAATAGAGGTTTAGCATACTAAAATTACAGTGTATTCTCTACACACATTTTGGTCATTAGCTAAACATCCATATTGTACTTGAATGAAATTATATGAACCTCACAAACGATTACCGATTTAGACACAATGAATTACATTGTGGACAGTAGCAAGTTAATGGTTTGTCTGTTTGCTTGTTACAATAAACAAGTGCTTTGGTACAGTAAATTAAGATTCTGTGGAGACCAGACATTACGTAATCTGAAGGTATTTTTTACCTGGAGCCCTGTTCATTGCCATATTTCGGAAGTTACTTCCCTTGATGACCTCCACAGACAGCCGACCTGTTGTGCCATTGTATGCCAGCCCAAGCAGCAGTTCTGGCATGCCTCCATGCTGTAGTGATTGTGTTGAGGAGCCACTGTCACTTCGAGATAAGCTGGACACATCAAAGCCGGAATCACCATGCTGGAATATTACAAAATTATTTATAACTTTTGACGACAAAGATAATTAATAATGAATAATTAGTGATGGAGGTAATTAAAAGAAACATTCACATGGTTAATAATAAGGTGTTATTATGTATGACATAATTTTTCATTGTATTGTTCAAACATGTCTTCCAGGATATAGCAATAATGCTGTATAGAAGTAATACAAAATGTTGCCTGTTACATCATCTGTTATGAAAATCAAAAGATATCAAGTCCAATACACATACAAAAAGAATATTCAACTCAAATGTCAAGGCAGTACTACTGCATAGCTGTGAAACATGGACAAATAAAAAATGACAACCAGAAAGATACAGACTTTGATAAATTGGTGCTTGTGCAGAATAGTAGGATTGAAATGGTACAGCAAGATCTCTAATGTGGAGCTGATGACATGAACCTGGCAAAGACTTGTGGAACAAAGATGTGAGAAGAAAATGCAGTGTTGAGTAGAACACACATTTAGAAAATTAGCTGATAGGTTTACAAGGAATCCACTATTCTGGAATCCACAGGGTAAAAGAAATAGGGAGAAGCCAAAAACACCTGCAGAAAGAAACTGGAGAAGAACTTAAAGGATTAAAGAAGGCATGGAACAACCTTGAAAGGATGGCACAGGATAAGAGATGCTTAGAGTGCTTTTTTCTGAAGGCCTATGCTCCATGGGGAGTCAAAAGATAAGGCACAGACGGCATCTGCTTTAAATTTCTAATTTGACAAAGGTCAAGTAGATGTTGTCAAACTGTTTGACTGACACTTGTATATGATTTCACAGCTGAAACGAAGAACAGTGGGATGTCCTCTTCGATGTCATCCTAGTATCTTGCCAACATTTTTAAGGTTAGGATTCCTAACCGCTATAACTGCATCTGTGAATTCTTTTATAAGGCCATATAGAACATACCATTCTTGGCAATTTCCTATTACTTGTGCTTTTTTGCTCCGCACAGAATATGTTTAGTTATAAGTTGTTTCGTAGCATTTACAGTTAGGATTAGGGTTAGGGTTAAACTTAACCCCAACCCTAACCCCAACCCTAACCCTAACCCTAATCGTACGAAACAACACATAACTACAGATATTCTGTGCGGAGCAAAAAAGTACAAGTAATAGGAAATTACCCCGTTCTTTATTTCAATCCGATTTCACTTCTTCCAGGTTACAGTTTTATAAAGAGTTGAAAGAATTTCACCGCTATCCTAATTACCTATACTTAAATATTTAAAGATAAAGCTTACATTGTCAACAATTTAAAAATTCTTACGCTCAAGTTGCTTCTTGGTTCTAGCACAATCCAATTTGTTGTTTCCTGTTCCAAGTTCAAGGATGCAAATCCAACAATGGACTCTCCAATCATTCTCTCTCTCCGCATCCTCTCCAGTCCATACAGCCGAAACCTCAATCCCATGCCAGGAAGTTCATCTGGAAATGAATATTAATATTAATCAACAATTCTGAAGAAAAAACAAAGTAGGGGGGGCCTAGTTAATTACGAACTTTCCAGCTGCAAAAAATTGCAGTGTTAGGAAAGAATGTCTACTATCAGTTGATCTGTTCTCTTGTACAGAGAAAACTTGATGAGATTCACAAAGGACATGTCAAAAATATCTGATGGTGGACATAATATAAACCTGTTTCACACTGATTGTAAAAGAAAAAAAAACTTAAAAAGGAACTACAGGAAATGACTAATCAATATTATAGCAACTGAAAGTAAAATTATAGATCTTAGCCTGAATATAGAGAAGGCAGAAGTAAGTCATTTCTAAGAACAGAGGTAAATGTCATTTATAAGAACAAATTTAAAAGTGTGAAAGAGACACTTTTGAAGCAAGGTTATAGATTTAAATACCTTGACACAATAATAACCTCAGATGGAAGATGTAGTTCAGAAATGAGTAACAGAATAGTATCATCCTTATATCTCTTCTCTCCCCCCCAACTGACCATGTAACCACTACTGCACCTGGCTCCTTTGCAGGAGCCCTGCACAAAAGCATTCATGTGCTCTTCTGTAGAATTTTTTTTTTACTTTCATGACGTTGCTAGCCTCATGTACAACCTCATGTACAACCTCATATTATAAGCAAGTAACAGAATAATAGTAGTAGTAGCCCCTTCAGTCATGACTGACTATGATCACGCTTGGTGACTATAGTAGTTCACCCTTTTTTTATTAAGTAATTTTCTTGTGAAAATTAATTAAAATGTTTTATATTAATATTATATTCTTCTGACTATGGGAATGCGCCCTTGAGGTGATAGTTTTTTCTTTATGTTCCTTTTGACGTGTTCTTTTCTCTTCTGCTTATTGTGAGAGCTTCTTTTTGCCCAATCTGTTACATCATCGCCACCTGGTGTGATCTACAGCTTCATCTTCCCAGGTTGCTGGATTTATGTCCCATGCCATCATGTCTCTCTTGCACATATCTTTGAACCTCAGCATTAACAGAATAGCCCTAGCAAGAATAACATTAAAAAACATGAGATAAGTCTTTTAAATGCATGTATCACAGAGAATTCTTCAATGCTGTCATAAGCAAGCAAATCATGGACAGTTAATAAACAAAATAGGAGATCCCTGGAGATGACAGATGTGGTTTTACAGGTGAATATTTAGAGTGCCAATGCATAAAGGGAAGCTTATCACATAGATCAAAAAGAAGCAGGCCGCGATTTTTTTGTTAGGGCAGGTTATGAGAAAAGAATACATTGTGTCAACAGACAAAGTTTTGGAAAAATAAATAGGGTTCTTAACCTATGGGATGTATCTCCCCGGGAGAGGTACAGAGGGGATCGGGGAGGGGGGTATGAGATATCTGCCATAACAATTGATTTCTCACTGGATTCAATATATTTTAAGACATCTGGAAAATCTCTGGACTCTTTCGATAATTGCATTGTTCATAACGAACTGAAAAATGGTCAGTATGTTCGAAACACTTCATGACGGTTTCACAGCAAAAGTCATAGCTGTACAGGTAGACGCAAAAGGTCTTGTGGATGCTTCAGTGTATGATCTATTGAAACTATTTGATGTGAAAGAATATTCAAGAGCGAAGATATTTAAGAGGCTGGGTAAAACGACTGAAAGAGCTTCTTTTTGGCTATAGAGCAACCGGAACGGGCTATGATACAGAAGCAAATTTAAGCTAACAGCAAAATTCAAACAATGCACATAATTTATTTGAAAGGATATTAACATGTATGGACTGGAGATATAGGAAAGAATATCAAATAAATTTAAATAAAAATATAGGGGTTTCAAGTTTTGATGCACTGAACACATCTAAATTGTAAACATTCACCACCAAACACACATCTTACACCCTCCATGTCAAATGTCCGATGCGATGAAAGCACAGACTTGTGGGGGTGGGGGAACCCAAAACAACAGCTAGTACAGCTATACATTACAGAGATAAATGTGAAGATGGGTAGGAAGCAGCCAACCAGTATAACCGGAAATGCGCTTGACCAGAACCCACAGGGAAGCAAAGAGAGGAGATGCCAAATAATTTGGAGCAGAACAATATGGGGGTAAACCAAGGGGATCACATGGGCGAAGCAGAAGATGACGGCCCAGAATAAAACTCGGTGGCGAGCAGCAATTATACCCCTTATGCTCCGCGGGGAATGAAAAGGACTGACAATAGCAAGATGGCTAGGAAAATAAGCAATGGAGCACTTTAATGCTCAATATACAGACAGTAGTGGAGGGAAGCAATCGTCAACAGACGCTGGGTGCAGCACCTGCTGGCAAGCCTCAGTTGTTAGATAAGGAATAACAAACACAATTGCTTTGAGTTCCACACCATATAGCAGCTGTTAAAACACAACGCAGGAACTCATTCACAACTTTCTTTCTCATTTATTCTGCACTCTTTCTTAGATGCATCCTCTGCAATCTATTTTCCTGTCTTTCAAAACGCTACATTTGACCTACTTGTGTATTATTAGCCCCGCCTCTGTCCTTGGCAGGAATTTCTTTAGCTTGATGTACCTTTACCACTAATCGACTGTGGGCGTTGTCGTATTGGAAAGACACCTCAAGGCTGCCACATTTGGAAATAAGGGGCGGTTCATGCTGAAGGTCACTGACATCGAACAAATGGTCCTAGATGATGAAAGAAAATTACACGATTATTCTCATTTCACAAATTGAAATACGTCAATGTAGTAGAATCGACAAATCAGATGCTGATTATCGATCGTGCAGAAGAAGTATGGTTTTATGACGGCTACCACTTACATGACTGAAGATAGCTACTGTAAGTTTGATTGTTTTATGACAGCTACCACTTACATGACTGAAGATAGCTAGTGTAAATTTGATCGTTTTATGACAGCTACCACTTACATGACTGAAGATAGCTAGTGTAAATTTGATCGTTTTATGACAGCTACCACTTACATGACTGAAGATAGCTAGTGTAAATTTGATCGTTTTATGACAGCTACCACTTACATGACTGAAGATAGCTAGTGTAAATTTGATCGTTTTATGACAGCTACCACTTACATGACTGAAGATAGCTAGTGTTAGTTTGACCTTAGAATATGTTCATCATTTTCCTTTGCACCAATTACGGAGTATGGAGCCGCGGTAGCATAGTGGTTAGTACACTGGCTTCCTAGCGCAGTGGTGTATGGTTCGATCCCCAGATGAGGTGGGATTTTTTTAGGCCACAAACGGCTCCTGGGTCGACCCAGCCCCAAATGGGTACCAGAGCAACTCTGGGAAGGTTAAGGCGGCCGGCGTGATGCTGACCACATCACCCCTAGTGTGCCGACGGTCAAGAAAATATGGGCTTAACACCATATTCCCAATATGCCTCAATGGGCGTGTAACGTAATCCCCCCCCCCCCCCCCCCCCCATTACGGAGTATGGACCAGCCACTGCAACTAGTCGCCTTGCTGGAAGCCTGCACTAATCACTCACATGCTTTTGTAGCGGTGGTTTGTGAGGATTGCTTACTTACTAAGTCGTTCCTCTTCTACCGTGAGTTGTAGAGGTTTGGAAGAGACAGCGCCATACTATTCTATCGGTTGTCTTCCACCTGGTCTGGTTCCATTCTAGTCCTCGGTCCTTCAGAGATTGTTTAATGTTGCCCTCCGAGCGGACTCTGGGTCGTCCTGGAGGTCTGGATCCCTGGCTCTTAGTTTCCCATACTTGTCGTAGTAGGCAATCTTCTCCCACTCTGTAGACATGGCCAAACCATCTTAGTTGGGACTGTTCTACTTGAGTCTACAGGGGCTGGGTGTTTATGCCCTGGTGTATCGACTGGTTGTGGACCATGTCTCTTCTTGTCACTTCAACCACATTCCTCAGATACCTCATTTCTGAGGTTTGAATCTGGCTTTTATGGGTTGTAGTCATTGCCCATGCCATATCTGACATGTGACATAATGTTCTTAACATAAGAAATATCTGATATCTGAAATAATGTCCTTAATGCGAGCAATATCTTCCGTCTCACAATAATGTGCTCAAAACAACATCCCATGTAGTGGCCATTTTCAACTACCTGCAACACATTTCTTCCTCGAGCATTAAAAAAAAATTAAACACCCTGTATTTAGAAGATGTTTAAACAGCAGAGTCAGTCAGGGGCGTACTTTAGGTATTTGGCACCCGGGGCGAATCCTGTCTTTGGCATTCCCCCCCCCCCCCTTTTTTTTTCTTCTTCCGATAAAGAAACACAATTGCAAGTACATTTTTACCAGTAATTGGTAGTCCAATATTATCCGATGGCACCCCATTCTGACTGTCACCCGAGGCAGTCCGCCCTCACGCACCCCCTTAGTACTCTATTGGAATCAGTTCAAAGTAAAAGCTTCTAACACTCGACCACTAATCTGTTTTACTCATATCAGTTTCAGCGTTTCCATTGCAGTTCCTTGTGGAGCACGGAGCCGCTATTGCAGCTAATCCCTGTACAAGAAACCTGCACCAGATCATTCGTTTGGTACTATAGTGGTTGTTTCTGTAACAATTAGTTTTATACGATGAGGTAGCCAGACATAGGCACAACCTCATATTAGTCACCTATTACGACACCTAAGAAAAAACAGTAGCCCGATTCTTTCTTTAAATCCCTAGAGACCCTCGAGAATTACACAGGGCTCATATTAATATCAATCAATTTCCTTTAGCTCTCCAATGAGCATAGGCCTTCAACGAACACATGATACGTCCTCCTGTTACGTGCCATCAGCTCAAGTTCTTTCCACGTTTTCCTCATCATTTTCACTTCTGTCTCCAACTCTCTTTTCAACGAGTGTTTTTTTTTTTTTTTGGTCTACCTCTGCCTCTCTTTCCCTGATGATTCAAGAACAAGGACTGTCTGGTAATGATTTCAACAGGTTTCCTCAATGTGTATCCTATCCATCGCCAGCGTCTTCTTCTCATCTCTTGTTCCACTGGTACTTGTCTGGTTCTAGTTATCAGTTACACATTGGTGACCTTGTCATATCATTCCAATCTTTCTTTTCTATGCAAGCATTCATTTATAAAATTATGTAGTCATATTAATGTGGAGAAGAATAATTATATCTTTTCGAGTAAAGAGCTTGATTTAAAAACACTCACACAAACACACATAAATACAACCCTCTGTTTAATTCCTGTTATTCATTTTTTTAAATTTTTATTTCGCACTTCTTACAATATTGTCCGCCATTACAGCTTTCTTTATCGCTGCAAACATTTTGAGAAACACTAATTTAGCGTATGAAGGTTGAGTACTGGTTATTGTTCCAGAATTGATTGGCTATATGGAATTCGGACTTGATGGCTATATGGAATTCAGGAATCAGGACTTATATGAAATTCAGGAATCCGGACTTGATTAGCTATATGGAATTTGAGAATCCAGATTTGATTGGCTATATGGAATTCAGGAATCCGGACTTGATTAGCTATATGGAATTTGAGAATCCAGATTTAGTTGGCTATATGGAATTCGGAAATCCGGACTTGATTAGCTAATAATTCATGCATGATTGTCGCTGAAAGATTAGTGCTCGGCTTCAGCCTATAAGTTAGTGGATTGGGGTCTCCCAGGGATGAAAGTAAATTTGAAATTAATTTGCAAATGAAAAACAAATACATAATATAAAATAGAAGTAAATCTAACAATAAAGCAGTATCGTACAAATGTGTCAAATTTAACCAGCCGTTTTTTGTTTTTTTTCGCGGAAGGCCTTTTTTCTAGATATAACAATACAGTATTTAGAATTTTCTAGGTCAGCTTGGATTGTTACATAGCTTTTTCACTCGATCCCGAATTTCTAATAAAACTTCTACAAGTCACGGTACCGGAAACCAGAAACCCTGCCTTATTCTTGTCTGCTGTTTAAAACGTGTCAGTTCCAAATGACTGATTTGCTAAAGCCTTGATCAAACTCTGGATTTGTGAATCATGATTACGATGAGTTCAAAGTGACTTATCGACAACAGCGGCAGTGAACAAAAAAGACGACTAGTTCCGTCAAAAATCACGCATTCAGTTCTCGATGTTTTAAACACTAATCCACCCACTTTCTATGTCACCCCAGCCACTTGCTATATTACCCCACCCACTTGCTATGACACCCTACCTGCTTGCTCTGTCACCTCGCCCACTTGTTTTGTCAACCAACCAACTTGCTATGTCATCTGTCAATCAAAATACTAGAAATTCCGCAAGATAATTATCGTTTGCACACTTATCGGAGACCAACATTAACATGAATGGATCCTAACGGCTGAGAATGTGCATTGTGTTGTTTCATCAATCCTTCTAAAGCAGAGTGACACACGTCACAAAGCGAGAATGCAGCTTCTGGGCACTAGGGAAAATCGCCAAAAGTTACGTTCGGGTAGACCAGCGGTCGGCAACCAGTCGATCCCGATCTACCGGTAGATTCCAGTCAGGGCCGGATTTAGACATGGTGAGGCTCTAAGCTAAAATAAGCTGTGGAGGCCCTATTGGGCAATTGGTAAAAGAGAAAAGGCCGTGTAACAACTGAACTTGGCAAGAATGCCGTCAAGATGCATAACAAATCCATGCGAGGTGGGCGGAAGGGTTGCTCCATTGTAGTGAAAAAATAATATTTTTCTAGATTAAAGCTCTAATAGAGAAACCCTTCCGCCCACCTCGCATGAATTTGTTATGCATCTTGACGGCATGGTGTAGTGAAAAAATAATATTTTTTCCAGATTAAACTCTACCACTGTTAGAGAGACCCCGTCAATCTGTGAGGCTCGAAGCTGCAGCTTATTTAGCTGATGTCTAAATCCGGCCCTGATCCCAGTGGATGATCTTTCGCCGACGGCGGAAAAAAAACCAGAAAGACTTTTTAAACCACGTAAATTTCTGACTAGACCTCTCCCTCCGGCATTTAAAATCGTGGTGTTAACGGGATCAAAGGTACTTTTTCCGCATTCTCAATGAACGTAGGAGCGCAATCTTTTGTCGTAGATTTTTGATAGGGGAATTAAAACATAGATTGGTCCATTCTGAATAGACTAGAACATGTGATGACTCAGTGGGAGATAAGGCAAAGAAATAGATTTTTCACGAGTGAGATGGTGGAAAATAGGTAGAGTCTGTCCCTGAAATCGAGAAACTTCTCTCAAACAGCCTATCTCTACAACAGAACTTTGTTAGTCAGACAGTCTACCAAAATATATCTTAATATATATTCAACCACTCACCTCTACACACCCACAGATACGTGACGACAATTAGACGCACAGACGTGGAAAAAAGTATATCAATGGAAAAGCGATCTTTTGGGACAAGCTGACCGACACACGTAAATAAAGTTTAAGTAAATTTTATTTATCATAAAGAACTTCACAACAACAATATTTTGAATATCAAATCAAATACAATAAACATAAGTTAGTGAATTAATTAAAGAGTTAGACTCATAGGTGTAATCCTCCCTCCCTCTGTTGAGACAAGATCCAGTTAGAAGAGAAGTTATTAACCCCCAAAGAGTCAAAGGTGTTTACGCTATAGTCTAGGATTTCCCTCTACAATAAAGAACAGAGTTTATACGTTAATCTATTCTAAAAGGGACAGCATTTGCAAACTTGCATAAAAAAGATACAACGTTAGTACATGGGTTATACAATGAAAGAATTATTATCCCTGCTTTCTCTCGCTCTGACAGACCTGTGATCACAACCATTCACTCTTACCTAATATGTGCTTTCACAACAACTGGAACAATCGTAAGGTACAGGCAGCCCATCCAAGGTCTGGTTATTGGCGAATCAAGCCCCAGCTTCTCCAAAGAATAATTAATTCAAATGATGGGAAACGCTGGATTCGCTACTAGTTGTAGGATGCTGATTATGTCACTTCGATTTTTTTGTCCAGGTAGTAAAATAATTAAGAGGTCTAATGTTCACAGTGTACATGAGCTTGGAATTTTCAATCGTCAAATCGAGTGTCAGGTAAATAAATCTGTTCAGGATAATCTTCTACACAACACAGTGGTTGTTATTCAGGTAATGTCAAAGGTTTTGATTTTGTCGCCACAACTGGCTGAATGTATATGAACTTTGGAAAGAGAAATCTGGATATTCTATAAGTCCAGTTACAATTTATTCTTAATATTCTTTGGGTTGGTACTCTGTCTCTTTCTGGGTGTAAAACACGAGACCAGACAGGTCACCTTGAAAACCCGATATTTATATCAGAATGTTCTTTTGTAAAGTTATTCTCAGATTGATATGGAAGCCGCTGGTAAGGTTTAGGGTTTGACCCAATACTGTGTAAAGGAGAAAAAATACAAATACTTAACATAATATAGTATACACAATCCTATCCTTACCCCGCGTAAAATAGAATATATTTATCCACTTCGGTTATTTAATTTAAATTATATCTACAAGCTTAGAGCTTGTCTTATCGTTTAAAACTTCCGTGAAATAAATTCTAGTCCTTTAAAAAAATCAGTCATCATGAATTAGAAATAAATACATACTCATGATGAATCAGTGCATTTACTTAGTTGGTTAGAATATTCTCTGACTGGTTACTAGCAGTTAATACAATTTTATATTATAGCTGGAAGAGTTTAACTAGAAATTAATATCTGTTCTGCTAGCCACTTTAATACAGTAAAACCTAGAGAAATATAATTGACGATTTTACCACTTAAATCACTCCAACTACTAGTAGATATATTACCTTCACACAAACTTCTAAGACTATTCTCTAACGAAAAACTAAGAACTTCACTTAATACAAAGGATTCTAGAATTCGAGCTAGATGTCTTTACAGTCTGATGAGTACTGGATAAATTTTAGTTAGAAGGCTAGGGTTTATATATACATCTGAAATCACAGGGAATGAAACTATTCACCGAAAACCAGACTATCTGCCAGATGTTTGCACCTACGGAGAATTCTTCGTTCAATCTGCAAATCAAAGATCTTTCTCACACTAAAGCCGAAATGCAGACTCTCTCTGTTGCGTATGGACTCACTTGAGATCCGGCGTAACGTAATTTGCTAGTCAGTGCAAATTTTACACGTCTCTGCTTCGTATGGCCATTTCTAGCGAGCAGTGTCCTTTGATCTGGCAATTCTCCGTGTTTAATTACTTTCAAACGAACAGATTACAAGGGCGTAATAAAATTTATCCGCTCTTGATCGCTATCTGATCCTATCCAACGAGTTTCAATCGCTGGTGTTAAGAATAAAATTACAGATCAACGTAGCTAATATGTCTGCTCGAGAACATACATCAAAGAAATAGCGAACAGCAATAGAATGCGTGCTAAATTTGAAAAAAGGGACAGGTCTCTGGGTGTTATAATGGTTTATGTTATCGAAACAGACGTAGGTGAAAGTTTGGTAAGAGAAAAGTGTAGATAAAGAAATAGATATATGAAATGTTATTTTCATAATCTGTCACAGGAACGCGATCTTTTCGTTGTACGGTTCATCAACCCCTCCTCACCCTCGCTTAAAATTACACACACACACACATGCACACGGACACACACACACATATATTTGGTAGATGTGGTTACTATGTGATAGATCTTTAGAGGGCTCAGTGTTACTAAAGTAGATTCAACTAGCTCCTGGGTTGCCGACCACTGAGGTAGACAGTACCATTTTCAGACTCTAGTACTTTCAGGTCTTATCTTCATCTTCTCCATGTCATCATCTCTTCTGTCAGAAATAAAAAAATCAGCATCAGTTTCCTTTGCGCTCCACACGGAGCATGGAGCTTCCACTGCAGCTGGTCTTATTACAGTCAGCATGTACCATGTTTTCCCATGCTCTTGTAGCTGTAGTTTATGTGGCAATATGTTTTACATGATGAGATTACTCGTCCCATACACAACCTCACATTAGTCGTCTTTTAAGACATGCCTGCATGCCTGGTTAAAAAAAAATGTACTTATGTATCACATGCCGGGGAGGGGGAAGGGGGGGGGGGAGGAAGGAGAGTCCAGAATGTCTTTCTTCAAGGGAACAGTATAATGTCAACATATGAATTTAACTTTCTTAAATTCGAAAAGTGACTACCTGCGATGCTGCACCGTAATTCTGTCCTTCAACCGGCCCGATTCTGCGGTTCTATTTTTGAATTTTCATCATTTTTTTCTTCTCATTTGTATATATATCGTGTTTGGTATTTTTGGGTAGATAATTAAATGGGGTCGTTTTATGATGGTAGGTTTATTTTACACTCGACCAGTTTTACTTTCTTCTGATTTTCCGCGATTTTTCGTTTTTAAACGGAAATCGCTATTTTTCGGGTAAGCCTGTATGACGCGTCAGAAACGCACGTGGACGTGATGCAATTTTTGGACACGCTGTCGCGTTGTTTTCAAATCGATTGGCGTAGCTCATAGTTATGTTTATTTTTCTAAGCGTTTCCATTGGCCCGAGTGCGTAGCTTAACTATACGCGAGGGTGGCCCCCTGTGTGTATAAATAGCCAGTTAGACTGGGGGCAAGTTCTCTATCTGAAGAATAATTGCCTGCCGGTCGACTTCGATTTATCGTCTCCACTGTGGGGAAAAACAGCGATAATCGGTATGTAGTAATTTTATTATCGTTTATTTATTAGAGGGTTCTTTGAGAAATTCGCCCGTAGTTAACTTCTTCGGGGACATTAACTTTTAAGTTTTAAAATGATAGTGCCATCCATTATCATCTTTGAAGAACGATGTAAATGTAACAGTGTGCTTATTCTTTCTATGATTTTGGCAGTAGATAGGAGCGTGTGAAGTTATGAGATGCACGTGTGCTCATATTTGTAGTATGTTGTGTAGAACCACCATTTATTCCTGTGTATTTACAAATGTAATTTTATTGGGAACTCCATTGTGGGTACGTTAATTTTATTATGCCTTAAATGTAAGAAATGCAGTCGGAGAGTAAAGATGTGTGTTATAAGTGAATCATACTGCTTAGGAGGAAATTATTCCTGTAGCACGAGATTTAATTTAATGTTGGAGTAAGCCAGGAAACCTCATGTGTAAATGTTAAAAAGGAGGCCACGGGATTTCGGACAAAGAAATTCCCTAGCTGTAATGTTGGGACACGTAGTTAGCCATGCGGAACAGCCACGTAATAGGTCAGACAGGTCGGGAGATTTTGTTTACCTACCCGGCAGAGTTAAGTTGAAGAGAAGGGGAGTAGAAGGAGCGTGAGACAGAGAGACACGTGGGTAGGAGTATTTTATGGATTGTTGTTCAGAACGAGAGAAGGGGGAGTAGAAGGAGGAAGATTTAAGTGCCACGTGGGTAATATTATTTTATGTATTGTTGTACATGACGAGAGAAGTACTGAGTAAGGGAGTTATAAAGATTAATGGGTTAGAGAAGCGTTATGTTGGAGTTGGTGTACAATAGACGCCTTTTCTTTTGATTTCAGCGAGTCACGGCGAAACAGTGGGGGAGCATAATTTTGTCAAATAAAATTATTCACGGCAAAAAGACATATCTCAGGGTCAGAGTACTCGAGTTATCGTCAGGAGCAAAAGAACATAACCTAAACGGTCTATTGCAGTGAAGTTCAATTCTTCAGCGAGACTGGTTTCAATTGCGTACAGCCGGAAATCAAGGCTGTGTTTTTTCCTCTAACTCCGGAGCGGGTTAGAAGAGGGAAGCTATTCAGCAGCAGAGAAATTTTTCGACAGTTAATCAAGTACCTCATGCTTGACGCCAGAACTTCATCATCATCCTCCCCAGATTCAGGAACAGGTGATAGGTTTACCATACCCGGGTCTCGAAAGAAACGAGAGAAGAGCGTAACGGAGACGCCGCATCATCAGTCGTCGAGTATTAGAGAGACACTGAGATCAAGAAGGAGAGAGGGAGAGAGAGAGGAGGGAGAAAATAGGCAAGACCAGTAGGGTCTGTTCAGTATCCACTCGACGAATAGACACTGAGCCATTGTGTTACTCCAAGTCTATTATTTTAGCATTTCCAGTGGTGTTAGATAGCGGCGCATATCGCCTACCAAGTGGAAGCTGTGTAGACGTTTCGTTGAGGAAGAGTCAACCAGACTGAGACAGTAGACATCTGATTGGTATTAGAGAGTGGAGGCTAAAGTTGACAGCCTTACAATAGTAGAGTTGCTTTTAATCACTAATCATTTTATTGTTCCTCAGCAGGGTGACAGAAAGAGTGAATGTGATTTGGGGTTTTTTTTCTAGTGTCTATCAATGTACTTGTTACTTTGTTTTTTCCAGGCCGTGCAACAGTGCACGCTAATTTTTTTTAATTTGATGTATGATGAACTTTAATGATTTCTGTGTGTAAATAAATTTATCTATAATATATTTACTGGATCAGCTTCTACCCTTTACTATACTTACTCTATGTTGTCTGTATAGTGGTGTCTGTGGTCGTTTTTATACACCTTATCTCCTTGTATTTAAAGGTAGTCAGAGGAGGGTGAGATTATAGCCTTTCTGAAGTCACGAAGCGGCAAGGGGAGTCAAAACCTGGTTCTATTCCTTGAGCCAATAGTCTTATCTGTCCACAGGCATGTCATTTTCCATCTAAATTCTATCTTCTCAGACTTTCTCATACTAGGGTCTTGCTTTCATTCAGGCAAACTCTATAAACTTAAAACCACTTCATGACAAGTGGGCGGCAATCGTCCGGTGGATCATTCTGTGGAGATCAATTCTGTGATCTAGATTCATAGATTGTCCCTATAGAAAGTTTTCTGAGAATAGTTTCTTTAAATATCCCCTAGACTTGAGCTATTAGAACTGACCCAGTGATAAGGGTGGATTTGAGCTGAAACGATAACTTGCCACCCCTATCGACACCTGGTATTAAAGTGCAAGATGTAGGTGTCTTCTCTGATTTAGAATGTTGCTGTGTGTGTTGCAGTAGAACAGTTCACAGGGTACACCACAGGCAACATGACGTGTAGAGTCATAGAACTGGTAACTTCGCTTTAGTTTTATACCATTTATTGCACGCCACAAAACAGTCATGATATTTATGTCATCATCAGCACAGTATAACGAATGCAGCATTCAAAATCATCTTAACTGATAGTCATGTAGGATTCAATACTCCATAGTTGTATGGTAAACAGATATCATAAAGTTCTGGTTCGTGAAGCTTTATAAATAATATATATAACTTCTGCAACAGTGTCAGCTGCAGATCTCCAATGATCATAGACAATAATAATTATTCCCTTCCTGATGCTAGCAGATCAGATGTATACAATAAGTCCGTTTACTGTCTGCACGTGAATAGCATACATGGATTACAGGTCAGCTCGACCTTTATAACCTTCCTAAGTCTACCCATCTGACTTGGACGTGATCTCTGATATAACGAATCCTGGAACACAGACAATAGTCTTGTTGGTCTAGAGCGACCCATATATATATATATATATAACTAGTTCAGGTATAAAGATACCGGTGACTTAATCCTAGTCAAAGTACCTCTCCATTTTGAATCACACAGGCGAGCAAAAAAGGCGACAAAATGACGAACCTCTAGATGATAGCATAAAGTTCGATACAAGAGGAATTACTTTATTTCGGAAAATCAACCATGAACATATGCCTCCAGGCAGGCTTGAATAATACTGGGAAATAGTCTAGTTAGCTAACTAACTCACAAAGACAATGTATTTCCCTCAGAAAATCACAAGACGCAGGTCGCGTCTGCTCGCTACTTAGACCATTTCTAAACTGCCCGAGCTGGGTGGAACAACAAACGAAAACCAAGTCGAGACATGCGCAGAGCGACAATCTCTGAGTCGCCGTTCACAATAAGACGATACTAAGAACATTCGAGATAAAAGTCTTATACAGTCGCGCATTTTATGGTCATGAACAGAAGCGTTAAGAAAGGTTTCAGGCATCTACTACAGTTGACTGATACTACCAAATAAGGAGATATGGTCACGCTTCGTTCAAGAAATTATAGACCGAACGTGTCTCTATACAAGAGAAGGCAAACTCCTAAAAAATGGTAGTCTCGATAACTCGGGTTATGTCCCTTTGACTGTAAAAACATAATACACACTTCAGTCAAAAAATGATCATACATACGAAAAATGATCATACAAAGGCTTTGAAAAAAGTACTTATTTGTGCGTAACATTACCGCACCCTCCCGGGGAAAAAAAATGAAACATTTTTTTTAAAAAAATCCTGGAGCCGGAAAAAAAATCTAGGCTCCTAACGCACGTATGATGCGCGGATATATACCTAACAAATTAGCTCAACGCATGGAGCGACAGTGAGATCATATCTCAGATCCTTAGAGAAAAAATGTATCTAAGTATACGCTTATATATTCCAGGAAGGTGCCACCAACACACGCCACAATGATGGCAACATCATAATGAAAGTCAAATTATTCTCATACCAATATATGAAATTAAATATATTATTATGATATCATACAATGTGTTGCAAATAGCGGTGTAATTTACTAATATACCGCACTATATTATTACATTATATAAAGCAACAGTAATTAATAAGTAATACATGTGTTGATCTTCGTTGACATAAAACATTCAATAGAAGAAGATGTGGACATCATCCGCTCCCAATCTAGGACAGGACTTGATATCCTCAAAGTTCCACAATGGACACAAAAAATATCAATAACACAAATCTTAAAGACAACTGCTAAATCTCTTAATACAATTATGCAAATATATTGTTTAAATGTGGCCGAGTGATCTTTTGGCCCGTATATCACTAACTAAGCCTTCTTAGATAATTACATGGTACAATGTTATAAATTCCCCTCAAAAAAGTGAGAAAAAAAATCTACTAACATGTCATTATAACATTGGACTGTATATCAGGAAATATATATATATATATGACAGAAGAATCATGTGGAATCGTGTGGGCATCTGGACAGAATGTCTGCCATCACATTATCCGAACCACGGATAGCTCGAACCGAGAAATGAAATGGTTGAAGAGCTATGGCATAACGAGTGGACCTCGAGCTCTTCAAGTTTTTGCTCTGAATAGCAGTAAGCGCTTTCTGGTCGGTTTCCACAATGAAATGTGCGCCTAGAAGAAATCTTTGTAACTTCAGAATAGACCATACCATAGCCAATAACTCACGGTCTAAAACCGAGTAATTCTTTTCTGCAGCATTTAATTTCCTAGAGATATACATCACCGGATGCAGAGTATCAGAATACTCCTGCATTAGTGCTGCCCCAATCCCAGTTGACGAGGCGTCACTTCGAAGAACAAAAGTCTTCTCAATAGTAGGTAACCTAAGAATAGGTGGAGATGAAAATAGGGATTTAACCTGGTCCAATGAGGATTGACATTCTTTAGACCAGCGGATCAGATTAGGCGACCCTTTCTTCAATAAAGTAGAAAGCGGTGCCATAATGGAGGACAAATTCGGAATGAATCGTCCGTAGAATTGGATCAAACCTAATAGACTCCTTACTTGTTTCTTCGTCTTAGGGACCGAAATGTTAAGTATTTTTGAAACATTGTGGTCCTCTGTCTTTAAAAGACCACGACCAACACGATGACCTAGGAAAGAAATCTCACTAAATCCTATAAAGGCTTTAGAGGGTTTTGCAGTCAAATTATACTCGCGAAGAGTGGACAATAATTCGTATAAACCCAAATAGTGATCTTCCCAGGAATCACTGAATAGACAGATATCATCTAGGTATGCTATGACATCTGTACGATATGCGAGAATTCGCCGCATCATGCGTACGAATGTAGCAGGGGCGTTCATAAGACCGAAAGGCATGAAATTCCATTGGAATAAACCCCTAGGTGTAGAAAAAGCTGTAAAAGGTTTGGCACGTTCGGTTAGAGGAACTTGCCAATAACCTTTAGACAAATCTAGTTTGGTAAAGAATCTAGAATTAGAAAGTTTATTGAGTAGCTCTTCTAATGAAGGCATAGGTTCAGCGTCGAACTTCGTAACTTGGTTCAATTTGCGATAATCTACGCAAATGCGAATGTTATTATCCTTCTTTCGAACAATAACCATAGACGAAGAGTATGCTGAAGTGGATGGTTCAATGATTTCCAAACGTATCATTTCATCCAATTCTTTTTTCGACTTGAGACTGGAAATGGATAGGTATTGGATAAGGTCTGACTCTGATAGGATTATGATCAGTAAGCACAATGTCATGTTCAATGACATGTGTGTGTCCCGGGATGTCTGTAAGAACATCCTGAAATGTTTGCAACATCGAAGAAACTTGTCGATGTTCCTCAGCGGAAAGATTTGGAGAAACGGTCACGTTTTTCCAAGATTCCGTAGAATAAAGTGGGACCATAGAAAGAGGAAGATTGACATCAGAAAAAGTAGTTTCCTCATCCTGTATAACTGACAGCGATGAGTACTGACCATGAGGTACTTGAGAATTGTCCGTTGCCTGGAAAATAGGCTGCAAATAGTCAGGTCTTTCATAAAATTCCGTGAGCATATTTATGTGGAAAGTTTTATGCTTTCCATCAATATCGACAACATAGTCGACATCAGAAATTTTGGAGACTATTGCATATGGACCTTTCCATGCAATTAGAAGTCTGTTCTCCCTTGAAGGAAGTAGAACGAGAGCTTTGTCACCTGGACAAAGTTGTCGTAGACATCTATTCTTATTTGCAAACTGCCTTGCCTTTTCTTTAGCAAATTCGGAAGACGAAGTTGCTTGTTTGCATGCCTCGATGATCTTTTGCCTAAGCGCAATGACGTACTCATAAGAAGATTGAGTTTCATCGCTAATATTATCGGCAGTGATTAGATCGTGAAGTAAAGACATAGGGCCGCGCGGTTGCGCGCCAAAGACAAGTTCAAAAGGGGAAAACCCCGTATGTTCATTGGGGACCTCGCTATACGCAAAGAGAGCCGCGGGTAAGACCCTGTCCCAATCCTGAGGATGATCCTCAGTTATTTTACCAAGTAAAGTTTTCAGAGTCCTATTTAAACGTTCGACTAACCCATTAGACATTGGGTGATAGATACTGCTGAGAGACCTTTTAATGTGTAGCATAGACATACTGGCCACCAGAAATGATAAGGGTGGATTTGAGCTGAAACGATAACTTGCCACCCCTATCGACACCTGGTATTAAAGTGCAAGATGTAGGTGTCTTCTCTGATTTAGAATGTTGCTGTGTGTGTTGCAGTAGAACAGTTCACAGGGTACACCACAGGCAACATGACGTGTAGAGTCATAGAACTGGTAACTTCGCTTTAGTTTTATACCATTTATTGCACGCCACAAAACAGTCATGATATTTATGTCATCATCAGCACAGTATAACGAATGCAGCATTCAAAATCATCTTAACTGATAGTCATGTAGGATTCAATACTCCATAGTTGTATGGTAAACAGATATCATAAAGTTCTGGTTCGTGAAGCTTTATAAATAATATATATAACTTCTGCAACAGTGTCAGCTGCAGATCTCCAATGATCATAGACAATAATAATTATTCCCTTCCTGATGCTAGCAGATCAGATGTATACAATAAGTCCGTTTACTGTCTGCACGTGAATAGCATACATGGATTACAGGTCAGCTCGACCTTTATAATCTTCCTAAGTCTACCCATCTGACTTGGACGTGATCTCTGATATAACGAATCCTGGAACACAGACAATAGTCTTGTTGGTCTAGAGCGACCCATATATATATATAACTAGTTCAGGTATAAAGATACCGGTGACTTAATCCTAGTCAAAGTACCTCTCCATTTTGAATCACACAGGCGAGCAAAAAAGGCGACAAAATGACGAACCTCTAGATGATAGCATAAAGTTCGATACAAGAGGAATTACCTTATTTCGGAAAATCAACCATGAACATATGCCTCCAGGCAGGCTTGAATAATACTGGGAAATAGTCTAGTTAGCTAACTAACTCACAAAGACAATGTATTTCCCTCAGAAAATCACAAGACGCAGGTCGCGTCTGCTCGCTACTTAGACCATTTCTAAACTGCCCGAGCTGGGCGGAACAACAAACGAAAACCAAGTCGAGACATGCGCAGAGCGACAATCTCTGAGTCGCCGTTCACAATAAGACGATACTAAGAACATTCGAGATAAAAGTCTTATACAGTCGCGCCTTTTATGGTCATGAACAGAAGCGTTAAGAAAGGTTTCAGGCATCTACTACAGTTGACTGATACTACCAAATAAGGAGATATGGTCACGCTTCGTTCAAGAAATTATAGACCGAACGTGTCTCTATACAAGAGAAGGCAAACTCCTAAAAAATTGTAGTCTCGATAACTCGGGTTATGTCCCTTTGACTGTAAAAACATAATACACACTTCAGTCAAAAAATGATCATACATACGAAAAATGATCATACAAAGGCTTTGAAAAAAGTACTTATTTGTGCGTAACATTACCGCACCCTCCCGGGAAAAAAAAATGAAACATTTTTTTTTTAAAATCCTGGAGCCGGAAAAAAAATCTAGGCTCCTAACGCACGTATGATGCGCGGATATATACCTAACAAATTAGCTCAACGCATGGAGCGACACTGAGATCATATCTCAGATCCTTAGAGAAAAAATTTATCTAAGTATACGCTTATATATTCCAGGAAGGTGCCACAAACACACGCCACAATGATGGCAACATCATAATGAAAGTCAAATTATTCTCATACCAATATATGAAATTAAATATATTATTATGATATCATACAATGTGTTGCAAATAGCGGTGTAATTTACTAATATACCGCACTATATTATTACATTATATAAAGCAACAGTAATTAATAAGTAATACATGTGTTGATCTTCGTTGACATAAAACATTCAATAGAAGAAGATGTGGACATCATCCGCTCCCAATCTAGGACAGGACTTGATATCCTCAAAGTTCCACAATGGACACAAAAAATATCAATAACACAAATCTTAAAGACAACTGCTAAATCTCTTAATACAATTATGCAAATATATTGTTTAAATGTGGCCGAGTGATCTTTTGGCCCGTATATCACTAACTAAGCCTTCTTAGATAATTACATGGTACAATGTTATAAATTCCCCTCAAAAAAGTGAGAAAAAAAAATCTACTAACATGTCATTATAACATTGGACTGTATATCAGGAAATATATATATATGACAGAAGAATCATGTGGAATCGTGTGGGCATCTGGACAGAATGTCTGCCATCACATTATCCGAACCACGGATAGCTCGAACCGAGAAATGAAATGGTTGAAGAGCTATGGCATAACGAGTGGACCTCGAGCTCTTCAAGTTTTTGCTCTGAATAGCAGTAAGCGCTTTCTGGTCGGTTTCCACAATGAAATGTGCGCCTAGAAGAAATCTTTGTAACTTCAGAATAGACCATACCATAGCCAATAACTCACGGTCTAAAACCGAGTAATTCTTTTCTGCAGCATTTAATTTCCTAGAGATATACATCACCGGATGCAGAGTATCAGAATACTCCTGCATTAGTGCTGCCCCAATCCCAGTTGACGAGGCGTCACTTCGAAGAACAAAAGTCTTCTCAATAGTAGGTAACCTAAGAATAGGTGGAGATGAAAATAGGGATTTAACCTGGTCCAATGAGGATTGACATTCTTTAGACCAGCGGATCAGATTAGGCGACCCTTTCTTCAATAAAGTAGAAAGCGGTGCCATAATGGAGGACAAATTCGGAATGAATCGTCCGTAGAATTGGATCAAACCTAATAGACTCCTTACTTGTTTCTTCGTCTTAGGGACCGAAATGTTAAGTATTTTTGAAACATTGTGGTCCTCTGTCTTTAAAAGACCACGACCAACACGATGACCTAGGAAAGAAATCTCACTAAATCCTATAAAGGCTTTAGAGGGTTTTGCAGTCAAATTATACTCGCGAAGAGTGGACAGTAATTCGTATAAACCCAAATAGTGATCTTCCCAGGAATCACTGAATAGACAGATATCATCTAGGTATGCTATGACATCTGTACGATATGCGAGAATTCGCCGCATCATGCGTACGAATGTAGCAGGGGCGTTCATAAGACCGAAAGGCATGAAATTCCATAGGAATAAACCCCTAGGTGTAGAAAAAGCTGTAAAAGGTTTGGCACGTTCGGTTAGAGGAACTTGCCAATAACCTTTAGACAAATCTAGTTTGGTAAAGAATCTAGAATTAGAAAGTTTATTGAGTAGCTCTTCTAATGAAGGCATAGGTTCAGCGTCGAACTTCGTAACTTGGTTCAATTTGCGATAATCTACGCAAATGCGAATGTTATTATCCTTCTTTCGAACAATAACCATAGACGAAGAGTATGCTGAAGTGGATGGTTCAATGATTTCCAAACGTATCATTTCATCCAATTCTTTTTTCGACTTGAGACTGGAAATGGATAGGTATTGGATAAGGTCTGACTCTGATAGGATTATGATCAGTAAGCACAATGTCATGTTCAATGACATGTGTGTGTCCCGGGATGTCTGTAAGAACATCCTGAAATGTTTGCAACATCGAAGAAACTTGTCGATGTTCCTCAGCGGAAAGATTTGGAGAAACGGTCACGTTTTTCCAAGATTCCGTAGAATAAAGTGGGACCATAGAAAGAGGAAGATTGACATCAGAAAAAGTAGTTTCCTCATCCTGTATAACTGACAGCGATGAGTACTGACCATGAGGTACTTGAGAATTGTCCGTTGCCTGGAAAATAGGCTGCAAATAGTCAGGTCTTTCATAAAATTCCGTGAGCATATTTATGTGGAAAGTTTTATGCTTTCCATCAATATCGACAACATAGTCGACATCAGAAATTTTGGAGACTATTGCATATGGACCTTTCCATGCAATTAGAAGTCTGTTCTCCCTTGAAGGAAGTAGAACGAGAGCTTTGTCACCTGGACAAAGTTGTCGTAGACATCTATTCTTATTTGCAAACTGCCTTGCCTTTTCTTTAGCAAATTCGGAAGACGAAGTTGCTTGTTTGCATGCCTCGATGATCTTTTGCCTAAGCGCAATGACGTACTCATAAGAAGATTGAGTTTCATCGCTAATATTATCGGCAGTGATTAGATCGTGAAGTAAAGACATAGGGCCGCGCGGTTGCGCGCCAAAGACAAGTTCAAAAGGGGAAAACCCCGTATGTTCATTGGGGACCTCGCTATACGCAAAGAGAGCCGCGGGTAAGACCCTGTCCCAATCCTGAGGATGATCCTCAGTTATTTTACCAAGTAAAGTTTTCAGAGTCCTATTTAAACGTTCGACTAACCCATTAGACATTGGGTGATAGATACTGCTGAGAGACCTTTTAATGTGTAGCATAGACATACTGGCCACCAAAAATGATAAGGGTGGATTTGAGCTGAAACGATAACTTGCCACCCCTATCGACACCTGGTATTAAAGTGCAAGATGTAGGTGTCTTCTCTGATTTAGAATGTTGCTGTGTGTGTTGCAGTAGAACAGTTCACAGGGTACACCACAGGCAACATGACGTGTAGAGTCATAGAACTGGTAACTTCGCTTTAGTTTTATACCATTTATTGCACGCCACAAAACAGTCATGATATTTATGTCATCATCAGCACAGTATAACGAATGCAGCATTCAAAATCATCTTAACTGATAGTCATGTAGGATTCAATACTCCATAGTTGTATGGTAAACAGATATCATAAAGTTCTGGTTCGTGAAGCTTTATAAATAATATATATAACTTCTGCAACAGTGTCAGCTGCAGATCTCCAATGATCATAGACAATAATAATTATTCCCTTCCTGATGCTAGCAGATCAGATGTATACAATAAGTCCGTTTACTGTCTGCACGTGAATAGCATACATGGATTACAGGTCAGCTCGACCTTTATAACCTTCCTAAGTCTACCCATCTGACTTGGACGTGATCTCTGATATAACGAATCCTGGAACACAGACAATAGTCTTGTTGGTCTAGAGCGACCCATATATATATATATAACTAGTTCAGGTATAAAGATACCGGTGACTTAATCCTAGTCAAAGTACCTCTCCATTTTGAATCACACAGGCGAGCAAAAAAGGCGACAAAATGACGAACCTCTAGATGATAGCATAAAGTTCGATACAAGAGGAATTACCTTATTTCGGAAAATCAACCATGAACATATGCCTCCAGGCAGGCTTGAATAATACTGGGAAATAGTCTAGTTAGCTAACTAACTCACAAAGACAATGTATTTCCCTCAGAAAATCACAAGACGCAGGTCGCGTCTGCTCGCTACTTAGACCATTTCTAAACTGCCCGAGCTGGGCGGAACAACAAACGAAAACCAAGTCGAGACATGCGCAGAGCGACAATCTCTGAGTCGCCGTTCACAATAAGACGATACTAAGAACATTCGAGATAAAAGTCTTATACAGTCGCGCCTTTTATGGTCATGAACAGAAGCGTTAAGAAAGGTTTCAGGCATCTACTACAGTTGACTGATACTACCAAATAAGGAGATATGGTCACGCTTCGTTCAAGAAATTATAGACCGAACGTGTCTCTATACAAGAGAAGGCAAACTCCTAAAAAATTGTAGTCTCGATAACTCGGGTTATGTCCCTTTGACTGTAAAAACATAATACACACTTCAGTCAAAAAATGATCATACATACGAAAAATGATCATACAAAGGCTTTGAAAAAAGTACTTATTTGTGCGTAACACCCAGTTATAGGTTTTTCCACAGGTTGCAGTCTAGTAGATTTTTGTGGTATTTTTGATTTATATGACTAAGTGGTAATTTGATGGCTTACTGAAATTTTTCTTTAACAGGAAGGTAATTTCGGGTTTTGGTAACTTCTTAACACAATTTTTTAGGTTATTATTCAGACTTGGTGCTAGTCTGAGTTCTGGTTTTGGGACAGCGGTTATAGAGGGAATATTTCTTATTACGTAACAGGTTGTTCCTTCTCTTTTCCTTTTCTGTCATTTCTCTGTATTTGTGAACTTACAGCAGGTTACAGGTAAGATGGCGGATATGGCCAAGTAACGAGCTGCCTGGCGCGAGGCTGCTCAAGACATGGGAATGGATAAGGAGGAGACTAAGGCCTACCTGATAAGGGAAACTGATAGGCATAATCAGCGAAAGAAAGAGGACAGGGCAGCCGCCGCAGAAGCAGCGGAGAGGCAAGCAGAGAGGGAAGCACAGGAGAAGGCAGCAGAGAGACAGCATGAACTTGCCATGCGTTCTCTGGAACTGCAGTACCGATCTTCGGAAGGCAGTTCAGCTAATGGAGATTCACCCGGAGCAGGAGTACGAGACACCTCAGGAAACGGAGGGCCCCGGATGGCAGCCATGAGCTTCCCATTTGACTCGTTCCCTAACGGGAATGAGAAGATTGACGTGTTCTTGGAGAAATTTCAAAGGATGGCAAAGGCATACGGGTTGAATGAGAGTCTTTGGTGTCTGAAATTATCGCAATCACTCAGAGGCCATGCGTACGACGTCTACAATAAGCTGCTCATAGACGATCAGAACAACTTTGAGGCACTGCGAAACGCTTTATTGCAAAGATTTCAGTGGACACCCCGAAAATGCCAAACCATGTTCAGGGAGAGCAGGCCAGAGAAGGGAGAGAGTTTTGCACAGTTTGCAGAGCGGGTGAGAAATTACCTAACCCGGTGGAGAGAACTGTCAGGACTGGCGAAAACTTTTGAAGGGTTGGAGGAGTTAGTTCTATGTGAACAGGTAAAAGCAAACATGTCCCCCGACTTGAGGCGGTATCTGGCAGAGCAGGGCGCACAGCAACTGGACCAAAACGCAGTAGCACAGTCATGTACCCATTTACAACAAGATAGACTGGACAGTAACGCTACCAGGCTTCGAAACTAGAACCCAGTAACTACGTCACGATAGGCAGACGCTCTAACCTCACTCTGCCAATCGCAAGCTGGAACATTCTTCTTCTTGGATCCTTAGCCCCTGTTTGACAAAGCAGTCAGTGGCCATCACGCCTAGTGGCGTCTTGTAGGGCAGCAACAATGTGTCCCCATTTTGCTCGGTCGGCGGCCATCCTTCGTGTCGTGCCTCAACTCTGGTTCATTCTTTGCATCTCAGCCTCCACAGTTCTCCGCCAGGTTGTCTTTGGTTTGCCTCTCTGTAGCCATTTACTGGGGTCCATAGCATAGCAGTTATGGTGATGGTACTAGGGAGTCAACAGAAGACTATGTCATGAAATTCCACCGCCTTTTTAGGTAGAATCATTCAAATTCGCCAGGTTGCCTCGAGAGTCCTGTCTTTGGATTTAATAACGAAAGACAGTTGATTATGACATACCTTACCAGTAGTGGTGTATTTCAGCCCTGGACTATTAGTGTTTTTTTAAACCATTCTTAAGAATTGTACATGGCATTTCCCTTCTTAGTTAGCAGCATTGTTATCCTTGTTGCGATATTTTGATAATATGTGTATCATTTTTGGGAACCTTTGTTGTTCCCCCCCCCTCCCCCAGCAAAAGTTTTATTTGTTAATTTTAAAAAATCATAAAATTTATACGCAGCCAGAATTACCTTGACTATCTTTATTGTCGTGAAACATTCTAAATCCACATATATAAATTAAAAGGTAAATGTAAAGCCTAACAAATAAATTCAATAAAAGGAAAGAAGAATGGTAAAGAACAGTGCTGTCACAATGACTGTACTCGAAATCCCCCTTGTTTTCTACTTCGTCTGCAAATTGTAACGTTTCCACGTTAATAGTAAAGCCTATAGCAGCATACACGCGTTTCCACAACACAATAGAACGTGTACTGCATTTCTAAGAAAACCTTGAGATAGGCACACCGCGTAATGACCTAAATTAATACTAACATTAATTACACTACGTTAACATAAACGGAAAGACAGATGAACTTAGGATAGAAAGAGAGAGAGAGAGCGATGTACGAAGGAACGCAGGCAATACTACCACAGTCTCGTGATATTAATGCCACCCCCAACAAGCGTAAGGTCAGAAGCACTAACTTTTTTCAAATCGACAGTGATAAAAAACACTACCCATACGAGAGTTAGGTTTAAAATCTTACAAAACGCTTATTAGGAAACATGACATTCTACTGTTTTATGTCTAAAATCCTGACATTAGTCTGACAGTACAGCAGGACAGGTGGCGGTTCTAAACATAAAAAATAAAAAAAACAAATACACGACTATCCTAGAAAATACATATTTTGAACGCAGCCACCTAGCTCCCTTAAATTTATATAGTTGGGTTCCTTAGGACTTGCTGACAAAGAATATGTTAAGTGTTACGCAAATAGTCTAGGAATTAACAAGTTATAGCCAAAATAAAATGGTGGTGCTGTCAGACAACACCAAAATCAGAATCGCTCAGTGGCAGATTTTGAAACCACCATTGTACGGGAAATAGGTCCCCATGTTAAATCCTATTTGATTGGATAGAAATAAATGTAAGGCTAAACACGATTAGTCGGACTATAAATACTATTTTTTGTTGTTAGGGGAAACCGTAGTAGAGGTACTTTTTTGAAAAGCTGTGTAAACATGGCTCGATTGGTTAGACCCGCCAATATAGTCAATTAGAAGCGTCAGTTCAGTGCCACATTTTAAAATAAACTTACTAAAGGAACAGTGCGTTGAGATCCAGCTCATATTTTTCTAAATAAAAGCCTGGGATAGAGGCGGATCGGAATTTGTGCCATAATTTGTGCCATTATTCATCGCTAGTCAACGTTTCTGTGTAATATTTCCATGAATTGTGGTAAGCTTGATATATTCAATATCTTTTTTAATGAAAATTGAATGTGAATTGATAATTTGTGTCTGTATATATGTGTGTGGTTCAGTAGCAACCATGAGGCCAAGCCTAGATATTGCTCCAACCTGAACCAAACTTGTCGGAGAGGAGTTTAACTGCCTAGGCCTACATGGAATTACCAAATAGTACACTGACACCTATCTTATTGTATAGAAGGACTTACAGCTGAAATGGCAGAGGCGTAGTAACCATTAGGGAGGAGAATACTGGTGTAAATTGTTTCAGATGAAGATAGCAGTTGGCCTACCGCTCTGAACTCAGTGTTTGTTATGTATTGTGCTCAGTGTGGAAATAGAGTATAAATTAGTTCTGAAGTAGGAGGTACAACCTTCTTGTTTCAGGGACTGTGGTCCTAGTTATTGAAGCAGCACCTGGTCTGAGTTTTGCTGAATCCAGAGGCTGACAGCATACTCCTTGGTCCTGATAGCAACCAGTGAGGTGTCTCCAGAACACAGTGAAGCAATTGAGCAGAGGAGTCTTTTCCTGCCGCCATCACGAAAGATAAGCTTCTGTGGCCAGAGGAGCTCAACATTATGTACCCCCCTCTAAAATTGACATTGTAATAAATAAAGAGGGGCAAGTAATTGTTTTAATGCCAGGAACTGAGAACATCTCCAATACTAGTTCCAACAGAAACAAACACTTGAAGTCGTGATGACAATCAACAACATAGCTTGAACAGCCAGTATTACCTCCTAGTCCCACATCACAACTCACACACATAGAATACTAATAATAATATATGTCAATACAAAGATCATATCTATAAACTGTGTACATAATACTTGTAATTACATTTTATTATGTATCCTGGTTCACTGTGTAGTTGAATCAGGATCTTTATTATTGAAAGAACTTAATACATATGTTTTTAACCTTTAACACTTGCCTCATTTAAAATAATCTTATAGAGTGTTATATGTATGTGAGAGTCACAGTGGTGTAAAGTGTTGTGGAATAATTAAATGGTTTATCTGTCTGTTGTTGTTGTGACTTACACTTCATCATTTTCAAAACCCTAGACACTTAACGTAGTCATCACAATATTCCAGAATAATTCTGACTGAGGTATACATGTGGTAGCAAGTAAGGTTATCTGTAAAACACTACACCTATTAGATACAGATACCTTCACAGCTGATCTCAGTCAGTACACTAAGTCCCCTATAAATATTTATAACATCCCATTTCACCACATTTATCTGTCATCCTAAGATCTGACTCTAACCCCTTACAGGGTGTATCATGTACACATCTGAGTTGGTGAGTCAGAGTAGGTCATTTAAACCGTGAGGATGACTGGGAAGAAAAAAGATTTAATATATTTTATATCCTTTCTCCTGGCTGTCGTACAGCACTCTAAATTCACACTTAATGAAATTATTATTCTTTACTATTAAGCATCTCACTCCATATCAATTGTCATCAACATATTCTTTAATCACCCCACGACAACCTACTGGAAACATTTGTTTTCTGACATCAGCTACCTAGAGATCTACCAAATGATCCACTGAGATCTATCAGTAGACACGATCGACCGGTTGCTGAGCCCTGGTGTAGTAACCAGCGATAATAAACTGTCGATGTTTGTAACACCTGCTCCTAGTTCTTGAAGTTTTGACATCTAGTTTATATCACAGTCAGGAGCGGATTCTACATTTTAGGAGCCCTGAAGCTTGAACTCTTGGAGTGGCCCTTTTTAATTTAAAAAAAAAAGTGTTGGGGGATGGGATAGAAACGTATAATATAGAAAACTGGACTTGCGATCGCTGAAGCTCAAGGTTCATTAGCTTCATAGTAGATCCGCCTCTGATCACAGAGTACGTTTAGACCAGTAATTATTCTCTACTTGCTTTACTTTTCTGGGATACGTTTGCTGCGAAACCTCTTGTTGAGATCAGTACTTTATAAATATCTTTTGTTTTAAATACAAGTTCTGCTTCATTTTCGCGAAGACGCTTCCTTCAACCTCCCTGAAGATCATTAACTTAAAAAAGAAAACATATGAAGACATGACAAGCAGAATTCATCACGAAGTACAGCCTTCTGAAGTCTTTGAAGAAAGAAGTGGAGCACACTTAGAGATTGTTATTTCTATATAAAATTCTGACGTTTAAATGGTGGCAGTGTGGCATCTCACGGCAAATGTGCCTTGTTCGACACACGGTGGAGGAGTCACGCCCAGGAAGGGAACTGATCCCCCCACCCCTCGATGCTGGACCTAGTATAATGAAATCTCTAACACTTCACTCCCCCGCGACAGTATCTGCTACGGGACTACTTTTACATTTTTTTATGGTGATGAACCAAACCCCTGACTCCTAGATCATTTTAACGTGGTTAAATACAGACTTAACGTGGTTAAATACAGACTAAAGTCTTTAACAAGATAATAGAGAACGAGGTAGAGGGGTTGGAAGATGGTGGTGGGGGGGGGGGGGGGGTGGACAGTGTTACGTGTGGGTTATCCTCTTGTAGTTATAATTGATCAGAATATAGAATCATAAAATGTACATGCATCGTACTGACAAACACGAATGGAGACGGGTATGATCGTTACAGGACATCACTGGCCGAAGAACACAAGTCGTCGTGTTGAGGGTCTACAATATATCTTCTTCATTTATTTCACTTCAGGAACAGCAACATCACGGACAAGGCATATATATATAGTACATACATCATAGTAAAATCCTTCATCTCGTCTCAACCATTCAGTTCTGGCCGCTGTACTAGAGGTGCATACCGTCCAAGTAATGTGGACCAGACGACGTGAATGTAGAAGTACTGGAATTATTTCTTCAGTAATATAAGGAACTTCTTAATAAGTTCTGAATCATCTTCGATAATATAGAGGCGGCCTTCGAAGTTAAATATGCCAGTTAGATCTCTTCCTCCGCAATACTTGGAGCTTGAATAAAACACGTCTTACTATGAAGACTAGAAGTAACGAAAGGCCAAGAATATTAGCCGTTAGCATAAATTCTTGCAAAACGCGTTACGTCATTAACAACTGGTGACGTATTAAATATGCAGCGTTCAATATAAGTTAAAACCCGTGCAAAAACATGAGTTACCACAGAGAGACATATTACCGCAAAATGAATGGTAATAGCCTATGTGTGACAATCTACAAAATATATTAATATTCGTTCTTTAACAGAAAGATAAGGTAAACAACGGCAGAAGTAGTAAAATAGCAGATACTGCCGTTGTCACAGAAAAGGTTAAAGCTAGCGTGTGGCTGATATAATTTAATTCTTTTCAGCTCGTATAATTTTAAGGCCATGCAAGAAATTATTTATTATATTAGACCTCGATAGTGTCTGTCAGCAAGTTGGTAGTTCTCTTTCTGTGACACGCGGATAATAGTTTATTTGTTATGGACCTTAGTCACCACAGCTCATTTCGTTCGTCAGTCTTTTATAAGATTGGAATTGATGCAACAAGATCGAGGAAGTCATAATATTGAACCAAAAAAAAAAAAACCCCAGAAACTGTGAAGGATGTCAACTCACAATGTTAATTTTGTAAGAAATCCAACGATATAATAACGACTGTCAACTTTATTTAATTTCTTCCTTCGGGGACTTCTTTTCTTTTCTTTCTTTTCTTTTCTCGTTTCTTTTACTCCTTTTAAATGATGTAAGTGCTGGCAAAGTTCTATTAGCAATCATAGATATTAAGTAGCAAATTCAAGCAATACTGAAGGATCATAGATTTGGGACTATTACGTAGTGGTTTATCATCACCTATGATTCTTATACGTTATAATATTCCATATTGCTTTTTCTCCTGAGCAATCTCATATTGTCACGTGATTATGGACGAAGCAAAAGTACACAGAAGATCTCCTGGGATATCCGTTTGCTTAACATTTATTTCTTAGTCTTCTCACGCTAAGTAAATCGGTTAAATGCCTCAACGTTTCAGTTTAACTGACCAGCGGTTTATTATCATCCTCAAGATACCTCTCTTATGATCCTTGTCTGATCATACTCGAAATACTCATAGTATGTTCTTATTTATCTGCCTAAAATCCTTATGGATACTGTGGTGAAATTACCGTGATACAACGTTACAATATCTCAAATTATAAAGATAACGGGTAAGATTAAAGGTAGGGATAAAAATATACGTAAGATATGCCGTGACTTCTTCACCTACGCCCGCGGTTCCTACCGCCATTCAAACTAACTAGTTAGACATGCAGACGAAACGGTCTACCCTTTTAGACGGGAGGGAAACGGAGATAAAAAAAGGAAAAATATGACTGAACACGTGTTTGAACCTAAAAGGCAAAAAGACGCAAGTTGTAGTTTAAGGAAAAAAAATTCACGCCACTAGTTGACACAATGTAAGAAATTGGTAGAAAAACAACCTTAGCTCTTGTTAGAAACAGTCATATCTTGGACGTTTTTACGGTACTTGGTTGTTTTATTTGAATTCAGCGGCAAACGCCGTGGAGAAGGGTCGAAAACAAATTTCAAAAACTAACCTTGAGAAAAGTAGGTTTTTCTTTAATAATAAAGTTATGAAAATAAAATATAGCTAGTTTGATAGCCCATCTTGAGCAGAGAAATAATATACTTTTAATTATACAGACGGACAGATAACACGGAAGATATTGACGAAAGACTGTATTGTTCACATCAGACTGGCGAACAGTTTTCTGTGCATACTTTACAAAAGCTACGTTTTGGTGTCCTTGAGCCCTAAAAATGCAAAAATCAAACTGCATTGAACTAGAGGGGAAAGTCGGGAGATAGTGGCTAAAAATAACTTAGGAGGCAGGTTTGTGTAGGTTTTGCATGTAGTTGGTCCAAAAAACAAGTGAAATTTTGGGAAAAGATAAAATGTGACCGACGTACATTTGAAAAATTGAGATGTACTTTTGACTTTATTTTCAAAATTTAAATTGAAAAGCTTAGTCTTCCGATCTGATTGGCCAACGCATTTTTATATTAGCAAGAAAGAGACGCACATTTGTGCCATTTTAAAGAAGACTGTCCAGTAACACAGTTCTTGACTGCTAGTGGTGTTTTCCAGGAAATAATAAATAAAATTCAGTGGGACGCCTTACTCTAGCCAGCAGCTCAGCTGAGTTTTGCTAGTCCTAAGTAACTGTGTTCTCAATTCTGAACTGTGGTAAGGCCAGAAAGCATTTATCTTGTTTATTTAATATTTTGAGTGATTGATACTGCCATATCATGAAACATGATTACGACAAGTGAGTGCTTGCTCTAGGTCCCCCGCCGCAGTCCAGGGCCTAGAGGCAAACTTATAATAAATAAAAACCTACATAAGACTATGGAAGGAGGATCGATTATTGACATCAGTGGAAACATATCACCCCCCTTATTTAATAGAAGAAGAAACTATTGAACATATTTCGGATGCAATGCAGTCCTGGGGAACTTGTACAAATTGATAACAACTAGGTGAGATGGGTTATGTTGGTCAGATAGATCTGAATCAGTCTGTGTAATGTTGTTTTGTGGTGTGTATGTAAGAGTGGCGCAGTGAATAGAGTACTGACACATGGCACAACTTTTGTTTCAGAATTGTGAGTTTCTGATCTGGCACTACTATTGTGCCAGATAATCTTATAGAAGTATCAAGCGAGTGTCTGTGCAGCCTAACTTATTTTACTCCAGCTAATGAGAGGAGTGGGCCACGAGAATTCTGTACTACGTCATTACAGGCCAGTAAACTGCAACCTGGCCTGCTGGAGATTCATTAACAACTCCCACCATCAATAGAGAAATAAAGATTGTACAGATCCGTTAAGATCAGCCCCTATGTTAAGGACTATGAACGGTTTTACACTTAGATTGAGCATGATGATGCCACCCCAACTAACCATCCATTACTAGTGTTCCCAGGACTTTATAGATACCATTAATATTAATCATTGTAATAATAATAGACCTATGTACAAAAGTTATATTTGATTATGCAATATATATATGCATTTCATTGATAAATACCTATCATTTCATAAGTTCTGACCAAAAGAAACATTTGGTTCAGAACTAATAAATTTTAAAAGATTTTAAATTTAAACTTAAACAGCCCGTGTTAGTTCAGTGTATTGTAGAGATTATTATTATTCTTAGACTTATTATTTACATGTGTGTGTCAGTGTATTTTATTACCTACACATTACATTTCAGTACCCTAGACTTTTAACGTAGCTAACACTCATTATAGTAGAATAGGTTTGTTTGAGGTCGTAAAGTGGTAGCAGAAAGGCCTCCTGTAACTCCCATAAACTTTTATCTCAGGAGCCTTCACAGCTGACCTCATACAGTACACTAGGTAACATATCAACCATACAATAACATCAAAAACCACTACAGATACCAGTTCCAATGTGGGATTATACTCATTCGAAAATAACATTTCATGGCGAGCATAATCAAGCTTTGTTATTACTGACCTTTATTCCACATGGATTATTTTCTACGATTTCTGCTGTACGTGTAGGAATGTTTGCTGATGACCTTCATTACGAGAATATTTTCCTTGATTAGTCAGCACTGAGATGGTCGTCAAAATGAATATAGATCAACGGCGAGATAATATGTATTATATGTCTGCTCAGATTATTGGGTTCTTCTTCTGTTTTCTTGACCATCTTGTCCCTTGCTTCAGTTACCTAGTATATTATTTTACGTAACCAAATTTTTATCTGTGTGACTTAGTAATCTGCTACTATCTCTCTGCATGTAGTTCTGAGAGTATCTCGATTTTGACAACTTAAATAACCCCTTTACGTCAAATGGAAACAATACGTCACTATCCCTGTGACACCGTAGAGGAGAGAAGTGTTAGAGACTTTACTTTACTAGATCCTGATTTATGAAGAACCAGGTAACTTTGCCGCCGAAAGGACAGCGCTCTAACCGCTTAGCCAATCGGATGCAGTGTATTCTAAAGCAGGGATCAGCAACCGGCCGATCTTGATCTACCGGTGGCTCCCAAGACAACTTTTGGTAGATCTCAAGTTTTTAACCAAGGCAACTTTTGGTAGATCTCAAGTTTTTAACCTAGGCAACTTTTGGTAGATCTCAAGTTTTTAACCTAGGCAACTTTTGGTAGATCTCAAGTTTTTAACCTAGGCAACTTTTGGTAGATCTCAAGTTTTTAACCTAGGCAACTTTTGGTAGATCTCAAGTTTTTAACCTAGGCAACTTTTGGTAGATCTCAAGTTTTTAACCTAGGCAACTTTTGGTAGATCTCAAGTTTTTAACCTAGGCAACTTTTGGTAGATCTCAAGTTTTTAACCTAGGCAACTTTTGGTAGATCTCAAGTTTTTAACCTAGGCAACTTTTGGTAGATCTCAAATTTTTAACCTAGGCAACTTTTGGTAGATCTCAAGTTTTTAACCTAGGCAACTTTTGGTAGATCTCAAATTTTTAACCTAGGCAACTTTTGAGATATCCCTCCCCCACAAGCACTTAACAGGATAGTGTCCCTGAGTTTAAAGGTTCATTCACCGCATTTCCAGTGAAAACCCTGTAAGTTAGCTTAAAACAAATTCACCTTATTCGTTAACTGTATAAGATAGAAAGTGATCTTTTCTTTGAAGTGAAGTTAACTTTCAGTAACATATTTAACTTCATTTTTTTCACCACTCCGATGATGGGATTGTAGGAAGCAGATTTTGTGGCAGAGATAAAAGTAACATATAGGTTTGAATTAATTCAAAAATCCAGATACTGTACCAAGAAACCTTAAAAGAGACATAATTTTTTATGAATGTAGATCATAAGATGGCTCAGTGGCTAAGAGGTATGGCGTCCACCTCCAATTCTAAAGGTACCAGGTTTGATTCCCGGTAGAGGGAATATAATTTATGAATTATGTTTCTTTCAGAACCAGTGGTCCTAATGATATCATACTCCCCCCTGGTCTCCTGGGTAGTGAGATCGGATGCCTAGCCTTTTCGGATAAGGGTGTAAAAATAGGAGGTCCCGTGAGGAAGTTGCGCATGTTAAAAAAACCCACGGAAGTTGGAAATCGTAAACAGTGGCCCTAATACAGCTGCCCTGGCAAAAATAAAAATAAAAATTAGAAATCTACCTACTACAAACATGTTTATAGAATGTGTGATTCCTGTATACCCACATTGGGATTCTCGTTGTTGCTACGGATTCGTGCACTGTGCTGAGGTTCTCCTTGTGTGATCTAAGGGAGGAGATCGGAGCACTGATGGAGTTGTCCGTGTGCAATGAAGATGGTCCTTAAAACCAACATCAAACCAAACGAAACCAAACCTAACCAACATCAAACCAAACCAACATCAAACCAAACCAACATCAAACCAAACGAAATCAATTGATTGGTAAAAGAAATATTTACTCACGTCACTCGTCAGTCTGTCCGCGCTGACGTCACTAGTCAACTGGTCTCCGGACTGGGCATTGTTGCTCCCTGTTACACTGTCCCCTATGTCGGCCATGAAGGCCTGGTTTTCAAAAATTAGCGATTCTCCTCTCCCCTTATCTTTGTCTCCAGACGTCACAGACACGAGTGGCTCCCCTTGATGCGACGCCCCCTTGTCGTCTGCTTCCGCATTGTCTGAAAGTCGCCCGGTTAATTCGTCCGGTTTTGCTGCTGATGGAACATCCGATTCGTGATGACTACCTGAGGATGAACAAGTATCGTTTCAATAATAACCGATAATTATTATTTAGTTGTCATGTCTAATAAATCTAGTCGATGGATTTTGTTTTTATGTTTTTGTCATAGCTAATGGTGCATGCCTTGTGAAGTCCGCGGTGGTCTCAGTGAAGATATAAGAAAGAATTGCTCCACAGCTCCCTTAGGCTTGTGGTAAAGAGGCGAGTAATATTAGTTTATACATGGAGGCTGGCAGCCTCATCAAATACAAACATTGCTACATAAACTACTGCTGTATACGTTGATACAGGCTTCCTGCAAGAGGACTAACTTTTGTAATGGCCTATGCTCCATAAGGAACGAAAAGGAATTGAAGGAGAAATCTTATATGCAGTCATGAATTATATATATATATAAATGTGTGTGTATGAATATATATATATGTGTGTGTGTGTGTGAAAAAAAATATATATATATATATATATATATATATATATATATATATATATATATATATATATATATATATATATATATATATATATATATATATATATATTCTTTTTAAACTTTGAACCTAAAATAATATAACCTTTATCCAGGCCACTCTATGCCCCCCCCCCCCCCCCCCCCCCACCACCCCACCACCTTCCCACAGTCAAGAATGTCAGGAGACTCCCTACAACGCTTAAAGACAACTATGTTACTATGATCTGGAAAACAAATAGGAATTTCACAAAGACTTCATCATTTGGCAGTATAAACAGCTATCAAAAATATTTTGATGTAAAGATTTAATGTATCAAAAGAACCGTCAAAATATACTTGACTGTTCGCTCTCATATAGCCACATCTATCTGACGGGGAAAAAAGGAAGCCTTATAGCAGACATTGCCGTAGGGGAGTAGAGTGTTAGAGACGTCACAATACTAGGTCCAGTTTTTTTATGAGGTGGGTTGACCAGTTCGCTTCCCCACTGCCTTTGCCTTCCCTATCTCAAAAGTAGCAATCACCCATTTACAGCTGGGTAGACTGAAGATTGACACTAACAGTTTTCTATTCAGGACCCGGTAACAGTGGGACAACAGGAAAGCGCTCTTAGCCAATTGAATGCACACATTTCTCACTGATATCTCCATGGACTTAGCCCCATCTATCTCTTTCGTAAAGCAGGTCAGTCTGAAGCGTCTGTCTCGACAAACTGATTGTCCTACAAGCAGCTTGATAAATGCCTTGTGGAAAGCACTGAACGACACACACAGAGACCATGTGTCCCTTAAGAAATAAGTCTAAACGATAAATATAAAACCAATCAGTGAAGTTATAGACTAACCTTTGATTTCAATAAAGCAAACTGGGAGTTCTTCAAATTAAAGTTAAGTAACCTCAGTACAGTCTGTTTCTCTCACTGGGCCGATATTCCCGGAGGACACGTTCTGCTGTTTATTTTGTTCCCGACATAGACCTTTTATTTTTAATACGCCGTTAAGCGTCAAGGGAAGAAATAGTGTTCCTTCTTGTGAGCGAAAGGGAGGGGGGGCATATACTTTCTGCCAACATTAATACAGTGTTGCTGTTAGGTTTCATAAAACACTGTTTATTGAACTACGTCTCGGTTCGGCCCATAGTATGCTCGAACACTAAACGGTCTCTGGAAAACTGCAGAGGTGGCAGCAGAAATATGAAACGATAAAATTAACATCTTGGGACTGTCTGAAAAAAAAAAAAAAACGTAAGTATGACAGTTCGACGAAGTAAGAAAAGTTGTGATTTTCCGTGTCCCTACATAGTTGATGCATGGTTCATTTCATTAATTACCTGATTTCTTTATTTCTTCTTCGTCCTGTTATGGTGACATCAGCACAATTTCTCAGACGACTAATCTGTCATGCCATAATCCTTGCTACGTGTTCACTTGTCAGTAAGTTCGTTTTTCTACGTTAACACTGTTGCTGTTAAGTGAAAATGGAACTTTACGGTCTAATCACCTTAGTTGAGTGGGTACTAAGTGTACGTTGTGACAACACTAAACTAGAAAGCTTTAGACTGAGTGAGTTCAGTTTAGGCTCAGGACTTCTGTATTTAGATTTCAGCATGCTAACATCATTCTGTTTCAATGGACTAACTAGTGAAAGATATTCCTAATGGAATATTTCATCTGCCACTTATCAATTTGGACTTACTTTTCTACCCAACCGACACGAAATCTTGGGTTAACAATAATTAACTTGATCCAAACTGGCAGTCAAGTAACTGAAATATATTCTTATCCCATTGGAATGCAGGTGCTCTTTAGTTCCCGGGGAGTTTCTGAAGATACAAAGAAAGAAAAGCACTACTGTTCCCCCAGGCATGTCGTACAAGGCTCTAACATGTTGTTGTGCAGGTAGTTGGCAACCTCACTATGTAAAACAAATTGCTTTAAAAACCATCACTGCAAGAACATGTGACTGCTTAGTGCATGCCGGGAGGAACGAGCTACAGTGCTGGCTCCGTGACGATTATTTTTATTTGGGGCCACGGGACCGGCTACCCAATCCTGCAGAAACTTGAAGCCGAAAAACTTCAACATCAACAATGACAAATTAACTAACGCGGATATTTTAAGAAACTGAGCCGAAGAAGAACAGGAGCCAGACAACAAACGGATAAACGGACATACCTCGAATGAAAAATTCAGAACAGGGTGGTTTGGGGGTGAATTTATTGAAGGTATATGCTCCTAAGAGAGCTAAGAGGTAATGATAATGATGATTTATTACATGACTGCGTAGATACTGTATATATGTTCTCTCTGAATGGTACCAGTAGAATAACACCTTCAGTTGAAATGAATACCAGTGGGTCGTGTTCTTCCATGTCATCCTAGTAGGTCACCAACGTCGTTGGGGTTAGGATTAAGGCTAGGGTTTAAGGTTAGGGTACCTAAACCTACCCCTTAGCCCTTTATACTGCGTCTCTACATTCTTTTTAAATGCCGTATCGAACAGATGGCCCACTGTCCTTCATTTCAACCACACCTTCAGTAACCGGAAATAACTAAATTCGCGCTGTAGGTTACTATTTACAATTCGTCTACAGTTTTAACATAATGCATAACACTTGTCTTTGATCCACAATCACTAAGCATTTATTTTAGCTCTTGGTAACCATTGATAACACAACTTAGAGATGTATGGCAGCAGGAAAAATAATCAGCATAATTGCAGCATCGAACAGTTAGCGTGACAAAGATGCATCGGTCTGTCGTCTGTGGCAGATTCAGCCATGCGAATACGGAAGGTAGATGTTCTTGTAATAACTTTAGTGTCCAAGGGCACGCGAGTGTTTCTGAATATGGAGTGCACAGTAAATCATGTTTGATGACAGCCTGAGTTTTAAAATGGACATAGTCAGGCAAACTGTGTCTAAGGGTTCATCATAATCACCCTTCAGCTACGCCTCGAATTCTAGATGTACCAGGTTCGATTCCCAGTAGAGGGAATATAATGTATGGACATTTTTTTTCAGAACCAGTGGTCTTATTGATGTCAACCCCCCCCCTCTTTTTCTTCTTCCCCCCCCCTCCCTTTGGTCTCATGGATAGTGAGATCGGATGCCTAGCCTTCTCGGATAAGGGCGAAAAAATAGAAGGTCCCGTGTGCAAGTTGCGCACGTTAAAAATCCCATGGCAATTAAAATCATAAAGAGTAGGCCATAAGGCCGCTGCCGTGGCAAAATTTACAAATTAGAAACCTACCCACCAAATATATTTATAGAATGTGTGATTCCTATATACACACATTTGATTCTCACCGGTGCTACGGAGTTCGTGCACTGTACTGAGATCCTCCTTGTGTGATCTAAGAGAGGAGATCGGAGCACTGATGGCGTTGTCCACGTGCAATAAAGAAAGTCCTTAAAACAAAACCCTTCAGCTCCCCACTGAGCATGGGCCTTCAGTAAACGTATACCAAATCTTCCTGTCACGTGCCATCAGCTCAATGTCTTTACATGTCTTCTTAATCCCCTTCATGTCTGTTTCCAGTTATCTTCTCCGTCTGTTGTTTTGTTTCCCTCTACCTGTCTTACCCGGAAGATTCCACAACAATGGCTGCCTTGTAATGCTGTCTGCAGGTTTCTTCAATGCGTTTATCTTTTTTATGTTAATGATATTTATTTATACAGTAGAACTCCATTTATCCGAACCCCATGGGACCGAGCATCGTTCGGATAATCAAATGTTCGGATAATTGGATTACATAATGTATCGAGTACATGTACACATATTTCTAAAAATAATTAACCATCACAAGGAAAATACACTATAAAACATATTTACTTGTACTGTAATAATAATACCCACACTGTATTAGATCACTGTATGTCGTGGTTGAGTTAGAGTGAAGAGTATTTGTCGAGTTGGACAACTGTAGTGAAATCGACAAGGGATAGTGGACTGACAGAGTTATAGATTACACACACAGAAAGGTGTAAATAGGAGATGGACTTGAGACAACCTGGAAGAAGATTTACCAAAATGATCTCTCTCTCCAAGCCTCAACTCACTTATGTCTGTCTAAGCACCTCCTGCTCTCAACTCTTTTCTCTTATCATACATAGAGATTATAGTAAAGAGCTAAAAATACAAATATGGATGGAAAGGTCGTGAACAGCGCATTAATAAATGTGTAAAATTTATTAAAGAAGAAAAGCATGAAAATAATGCATATCATCACAACAACATAAAATTACCTCAATAATCAAATATTCATCAATAATCATATACACCAACAACCACACACACAGATCACCATTCATAAAACCTGTAGAACAAAAAGAGATAAATAATCGAGTGACAGTCCTTCGGTTTTCGGGGACCAGCTGAAGTAACTCCAGTAAGTGGTGTTTTCGTATATATCCTCCATCGGTGATGGAATTAACCTGAATAACATCACTGTATAGGCGCTATCGTTGGTGACCCGCCCCCCCCTACTGGCGCGAGTTGGGCCGGGGGGCGCTGTTTATCTCCTGCTGACGTGCGAGGTTTTAAGTATCCAGGAAATACACCAGAAGAAGTCACTTGAGGACAAAGAGACCCAGGCGCGCTTATCCGGCGCAAGGCTCCGCTTGGCTGTGAATCCTGTTTAAACTGGTTTGGCTGTGGTTTGCTGAGTGCCCCGTTTAGGCACAAAAAAGGCGGGTGAGATGGAATTCTGCTATAGGCATGCTGGGCGGGTTTGATATTCTGGAAGCCGCAATGCTCTGGCTGGTAATCCAATAGGCGAGTAGAGAACTACTACTGCGTTTGGCGATTCCAGATTTAGCGTTGGCTCCGTTGCACTGCGTGAGCTTAACTTGGCGTTGACAAAAAGGGGTTTTGATTCAGGAACGGGGTGTGACGATTCGTGACGCTAGCGGTATTCAGAACCCTCTAGATCTAAGAGAATATTTCGTTCTTCGCCTGACTGGAATCTGCTCTCGCGAGTCGGTCTCCCTGAAACTGAGACCCAAAAGAGACACCTTTTAACTTCAAGCAACGCTAAAATCACACTAACTTTATACAGAAAGTTTCGCTCCACTATGGGATTAGATTTATTGTAGTTATTGCTATGATAGTTTAGGGCTGTCTTTAACCATGTCTCCTGTTCCTTAAAAATATCAATTATCAACACGCGCCCGCATAGGCTTAATATCTTTTGCACACCCATGTAACTGTCATTAAATATTCTGACAGCAAAATCTACTCCTCTTCTCCCAATCTCAATATACAGGAAACCTAACCAGTAGTTACAGTTAAATGGATATGCTTATTCATCTTACAACATTAAATGAATTTACATAAACAGATTACAGCATGTGACATTACACAATAAGTAATATGTCCCTTTGGGAAAATATATTAATATTCCACACAATGAGTACAAAGAGAATGCAATGTTCTTGCTATAATAATACAATTGTGGCTGAATCATAAGATATAATTATATCTATGCCTGGTGACTGCTTTCTGTGAAAGTTATAGACTAGTGCCTAGCCACACAAGTAAGCATAAAATGATTCTCCCTTGCCACTAAAAATATCTATCAAAAAGGAATAAGTGACTATTTCCTATAATCCAGAGTTATTATCTGCATCTCACTATTCAGTTTTTAAGTGAACAATCCACACCTGGCATTATCTTACAGAAATGACAGTTAATTTTGCTGACTCTTAACCCAATGGTAAGCATTCGTGGACTGATTCTATGCCTAATATCTGTTATAGTAAGTTTAACATTTAACCCATGATGAACCGTAACAGTGTAAGCACCACTTAATAGGCCGTAGACAGCGCTACCTTATCACTGAATAAATTACTAGGAGAAGTCCTCAGAAATAAATTCACTTCCCTAACAGATATATATAAAAGCTAACATGAATCTAATATAATAATTATAAGATATGTTTACTCACCCCGAGAAAATGCCAAGAAATAGGCCAAAAACATTTAGTTCTGTGTTAATGTTTGCCTTATTTCCATAATGGTCTATCTCGGGCCAGGAAATCCTACGAGTGTGTTTGACGTAGTAAAATTTCAAATCTTATAGCTTACAAAGGACGCTCCCCCCGGACACCTGCCTAACCTGATTCTACAGATGTATTGGCGTAATGCGTAATAGAGTAAGACAAAAGAAATCGTGCGAAAGTTCCCCAGGCCTCAAAGGGTACCAGCCGCTCGTCATCAAACGTTTTAAAGCGACCAGAGAAATTCCCCTGTTGGGACCACAGAGGGTACCCGCCGCTAACGAACCGTTTCTTTCTCAGAAACCGTCTTGGCTCGTTCTAACACTTAAAGCGGACCCGAGAAATGTTTCTCTGGTCGAACAGGTGCGTTTAGATAACATTACGTCTAGCGTTAGCTGACCGCAGCTGGCCAGCGTAAACAACCTCGGGTGGGGTTTGAGAGGGTGAGAAAGTTTGGCCACAAAGGTAGAAAAGGAAAGAAAAAGAAAATACAAAATGTCTCGGAAAACAGAACATTTAAAGGAGTAATCAAATTATGGACAAGATGGTAAAATAAATTATCTTTCACGTGACAAGTGCCCCCCCTTTTTAAAGTTCGAGGAATACGGACAAAAATGACAGTAATTTATCTTTTCCATCGTCTTTAGTTACCTGTCAATGGAACATCCTATACTCATAAAACCAAATACGTTTCCAATTTCTGTCTGTCTGTATGACTAGCTCCGAGTTCATTTCTTTTCTTCCCTCTGTCTAATAGACGTTCAGCGAATGGGATTTTGCGAGGCCAGTCGGCACTGACGCCTTCCGTTTCCGTGTGAACCTGACCTTGCTTCCGCAATTCGCTGTGCCTGTTTATGGTCCGGAAAATTATCCGCACCTGTTGTGAGTTTCGGCCCCGCCTGAACTCACTGGCCACTGCGTAGATAATCCGCCTGTTACATGCAGTGTAATCGTTGCTGGACTCGGGCTGTTTAATTTTCGTTATGGGTTTACCTGTCGCGGACTTGAATAACCCTGTATAGCTGCAGTCTATAGGGACTTTTCGCGCGCGTGTAACCCTAGTTGGTAAATAAAGCCGTTCGTTGGCCGAAGAAATGCTAGCATTTTCCTTCTGCCTCTCCACACCTACTCCGCTGTTTCGGCGGGAGCATTGATCAATCTTCAGACCTGTGCCGTCTAAAGGCGGGTCTGGAGCTTTCCTTGCCTTGCCAGTCACAACTCTGGCTTGGTCAACGGAAATGATCAAGTTGTTCTGTAATGGCCTGGCGGAGGCGACTACTTTGCTGTCCATCAGTGGGGTTGAGACCACTGGAATAATGCGATTTGAATGAGAAAACTCTGCTGCCTGAAGCAAAGAGTAATCGATCGCATTCTGGGGTTCTAATAAATCATAACAGATCTCCGTAGCTTCTATCCGTGAAGACAGATAGGTAATATCTGCTAGTTGCAGAGTTTGTTGAGTCGCTTTCCCATTACTAGCATGACGTGAGCCAAGGCTCTCAACCATGGCTACTTGTATAGTAGTAAGGCAGCTTTTCTCACTGTCTTCTGCCCTGAGAAGTGTGAGAGACTCAAATGGAATACCAGGGATCCCTTCGCCTGGAACCCTGTGTCCACCATAAACGTCAACTTTGCCCTCCCCTGAGGAAGTTACTGGCGTCAGTTGAACTTTGTCCTGCAATGCGAGATCCACTTCCTGGTTGACAGGCCCCGCAGACTGCATGCAAAAGACTGGACGGTTTGAGATCCCGTTTGATCGCGAAGTGCCCGAGAGAAAACTCTCGGTGTGTTTTTCCAAAGTTCCTTGGAACGGTTTGGAAAGTTTAACCCTTTTAGCAGGCGACTTATTCTTGCACCTTTTAAGCTCAGGGTGATAAGAGGAGCGGCGCCTCCTTCCTACGATCGTTGAGTTGGAGGGATACGCCTCTGCATATGGTTTTTCGCTGTCCGGCCGGGAATCTTGCGAAATATAACGTGATAGGGTGTGGCTCCCTTTTCTTGACGTCACGTGTCGGTTAGGTGCTGCTCGGTCTGGAGCATGAGAGGCTCGGGGTTCGCCGCTTGCCAGACGGGAACAATCCGTATTACAATGCTTGTTAGCACCTCTCTCACCTTTGAGCAGTTTCCATGCCTGGGAACGTTGCGTAATTTTCCCCGTGGCCTTAGGTCTGCTATCCCGACGTAAATTCTTTCCTTGTTTGGGCTTCGGATCCAAGTCCAAAGGAAAGTCAATTTTCTGGAGTTGGGGTTCGGTTTTAGCAGGCAAGTTTTCTTTCATGGGCGCAAGGTTTGCAGGGGCGTTGACCGTTAAAGGCACAGTAGAAGGGGAATTAGAGTGACTACATTTAGTATCTGTTTTCATCCTCCGAATTTGGCTATCCAGTTCATTCATTCTGATTTGGTGTAGCCTGCTCCTTTCTTGGCTTTCTCTGTCCCTTTCTTGGCGCTCTATTTCCCATTGCTTGTCCCGTTCTTGTTGCTCCATTTCCAATTTCTTGTCCCGTTCTTGTCTTTGCTTTTCCCTTTGCTTCTCATCTTCTATCACTTCTTCTACATACTGTCGGGTGAATGCTTCACTCTCCCCAGTTTGTTTACAGGACCATGCCAAGATTAAACGGCTGTCAAACCAATTGTCTACCTCGTATTGATCCTGCAGGCTTACTGCAAATTCTAGAAAGGGCTGGATTTCGCTATCCTTGTACTCCATGTACTTAGCTACCTCGAGGGCAATCCTATGCACTTTATCTAGATCGGCCATTATATCAGGGTGAGCAAACACTATAGAAGAATAGAACCTAGAGATCTTAGTTACCTAGTCCACTAGGTGCTGATTAACTTAATAATCAATAAAATCTAGGCTAGCCTGGGAACTTTAAAAAACAAGAAAATTTGTAGCTACTCTGATCGACAAGCAAACCCAAAAAACTCCAAAAAAATGTAAGTGATGTAAAACTTACTATCACTTCACCCCAGTTCTGTCAGTACTAAGCTATTGAGAGGATTGGTTACTATCGTCCGAATGAATACCCTCCCTTGGTACAAATGCAAGCTAGTAACTGACTATCTGTAGCTTCTTATCTCAGATTAAAGAGCTACTCCTGAAAAAATATTAACCCTTAAAAAAATTTTTTTTCTGACTTTTACAACAATAGTCGTCAGATTTGTCAACCAAAAACTCAGCAGTGATACCATCAACCTTTACCAGCTGTCTCATGTGTAGCATGAACAATAAATGTAACTTAATATTTATGATTGCTGTGGAGAAAAAACGCTGTTCCGACTTCCTCCAAAAGAAATAGTTCGATATGTCTAGGGGAAAGAAATTCCTATAATCTGCCGAACACTAAACTCTAAGAATCAGAATAGAATCTTGTGAGAGATTCCTACCAGACTGCAACCTCATCTGTTGCGATTGCTGCAGATGTAGTTCAAATTCCGCGGCGAGACCCCATTTGTTGTGGTTGATGGGTTCTAGAATCTCGGACGAGCCAAACCATTTGTCGTGGTTGAGTTAGAGTGAAGAGTATTTGTCGAGTTGGACAACTGTAGTGAAATCGACAAGGGATAGTGGACTGACAGAGTTATAGATTACACACACAGAAAGGTGTAAATAGGAGATGGACTTGAGACAACCTGGAAGAAGATTTACCAAAATGATCTCTCTCTCCAAGCCTCAACTCACTTATGTCTGTCTAAGCACCTCCTGCTCTCAACTCTTTTCTCTTATCATACATAGAGATTATAGTAAAGAGCTAAAAATACAAATATGGATGGAAAGGTCGTGAACAGCGCATTAATAAATGTGTAAAATTTATTAAAGAAGAAAAGCATGAAAATAATGCATATCATCACAACAACATAAAATTACCTCAATAATCAAATATTCATCAATAATCATATACACCAACAACCACACACACAGATCACCATTCATAAAACCTGTAGAACACAAAGAGATAAATAATCGAGTGACAGTCCTTCGGTTTTCGGGGACCAGCTGAAGTAACTCCAGTAAGTGGTGTTTTCGTATATATCCTCCATCGGTGATGGAATTAACCTGAATAACATCACTGTATAGGCGCTATCGTTGGTGACCCCCCTACTGGCGCGAGTTGGGCTGGGGGACGCTGTTTATCTCCTGCTGACGTGCGAGGTTTTAAGTATCCAGGAAATACACCAGAAGAAGTCACTTGAGGACAAAGAGACCCAGGCGCGCTTATCCGGCGCAAGGCTCCGCTTGGCTGTGAATCCTGTTTAAACTGGTTTGGCTGTGGTTTGCTGAGTGCCCCGTTTAGGCACAAAAAAGGCGGGTGAGATGGAATTCTGCTATAGGCATGCTGGGCGGGTTTGATATTCTGGAAGCCGCAATGCTCTGGCTGGTAATCCAATAGGCGAGTAGAGAACTACTACTGCGTTTGGCGATTCCAGATTTAGCGTTGGCTCCGTTGCACTGCGTGAGCTTAACTTGGCGTTGACAAAAAGGGGTTTTGATTCAGGAACGGGGTGTGACGATTCGTGACGTTAGCGGTATTCAGAACCCTCTAGATCGAAGAGAATATTTCGTTCTTCGCCTGACTGGAATCTGCTCTCGCGAGTCGGTCTCCCTGAAACTGAGACCCAAAAGAGACACCTTTTAACTTCAAGCAACGCTAAAATCACACTAACTTTATACAGAAAGTTTCGCTCCACTATGGGATTAGATTTATTGTAGTTATTGCTATGATAGTTTAGGGCTGTCTTTAACCATGTCTCCTGTTCCTTAAAAATATCAATTATCAACACGCGCCCGCATAGGCTTAATATCTTTTGCACACCCATGTAACTGTCATTAAATATTCTGACAGCAAAATCTACTCCTCTTCTCCCAATCTCAATATACAGGAAACCTAACCAGTAGTTACAGTTAAATGGATATGCTTATTCATCTTACAACATTAAATGAATTTACATAAACAGATTACAGCATGTGACATTACACAATAAGTAATATGTCCCTTTGGGAAAATATATTAATATTCCACACAATGAGTACAAAGAGAATGCAATGTTCTTGCTATAATAATACAATTGTGGCTGAATCATAAGATATAATTATATCTATGCCTGGTGACTGCTTTCTGTGAAAGTTATAGACTAGTGCCTAGCCACACAAGTAAGCATAAAATGATTCTCCCTTGCCACTAAAAATATCTATCAAAAAGGAATAAGTGACTATTTCCTATAATCCAGAGTTATTATCTGCATCTCACTATTCAGTTTTTAAGTGAACAATCCACACCTGGCATTATCTTACAGAAATGACAGTTAATTTTGCTGACTCTTAACCCAATGGTAAGCATTCGTGGACTGATTCTATGCCTAATATCTGTTATAGTAAGTTTAACATTTAACCCATGATGAACCGTAACAGTGTAAGCACCACTTAATAGGCCGTAGACAGCGCTACCTTATCACTGAATAAATTACTAGGAGAAGTCCTCAGAAATAAATTCACTTCCCTAACAGATATATATAAAAGCTAACATGAATCTAATATAATAATTATAAGATATGTTTACTCACCCCGAGAAAATGCCAAGAAATAGGCCAAAAACATTTAGTTCTGTGTTAATGTTTGCCTTATTTCCATAATGGTCTATCTCGGGCCAGGAATCTTCTACGAGTGTGTTTGACGTAGTAAAATTTCAAATCTTATAGCTTACAAAGGACGCTCCCCCCGGACACCTGCCTAACCTGATTCTACAGATGTATTGGCGTAATGCGTAATAGAGTAAGACAAAAGAAATCGTGAGCGGACCCGAGAAATGTTTCTCTGGTCGAACAGGTGCGTTTAGATAACATTACGTCTAGCGTTAGCTGACCGCAGCTGGCCAGCGTAAACAACCTCGGGTGGGGTTTGAGAGGGTGAGAAAGTTTGGCCACAAAGGTAGAAAAGGAAAGAAAAAGAAAATACAAAATGTCTCGGAAAACAGAACATTTAAAGGAGTAATCAAATTATGGACAAGATGGTAAAATAAATTATCTTTCACGTGACACTGTATCACCAAAATCTTTTATTACACTGCAGTGCATGTACTACTTGTATTAATTATTTTTGTTAAGAAAGAGAAATGTTTTCAAAATAACATTACAAACGATTCAAAACCAGGCGCAACTTACGTATATATGTACTTGCACAGATGTAGCCCACTATTCAAAATAATGAGGAATCCTCTTTTGCACCAAACTGGATAGTCTCCTTTTGGCTGCTAAGTCCCGCATTCTCTTCAACAGCAGAAGCTGTGTAGGACAGCTGTCATCTTCTTGCTCGTACCAAGCCATCGCTGTTTCTAGTGCTATAAAGCCCTCTTCAGGACTTGGTCGACGTTTTGGTTTTTCTTCATAATCTACAAGTGCATCATGTACTTCTGAGGTGTCTTCATCATCGGTCACTACATGTATTTGGTTTTCTTCTTGCACAAAAGACAAAATTTCTTCATCGTTCAAAAACTGAAAACCAGAATCATTATCATCTTCTAGCCACATGTGTGCATCATCTTTGTCACAGTCCGAAAATCCGGGCATTGCTTGAAACAGTTCCACAACTTCATTTATACAATCATCATTTGTGTCCACTGCAGTAGTTTCATTTCCTCCTTTTTTCCCAAGCAATCTACTCCAAGCCTTGTTGAGATTATCTTGTGACAGGGTGGTCCAAGCATCAGCTAACATATAGCAGCAGTCTTTGATATTAAGCTTTTTGGAAAACGCCACCACACTTTCTTCATCTTCAGCGAACAATAAACGACGCAGGACTTCCTTCTTGTACATCTTTTTAAGCTTTGCTATAACACCCTGATCCACTGGTTGAATCAGTGCTGTTACATTGGGAGGCAGAAAAATTACTTTAAAATTTGCATCAACTGCATTCAATGTATCCTTCTCTGGATGAGATGGTGCATTGTCCAGTAGAAGAATTACTTTTCCAGTTTTCTTTTCTTGTTCTCTCAACCTCTTCACATTTGGGATGAACTGATTTGTATACCAATCAAGAAATATTTCATTATTCATCCAAGCACTCTTCTGTGCTTTGTAACACAATGGGAGACATGTCACATTCTTTAAACAACGTGGTATTTTAGCTTTGCCGATCATTAGCACCGGTAAACGATGACTTCCACTGGCATTAGCGGCTACCAAAATTGTTACTCTCTCTTTGCACTTTTTAAACCCAGGGGCAGCTGCTTCGCGCTGAGATGCAAGTGATTTTTTAGGCAATGATTTCCAGTATAAGCCAGTCTCATCGGCATTATACACATCATCGAGTGAATAACCTTCTTCTTCCAAAAAAGCCAAGAATGTTTCTTTAAAATTTTTAGCGGCAGTTGCATCGCTAGATAAAGATTCCCCTTGAATCTCCAATTCTCGTATGCCATGACGAGATTTAAAGTTTCTTAACCATCCCTGGCTAGCCTTAAAGTCAGGAGAACCGTCAAGTTGATTGTTGAACTGAAGTGCCTTTTCACACAACAGAGAACCAGAGATAGGTTCCCTTTTGCTTCTTCTTTGCACAAACCATATATACAAAGCCTCTTCCAATTTCACATCTTTCGCATTTCTCATGGTTTTACGTTTCTTCGACCAATTTTCACTATCAAATTTCGATGCAAAACTCATAATTTTATCCTTGTTACTTTTGATGTCAGAGACGGTAGCTTTCCCAACATTGAAAATCCTCGCAAGTGAAGACACAGTTTCACCTTGTCCTAGTCTCTTGATAATTTTCTGTTTTCGTTTCAATTGACAAAACATTGCGGTTCCTTTTATATGCTTTAGGCCTACTGGAAGATGCCATATCGCACAGAGAAATACTTGTACACCAAAATTATTCTGCTGTAGTAGCAGACACAATTATTTTAAGTTGAACTGTCTGTTTAGCCAGTGTTCTACCTAGAACGCACACGTACACTGGATTGATAAACCAGATATTAACTGACTTTATGATCTAACTGACTTCCTGTACGTAAGCGACCGACCATTTGCCATCCCATTCTCTACAAATTGGTCGCACACATTTGAAGTTTGCCGCATCAAAAGATTCAGAATTTTAGTCTAACGTGACTGTGGCATCTGATTTTTTTTTTTCTGGAAAAAGTGTTCGGATAATTGGATGTTCGGATAATTGGGGTTCGGATAAATGGAGTTCTACTGTATAAATATATTTTTTCGGTAGTCGGAGTGGCTAAGAGGTGTAGCGTCCGCTTCGAATAAAAAAAAGGTTACGGGTTCGCTTCCCAGTACAGGGAATGTCATTTATGGAAATTTTCTTTCAGAACCAGTGGGTTACGATTGAAATCGACACATACTTGTATATTGTGACTCTTGTATTGAGCTAGACAAGGCTCTATTTATTATATCTTTTACGGAATTACGCCGTAAAGGAATATGACGTCATACCGATACGGCAAGATAAGCAGAAGCCAGTTCTGTGCATAAATTATCTTCGCGTCTGCTGGTGGTCTTCTACCATTGTGTTTTATGGCGAGTGGATGCATGTGTGTATGCTCCTGACTTTCAGTGTATATCCCCGAGTTATTCCATCACTAATACATCAAGATCTTCTGTGAGGTGTATCTAGTTATCTGCATTTACAGCGAGTATAGTTCCTCAGTGTCAAGTGTCTTCTTCTTCTTGCGATCGCATCTTTGATGATTACACCGTCAGACGAGTTCCTCAGTGTCAAGTGTGAATATTTATATTAAAAATATGGAGAATGAAAAGGACAGCGTTTCAGACTTGAACGAACTGCCTAGAATCATATCGACGATAGCATATTGTATGCCATTGTATATTGGCCTGAACTGTACTGAATTTGGAGCTGCGTTTGAAATCTTAATAAGAATGTATACCGTCCACTTCATCCGTTGTGGCTCAGATAATTATGATTGATGTTGGCTTGTTTCGTTGTCTGATACGACTACTACCCCTAGAAGTGAACTTGGTCACAGCAACCATCCTGTCACTAAAAATGAACATTATCATATAAACAGACACGTAACACAGTAGTTCCTAATGATGTCATACTCCTCCCCTGATCTCCTGGGTAGTGAGATCGGTCGCAAAGCCTTCTAGGATACGGACAAAAAAAAATTAGGACGTCCCGTGTGCAAGTTGCGGACGTTAAAAATCCCTTGGCAGTTGGAAATCGTAAAGAGTAGGCCATACGGCCTCTGCCCTGGCAAAATTTAAAACTTAGGAAAACCTACCTACCCATCACACAAAAATATTTATAGAATGTGTGAATCCTGTATACACACAGTGGTATCCTCGCCGGTGCTACGGAGTTCGTGCACTGTGCTGAGATCCTTCTTGTGTGATCTAAGGGAGGAGATCGAATCACTGATGGCGTGCAATAAAGATGGTCCTTAAACCAAAAAAACCAAATGCCTTATATCTCTCTGTCTACGCTCTCAAATGCATCTTCAACAAAAACAAAAGCCACACTTAATTAGACCGATCCCCGAACATGACTTAGCTAGAAAGCCTCATCAGAAGGCGGCAAATGATATACGAAGAAGCGAACAATGAAAAGTTAGGGAAAAGTAAGAAAGAAAAAAAAAACACAAAGAACTTATTAAAAAGGGATTTATCTTCCGAATTTCAGAGATGAGGACAGATGAATCTCAATAAGAAGACAGAAGGAATAGAAGGGAGAAGGGCAAAGAAAAGAAAGGTATAAAGCGCCGAAAGGGTCGACGTTATTAACGCCGTGCGAGGCTCGATAAAGGACACTTCAAAGAACTAACATAAAGATCGGGTACTATTTCAAGCAGCTTACAACCCTAGCATACCAGGACGCTGCAAATCCCAGCAAATCCCATTTAATGTGCCCCAAACCCGATAGCATTCTTGTACAAGTACACTGATTACGAGACATATACAGACTCAACGATCAACAAGACTAGCAACAAGAAAACTAAATATAACTAAGTGTAATAAATAGAATTCATTACGATAATATCAACATATGGAGACAAGAAATGGAGATAGACATTAAAATTATGGAAAGGAAAAGGAGACGGCTCTGGCATTAGGCGTGGGGCAGAATGGCTTGGCGTGAAAATATTTATAGAACGTGCGATTCTTGTATACACACATTGGGTCATCGCCGGTGCTACGGAGTCCGTCTACTGTACTGAGATCCTCCTAGTGTGATCTAGCCGAGGAGATCGGAGCATTGATGGAGTTGTCCGTGTGCAGTGAAGATGGTCCTGGAAAAAAAAAAAAACAACCCTCCCACTTTGCACAGGAAACAGTAGTCAGACTTGGCCCACTAGCATTGTTAAGATGACTGAAGACCGCGAGTTTGATGAATCAGCACACGGGAAAGATCGATATTACTATACTGTCACCTATCAGGAAAACACCATGACATACGATGCCGAGAATCCGAATACACGTGGAGCTGCGAAAAAAGCGCAGTGCCTTCAGCAATAACACTAGTTGAACTCAAACAGTATCACGTGGAAGAACAATACAGAACATTAATTACGGTATTCAAAATTTGGAAGACATTTATTCTGAACATAATGGCGTTCTGATAATTTTAAGGATCAATATCTATAGTTGAAAAAAGAGTCCGGCATAGAATAAAGATGAAAGCCGTGTCTAAGCAGTATGGTCCTGCAGGTCAACATCACAATTTCCATTTTCACTCCTTACGGAGATAAACCGCCACAGCAGCTGGTTCTCTTGCAGGAAGCCTGCACAGAGGCATTCATGTACACCTACTGTGGTGATTTCCATAGCAATATGGTTTACATGAAAAGGTTGCCTGTCCCGTGCACAACCTCACACTATTCACTTTTTACATGTAGTATTAGGCCCATTCTTTCTTTGTCTCGTCAGCGAGCCCAGAAAAACTGTACACGGCGCAGTCTTATAGAAGCAGAAATAAAATTTCCTTATCTCTCCGTAGATGTTATGTTTACATACGTTCAGAAATAAAACCAGTCATGAAATGCCAAATCGTATCTGCATATATTCGAACGTGCTGATAAGAAATAAAAAGGCTCTTAGCTAATGAGCAATGCGCATGCTATGGGGAAATGGTTGCGGACGCCATTAACTCAGCTTCCTAAATTCTGGGATATACTTTCTTTTCCATTTCTGGCAGCATCGGACATGTTTACGTTACTCTTAATTTACTAGGTCTGGAATCTGTATTGTCCTTTACCTGTCATAACTGGAATCTGTATTGTCCTTTACTTGTCATAACTAGAATTTGTACTGTCCTGTACTTGTCATAAATGGAATCTTTATCGTATCTAACTTGTCGTAACTTGAATTTGTATTGTCCTGTACTTGCCATGAAATGGAATCTGTATTCTCCTGTACTTGCCATAACTGGAATCTGTATTGTCCTGTACTTGTCATAACTGGGATTTGTATTGTCTTGTACTTGTGATAACTGGAATTAATATTGTCCTTTACTTGTCATAACTGTAATTAGTATTTATCTTTACTTGTCATAAATGGAATTTGTATCGTAATTTACTTGCTATCGCTGGAATTTGTATTGTACTTTACTTGATATAGCTGGAATCTGTATTTTCCACTACTGTCTTAAGGTAGAGTGTGCAATTCTTCGTAAAAGAAGTAAGAGTAAACAAGAAGAGGGTGCATGACCTTCATTTGTTATAATCTTGTCCGATACCAAATTTTCATTATCCTAAATTTGTCGGATCTGGAATCTGCAATGAACTTAATTGGCAAGAGCAGACAGATTCTGTGGACAAGTTCCAAACTTCATACACATCCGTTTCACTGTTCCTTTGAGTGATGTGCAATTATATTTAAAAGCTGCATTATACAAAGCTACTACTGTTAGGTCTTATATGATTTTTTTTCTCCCATTAATAAACACATTTGTTAAGGCAAATAGATTATCCGTACATAAAACGCTTTAAAAAACAACAAAAACTCTGGAGACGTGGAAACATATCACCACAAGAAAGGTAAGGAAAATATGACAAAGCAGCCAGTGGCCATCACCCTTAGTGGCGTCTTGTAGGGCAGCAACAAACTGTCTCGACTTTGCACTGTCGGTGACCACCCTTTGTGCAGCGCCCCAACCTGGTTTACGCTTTGCATCTCGGCCTCCACAGTTTTTAGCCAGGTTGTCTTTGGTCTGCATATCTTTCGCCTTCTTTCTGGGGTCCATAGCATAGCAGTTCTTATGATAGTGTTTAGGTCCATGCCGACATAGCCAACCCAATTTCAGCGTCCGCCCGCAATGAGGGTTTGCATATCTTTTTAACGGTACCGTGTAAGCAGTTCCTGGTTGATGATGAAAAGTTCGGTCAAATAATCGGAAGAATTTACCTTAGGCAGGTTGTGTGGAAAAAGGACAACTTGGACATTTCCTTTTCTGTTACTCTCGATTAACCGGCACCGTACAGAAGTACAGAATGTGCGATACTCTTGTATAATCTTACCATTTTGTATTTTGTGCTGTACTGTGAAGATTTTCAAATGTTGTTTAGACTAGCAAAGTACTGTATGTATAATACACTGTGGACTAAAATCTCTGGAGACGTGGAAACATTTCACCACAAGATAGGTAATGGAAATACATGGAGACCACAACAAACATGTAGAATGAACTGACGTAGACAAATACGAATTAGATAAAGATTACACGGAAAGACTTTGAACAGGAAGACTTGGCGTGCATTTGTTGAAGATTTATGTCCACAGAGAATTAAAAATGTAATGAATGAATGAATACATATCGTAACATCATTTAAAAAATGTTTTCACAAATGTACATAAATGCTGATATTGTTACCAACAATCATTCAGCTTAAATTCTATCATTGTCTCTAACTTTTGATAGAAAGTGTTAGTATCTTTCTTTGTTTTTTAAAGTGATAAAAATTGTTGTTGTTTTTTCCCTTCATAAATGTACAATTGCCAGTTAGTGTTAACTTGTAAAAATGACATACATGCATGCATTATACAATTTTTGTGTTCTATCCTTAAACTAGCTTTTGTTACATGATTATTTTTTCTTTGTAATTCTTCTTCTACTTCTTCTTCTCTGTACATTCTCAGTCCTCAACTTGAATATGCTCAAGGAAAGTAATGGTCCGCTTGAGGCTATTTGCATTTCCAGTTTTTCCAGAAATAGTACAGTATGTGATATATTGTGTTCCTCATATGTTGGGCATCTCTGAAACAAGGATTCAGCAGTCATTTTTTTGGTACCACATTTATAATCATCGGTAGTTCTTATCATTATCTTGATGAATTAAGTGATTCGAAAGTAGCTACTAATGGTGATTCTATACTTCCAGCTGACCTGTGTTGCAAAGACATTTCCTACGTAACTGTCATTGCGTATTTAAAAAAAAAAAATTAATAAAATTATGCCTCGTTTTATGTTCAGTTATTATAGAAACAGTTTCACAACATATAAATAAAAATTGCTAAAAAAAAATCCAATTGAGTTATATAATCATGCTTGTTGTATGCATGCTTTCCTGACATCGTGAATTGTGCTACCAAGCTTCTCCAAATACCACCACGCCATACATACACCACAAGCAAAAATACAAGCGCAAATCTTACTTTTGGAAGTCCTATGGGATTCGTCTGATCGTCTACTTTTGCCACTCTTTCGACTTCTGCTGCTCTTAACACTCCTGGCGCTGCGGGCACTATTTGCTCTCACCAGGGAAGTCTGGTAGTTCTTCATGACTTCGTCATCGCTATCGCTTGACGTCTCCTCCTCATACTGATAAGATGCACCTGGATATTTGAGCAAGAAAAGTAGAACAAGCTTTAGGTCCAGCTTACGGACACTGTTTTCTTCCTTGGAACATGAACCGTGGGGCAGGTTCAATCTGCTATTTAGTGAAAAGGGGTACTCACCTCCTAAGCATGTTTCTGTATCAATGATACTGAATGAAGAATTTTGACGGAACAAAAGTCAAGATTAATAGAGGGATTTGTTTAGGGTGGTGCGAGTTCTTGTGATCCCCCTCTCACCTGCGCCCTACTGTATCGAATACTTTCGCTCTTAAGAGACTTAATTTCATGCTGTTGAGTTGGATCACAATACCATTTCCGCAAATGTTCACTGTAGCATTTAAAATAATCCTCTAATAAGTTTAAAAAATCTTATTTTAGGTAATTTAAAAAAAAACTCATGTTGAATTATATATTGGCACGCAACACGCTGTTTAAAATTTAAAAAAAAAATTAATTAAAAAAGAAAAAAATGGGTTAATATAGACATAGAATGATCCATACATTTATATTAAAGTAAATAAATATTAGACAAACATAAAGGTATGTTTTCAGGCACTCGTAAGAAATAAAGAAGTAGAAAACTAGACAACAGCAAAACAACAGGCGTGAGTGGCTTACCCAGGACTCGAACCCAGGACCTTCCGTGCGACAACCCCGCCTAGCCATGCAAGCGAATCACACTATCCTCCCTGCCATCTAGGCATCACCAAAAAATGATGCTTTGATGACGAGTCATTAAAGAAATGAAATCAATGTAAACAAAAAATAGTTCGTCCTTTAAAACTCTGAAACATCCAAGTGTCAAATGTTCTTCAAAAATTGAAATTAAAAACCGTTTTTAATACACATTTCGGCACCCTCTACCACTCACCCCGCCCAAGAGATGATCCTCGATTTGGCCATTTTATCGAACTCATTTGATTATGATATTTTGTGGGATCTGTAGTTATATTTGTTCCGTAATACGGAAATGTGTATTATATCTTTTAAATTTGTCTGTCTGCTTCCCCACATTCTCACTTTTCCATTCCTGGATTGTCATAATGTGCCTATATTTTTAGAACATTTCTTTTCCACTTATGTGACGAGATGTTAAGCATCTTTCCATAGTAAACAAAAATAACTACTTTTCCTTTTCGGAGACATAGCGGAATATGTGTTTTAATGTTTTTTTTTAAATTAATTGTCTACTTCTAAGATAAGGTGATGCATTAATAGCTTTTTTTTTATAATATACATTTCCGCATCTGTGACAATTTTATTTTTATTTTCTAATTATGGAGAAGGGCATGCTTCTACATAATTATTTCTGAAATACAGCAAATATCTTTCAGTATATGATAGCAGATATATACAACGGAAGATACCCGACACATTCAGTACAAGCAGGCATTTAAGACCTTCAATACAAGAAGGCAGATATCCGAGACTTTCAGTATCTGCAACCTTCAATATCCGAGACCTTCAGTACAAGAAGAAAAGATACCGGAGACCTTCAGTACAGGAATAAGGCATTTGAGACCTTCAGTACAAGAAGGCAGATACTCGAGACTTTCAGTATCTGAAAACTTCAGTATCCGAGACCTTCAGAACAAGAAGTAAAGATACCGGAGTCCTTCAGTACCAGAAGGCTGATACCCCAGACTTTCAGTATCTGAAACTTTCAGTATCCGAGACCTTCAGTACAAGAAGTAAAGATACCGGAGACCTTCAGTACAGGAATAGTGCATTTCAGACCTTCAGTACAAGAAGGCAGATATTCGAGACTTTCAGTATGTGAAACCTTCAGTACCTGAGGCCTTCAGCAGTACAAGAAATGAGATACCCAAAACCTTCAGTACAATCAAAGAAGCTACCAGAGACCTTCATTACAAGAAGGCAGATATACGAGACCTTCAGTACATGAAGGCAGGTATCACAGACATTTAGTACATGTTGGCAGATATCTGAGACCTTCAGTATAAGAAGGCAGATATCTGAGACCTTCAGAACAAGATAGCAGGTATCTGAGACATTCAATACCAGAAGGCAGGTATCTGAGACTGTCACATAATTTTTGGGTCGATCTCTTGTTCTCTCCGGCCGTATTCAGTTACATTTGTTGTGCGTACTGATTACGTGAAATTTCCGTGGACGGCACATTCCTTTCTCTCCTATTAAGCAGATATTTTGTATTTTCAAATCACCTTACACTCCTTTCAGTAATAGTTATCATGTTTGTTTGCCTGCTTGACCTTGTTAAGAGTAGGCGGATGATGCAACCTTAACCGACAATCCGTTGGTAGACATTCTCGTATACCAGAAGTTGGGCGCCTGTTTCACACGGAAAACGGCCAGCAAAGGTTGATTATCGCTGATAAGACTAGTGTGACGTCTTAGCCCAGATGGTAATACGATGAATTGTTGTTTGCACAAGGACGGGGCGATAATTATCAGTTTGACACACCTGAGCGGAAATGTTGTAATAGTTCCGGGCAGATGTAAGAAGTTGTATGTAATTATTGACGAGAATATTCGAATGTCACGATTGCCATATATGGAAGATGTGACCTTTACAATCACAGACAGAATTCCTATGAGGAAATTTTTTAATAAACCCCATCCTAAACACGCATGTTTGAAACGACTGGCAGGAATTCGGAATGTAGGAATAACAACCTTCCTGATTGGTTTCTCGTCTAATACTAACAAACAAATGGGGACGGGGGAGGGGGGGGGGGCGAAAACTTGCAATATAACCAGACACTTTTGCAAGTTTAGAGCACTGTGAAAATTCACCTCGTCGAGAAAACAACCAGATCTGCCAGAGCTAAGAATAAAATCAGAATTCATTTATCGAACATGACTTGTTTGAGCCTCTTGAGGATTTAAACACCCAGGAAAACTCTATCATTATTAACAAGGTAAACAGGAATCTGAGGAATCTGAAACACGGAGTCAAAGTGTGAGTTTTTTTATAAAGTAACAACCCCAGAACACGTGTAAGAGGCATCTTCACCAAGTTGCCTTAACTCTATCTCGAAACCAGAAGTCGGTGATCCCAAAGTCAATTTGGGTCGATGGTACCAACTGAGGGTATTATCTCTGGAACAAGTGAGGCTATAAGTGGCCTGAAGTCGACGCTAGACACCATCATCAGACGGGTCTTAGAGACGCAGCACCAGCTTGGTAGTTACTCTCTGACACTTCTTGGAACGTGCTACAACTTTCAAACTTGACCAGTGACGAGTGTGATCCAGTCATCTATCTGCAAAGACCCAAACATCAGCTGGAACAGAACCTCATTGGCAGCAAAGTAGAAACATAAAATCTGCCAAGTGAACTCTTAACCAATACTCCATAACATCACTCGATGATGATTATTGTTTGTTAAAGAATTATTCATATTTTAAACTGTTAACTATAATTGATTATTAAATTGTGATTATTGTTACTTGTATAAAGACAAATCTAACGCTGATTTAATCATTTTGAATGTACTACATCCGTATGTCTCAGACAATTTCTTAAATACACTTAAACAGAGCTATATAATAATAAGAGGAATTTCGCTGAATTAACTCAGCTGGGGGCTTGAACGAGCTAACGAATTATAAGATAACCCTATCTTTCACAAACATTGACGGCAGATACTAGAGTTAACCTTTGCTCAGCCTCATGCAGCATTGTTCTCGCGTTCTGAATTCTTGTGAACACTACCTTGAGGTAGAAGCATCATTATCCTTCTACCTACAACTCTGCAAAGAGTAATCTTTTGCGAAGGTAGACACCTTTGAAGACCCACATTAGTTACTTTTGAGTTTTGGCCACTGTTGGACCACTACTACAGAGCTAAGGGGAGGTAAACTGTGACAAGGACATTCAGTACAACAAGGCAGGCATCTGAGACCTTCAGTACAAGAAGAAAGATATCTGAGACCTTCAGAACATGGGACAGATATCTGAGACCTTCAGTACAAGAAGGCAGATATCTGAGACCTTCAGTATAAAAAGTCAGATACCTGCGACCTTCAATACAATACAAGTATCTGAGACCTTTAGTACAAGAAGGCAGGCAGCCGAGCAATTCAGTACAAGACAGATATCTGAGACCGTTAGTACAAGAAGGCAGATACCCGAGACCTTCAGTACAAGAAAGATATCTGAGACCTTCAGTATAAAACTTATGTTCGTATGTGAAAGCACTGAAAGTGCTGTACAAAATCTGATGAAAATCACATTAATAAAATCCTCTTAGAGAGTCTTTCTTTTGGTAAACTGGTAAAAAGAGTACGAACATTGATGTCCTCGTATAGGGACCTACTCAGAAGCTAACGAAGTTCTTGAAGGGATTGTGGGGTCTTTAATCACAACAGACTAAGTTTGGGTTTAGATTTGAGAAACTTGGTCAGGCGTAACAACTAGCCCACCCTCTTAAAAGATCATTTGAAACGAGGTTTTAACCTGACCATTGATCAAATATGATCAAATAGGAGCCGCGGTAGCATAGGGGTTAGTGCACTGGCTTCCTAGCGCAGTGGTCTATGGTTCGATCCCCAGATGAGGCGGGAGTTTTTTAGGCCACAAACGGCTCCTGGGTCGACCCAGCCCCAAATGGGTACCAGAGCAACTCTGGGAAGGTTAAGGCGGCCGGCGTGATACCGACCACATCACCCCTCGTGTGCCGACGGTCAAGATAATATGGGCCTAACACCATATTCCCAATATGCCTCAATGGGCGTGTAACGGGTTCCTTTACCTTTTTACCTTTTTATTGATCAAATAGAAGTGAGACCAGCCATTTGGAAATGGAAGCGAACGAGAGGATACGGAAATAGCAAGGCAAACTACTCAAAGAAAAACGTATTTAAAAAAAGCAGCGTGAACTAAGTGGAAAGAAAAGGTTGTTAATCACTTCCTAGTCGATCTCTTTCAATGAGAAGTAAAAAAAAAAATCACTAATAATCAACTTTATCATTTTCTATTTCGCTCCGTATGGAGCATGGAGCGACAACTGTAGCTGGTGCCCTGACAGGAAGCCTACATCAAGCATTCACATACTTTTTCAGCTGTGGTTTCTGTAGCAATTTGTTTTAAATGATAAGGTTATATATTCACAAAAATACGATAGGGAATAATTGTTGTGTGTGAAAAAGTATATATATATATATATATATATATATATATATATATATATATATATATATATATATATATATATATATATATATATATATATATATATATATATATATATATATATATATATATATATATATATACGAGGGACGGTCAAAAAGTAATGCCTCGTAATTTTTAATTTCATTCAATAGGCAAGAAAACAGATAAAATTCACATTGAAATGTAGCCCCGTGTCTGAACTTCAAAAATTTATTTCTCAGTGTAGTCTCCGTTATTTGTTACAGTTTTTGTCCATCATCTCACAAGGGCATGTATCCCCGCACGGTAAAAATTTGTGTCCTTTTTCCTAAGCCACTGACGTACGGCGCGTTTAAGGGTCTCGGTGTCCTCAAAGTGATGTCCGCGAAGATCTTCTTTCAGTGGTCAAAACAGATGGAAGTCAGAAGGTGCAAGATCGGGACAGTAAGGGGGATGTGGTAATAATGTCCAGCCAAATTCTGCAATCGCATCAATGGTGTGTTTAGCGGTGTATGGCGTGGCATTATCGTGCAACAGTAGTGCAGTTCTCTGATCTTTTAATGGGTAAAGTCGCCGAAGACGACCTCTAAGCTTCTTTTAAGTTTAAATGTAACGGTCTGCATTCACCGTGTTTCCCTGTTCCAAGAAGTCGAGAAGAATCACACCCTTCTCATCCCAAAACACGGAGGCCATAACTTTCCCTACAGATGGTGAACTTTTGAACTTCTTTCTTGTCGGCGATGTTGTGTGATGCCATTCCATTGACTGCCTCTTGGATTCTGGTTCAAAAAAATGAACCCAAGACTCATCACCTGTCACAATATTCGATAAAAACTCTTCTCCTTCAGTTTCGTAACGGTGCAGGAGGTTGATGACTATGGTTTTCTTTGTTTCTTTATGTCTGTCTGTCAACATTCTATGACAAAACGTTGTTTTAACCGAACGTCTTTGGCAGCCATTTTTAAACTGTTACAGTGGTGCCACCTGTTACTGAAACAGGTTGGTAATGCTACACAATGCAGAAGAGTGTTTGAGGAATCCTGCTAAATTTACAAATTGCACACCGATGCAGTATTTACATACATAAAAAATAGGAGGCATTACTTTTTGACCTTCCCTCGTATAATGACCTTTCGCACTTACGACGTGTCGTGAAATATATGTGAAGCAATGTTTATGGAATAATTGTAACAACACATTCTGTTGGAACGTAACATAATGTTTAGGGTGGATTGGCATGAAAAACATTTCGATAAAAGGTGATTCCTCTTACTAGGTCAAAAGACAAAGAAAATAGCCAACGTTGCGGCCACAAGGACTTCGTCAGGGAAAGGAAGGTGATTAGAGCTAAGTAGGAAACATGAGAAAATAAATAAAAATGGACACTATCCGTAACAACTGCCAAAACCTAGCGTGCTGCCAGCTGTGAGTGGCTAAATAGCCCTACACTTTGTCTTACTGCAGTCTCCCTCATCTTCCTCAACCTAGAATATTTATAGAGCGACTGTTATGAAGGCTGAGATGTATTTACAGGAGATCTGGACTGAGATACTTTTACAATGAACGGATACGCTGTAAATGCCACGATGTGCTTTTCTTGTCGTAATTATACTAGATTAGTGAATGGTGCTATATTTGTGGATTTTGTATTTACGTTAGTTAACAGTATCGTTTAATGTTCGTTATTATGCGTTCGACATACTTTTAATCACCATGGCCCAGTGCGCCTTAACCTTTATAATAATAGCCCCTTCAGTCATAACTGGCTACGGGAATGCGCCTCTGAGGTGACAGCTCTCAGCTGCTTATTTTCCTGGTGCTCCTTTCGACGTTTTCTCCTCTCCTCTGCCTGTTGTGTGAGCCTCTTTTGCCCAATCTAAGGTGGCGCCGTAAATAGCATCGCCACTTAGTACGATCGGCAGCTTCATCCTCCCATGTGGCTGGATCAATCTCCAGTGCCCTCATATCTCTCTTGCACACATTTTAGAACCTCAGCTGTGGTCGCCCAACTGTTTTCTTGCCATCTGCTGATTGTCCGTAAAAGATATCTTTTGGGATGCGACCTTCTTCCATGCGGCGGACATGGCCAAGCCAGCGTAGTCCGCTGTCTAAGCAGTGTATACATACTTTGAAGGCCAGCACGTGACAACACCTCGACATTTGTCATTTTATCTTTCCAAGAGATGCCGAGGATGTGGCGTAGACACCGTAAATCGCCATTTACGGTGTCTTAACCTTCGAAGCACCGCAATATAGCATCGGACGTAATGGCTTTCCCATGTTTGATTCAAGGAATTACAAGTATCTGTCACTTTGAGCTGTCCTAAAGTATTAAAGTTTAAGGGCCAGTTCTTGCCAAATTTTTGTGAATGTACGGCAAGGTTACATATAGTTGTACAGGAAACTGACTGAGGATTAATAAAAATATAGAATTAGAACAAAACAAAACGAAAAACGAAGTTAAAATATGCAAGCCTCGAAAACCTGGCCTCTCGTCTTCTAAAAGTTAAGCAGCCGCGCATATCTTTATAACATAATAAGATGAACCATCAACCCCCCTTCCTCCCCCCCCCCTTTCCTTTTTTAAACAACATAATAAAAAGTAGCCTCGCACACAGTTACAACATAATAAATAGAATCCTCACACCCCTTTACACCATAATAAATAGAAGCCTCGCACCATTTACAACATAATAAGAAGCATCGCACCCCTTTACTACATAATAAGAAGCCTCGCACCCCTTTACAACATAATAAGAAGCCTCGCACCCCTTTACAACATAATAAATAGAACCATCACACCCCTTTACAACAAAATAAATAGAAGCCTTGCATCCCTTTACAACATAATAAGACATAATAAGAAGCCACGCACCCATTTAAAACGTACTAGGAAGCCTCGCCCCCCTCTACAACATAATAAATAAAAGCCTCGCACCGCTTTACAACATAATAAATAGAAGCCTCGCCACCTTTACTGTGACGAAATGGACGACCTCATCACGATCTCTGGTTCTCTCCGGCAGTATCGGTACATTTGTGGTACTGATTTTTATTACGTGCTCTCAAGTGTCGCACTTTTCTTTCTTTCTTTCGTCGTTATTTTTCTGCTAAGTAGCAGATATTTGATTTTATCAAATCATTCGACACTCCTCTCTATGATGTCACCTGTTTGTAACTGTTACGCACAGATTTTTCTGAGTCAATATATATATTTACCTGTCTTGATTGTACGCTTTAATTTTTTGTAATCTAAGGTGCATAACTCTTGGTTAGCTGAGGTTACATTTTACAATTGTTGTTACCTTCTCTTGTGTCTTAACCTGACGGTCTATTATTAGATTTATGTCTGGTTGATAATCCTTATATGGCTCGAATAGGTCAGCTTTTCTTGGAATGTTTGCAACCTGAGTTGATGTTTATTCCCTGACCATATAAGGCTCGATTTGGTCAGTGTCTTTGCTTGGTATGTGTCCAACATCGTCCCGTTTGAGTTTAACTCAGGGGTCAAGCGCTACTGCGCATGTGTCGAATTTAGGGTTGTTTGAAAAAGACTTCCGTTCCAGAAGTCGAACAGTGGGGCTGATCAGAGTGAGACGCGTTTCAGCGTCCGTGTTCATTTTGACGGGGAAAATGGAAGTCCTCTCAAGTTGTTAGTGTATCTACAGATGATTTTCCCCTTGTGATTCTAAGCGCCTGGAGGCGTGTGAGTTGTGGTGTTTATTTCTGAAGAAAGGTAATTGCTCTTCAGATGATTATTATTTGTCGCCAGCTTTTATGATTGACATTCTGTAGTCTGCTTGCTAAGAGTCTACTGTCAGGAGAAGTTTCAGCTCACGAATCACCATGTCTTTTATGCATCGGGTTGGTGCATGCCCCAAGGGCTATCTGTTGGTTGAATTCTGTTACTCCGGCGGTATCACGTCGGTCAAGGTTTCACACCTTTGCTATTAAAGGAACTTAGAGGACATTGCCTGATGTACTCCAGAAGATATGTCTGTCTTGCTGGGGGTCAGAAAGGGAGAGTTGATTGAATCTCCTATATCTATATATCTCGGCTGTAGTAGAAAAGGATGATGTTTTCAGCACCTGAATATATCTACAGTCGTTTATGATGCATTGATACCAATTATATTATTCACCATTGCTATGCTGTATGTCGTCAAGTATCGTACTGACTTTGTATATGATTGTTACGTGCAGTCTTTGATATCTTGCAATATTATACATTTGTATGCTTGTTATGTTCGCAAATATTTTGTAAACAGAATAGAAACTTTTTTGCTTAAGGAAAAGTCAATATTGAGTTACTTCCCATTGAAAGGAGTTTCAGATCGAACTCCGCGGACGAATCCAGTTTTACTGCGATTTATTCTTTGTTTGGGTAGAAATAGATTGTTCTTGCTTCAGGATATCTATGGCCTGAATTTATGTGTATTGTTTGTCTATGTAGGACGAGTCTGTCTTATATCTGTATATCTTTACATATCTAAGTCGAACTAAATGTTCTTTGTCGCTAGAAAGGTCAAAGGCTGTTCAGCGGATGTGTCGCTAGAGAGGTGTGTTTTGGCTTCGCCCTGATGATGGGCGCTGTTGTATTTTCTGTATCGGCTTGTCGCTGGAAAAAGTGATCTCAATATTTATGGGGAAAGTGATAGTCGTCTAGACCTATCGTGTATGCTTTACCCCAGTGTTTATTCTTATTGCCAAGGAATGGCAGAATCATAGTTCTGATACCAAGGTAACAAAAGTACTTCTTATGAACTCTCTTACGAAGCCATCGTTTTCGATAGGCAGACGCACGATTTGTACGTCTGAGGGAAAATGTAACTAGATGAAGATGACATTCATTTCTAGCAGCACTATATTGTATGATGAAGCCAATTGTATCAATGATAGAATCTACAAAGCCATAAGGACATTTAATGAATGACCAGCTTTGATACAGCTGCCTAGTTTGTATCAAAAAAAAGGAAAGTGAGTGACAGCTCACGAGAGAAGCCATCTTGTATCCAAATATTTTGTGACTTTCAAGAAGAGAAAAGGGATGCCCCGTATTATCGCTTGATGAGTCCAGAGATCACTGCTACAGATGAGAACCCATTATTAGTGGTTCAATATTATATATGAAAATATGTGCTGAACTTTACATAGAGGAATCTTCGCTAGACGAGGTTAGGTCTAGAAGCCATCTTGAATATTGTTTATAAACTGACGTGCTTTGTCAGTAAACTCAGATGATATATATATATGGGCAATACTGAGTACTTGTCTACTGACATTCCATTGTGCTATTATTCAACGAGTGCCCATGTATCATTGCAAGACCATTTATCAATTGTACCATGATGTATTATGCCAACCTGTGATTTGTCACTGTATCCGTGCTGTCGAATGTGTACGTCCAATTAAACTGTAACAAAAAGTACACAGCAGTTGGCGTCGATGACTTCCAGCCATACATGAGTGAGAAAAAGAACATTTATCAACTCTTCGAACTCTTTCATCATTCGCGTATTATACTCTCACTCTATGTCTACACACCACTGCGTAGGTCGAGTTGATATTCCTATTCCTAACAACCACTCTGACGAGCAACGCTGGGGCCAACAACAAGTCTTAACATTGGAGCTTCCACAGACCACCATATCTCTTTTAACACTGATGGCCAATATTTAACTCTGGTGGAATTCAACAAAGAGAATATTTAACACTGGTGAGCCAGCTTTCTGGGTTTGACCTCGCAGAAGTTGAGAAGTCAACAGACTACCGATACCAGACCGTTTCCTGTGGCTGATACGACACACTTGCAGTATTAGTTTGCTCTTTGTCAACACTTTGTCACGTGACCTATCAAGTGAATGCAGTATCTAGGTCAGCGTTGTTGACATTTTTACGCTTAGACATTACAGAGTGTCACAGTACAGAGATGATACTTTGAAGGCCATAAACTGTTCTATTGTTACAGTATTGTTGAACATAAGTGCGTAAATTTCATCGATGGACCTTCTTATGTTCTGCTATTGTGTTGAACTTTAATATTTAAGCCCAGAATTTGTAATTCAATAAAGTGGCAGTTTATTTATTTTCATAGGAATAACTTTGCCATTACTGTAAAACTGAGCATTTTTTGCAACACATACTATCATACACATAATTTATATATTTATGTTTACATGTTATTTGTTTGTATAGTATATTAGTTTATATGTCAGCGGGTTGTGTTTAGGTTGGGCGGTGTCCTCACAACAGAATATCCCACGTCATAGAGGGTCCGTTGTGGGCGTTTTCTTTAGGTGCAATTTCCTTAATTGGAAATTTGCTTGCAACAACTAGTTGCTATTTGTGTTAGCTGTGATGACCTGTACCCATCATTATTTTTGTAATATTTTTCTGTTCTTTAGTTTTGTTTTGATTTGTTTGTAATTTGTTGGTCTACCCTTTTCTATCTTTCAGTTCTGTTCACAATTTATATTCATATTCTGTGACGTCATTTGTGTTGTTATTCCTTGCAGATTCAGTTATTATTTTCATTGATTTCCCTATTTGATTTATTTGATTTCTGCAAACGTTTTCGTATTGTCAGTTTTATTTGTACTTTATGTATGCTGTTGGTTGACATATGTTATATAGGTATATTTCATAAGACACTATTGCTTGTGCACTGCACGTGGATTATGGTATAAACCAGTACTTGATTATTATTACTGTTATAAAAGGAAATATACAAGACCTTATTAAGGCTTGTGACCCACAGAGGTTGGAATAGTGTGCTGGTTAATCAAGTTATATTACTTTGAAATATATATAGTATTATTATTGTTTCAAGTAATTAGTATTATTGTTAGACATCATGTCTACATTAGAATACTTCATTGCACAAGGGAAATCCCTTGATAAGACTGGTCAACAATTAGAAGAATGGGTAGTTGCTCAATATGACAAGACATTAGCTGCTGCTGCAGAGGAAAGAAAAGCTGCGGCAGAAGAGAGAAAAGCTGCTGCTGCTGCTGAAGAGAGAAAAGCTGCTGCAGAAGAGAAAAAAGCTCTGGCTGAAGAGAAAAGATTAGAAAGAGAAGCTGAACAAAAGAAATTGCAGATACAGACTGAAGAAAAAAGATTCCAGATGGAAATGGAAAAAGAAAAAAAGAAAAGATGAAGCTGCTGCAGAAGAGAGAAAAGCAATAAGAGAACATGAACACCAAAAAGAACTTTTAGCATTTGAGTTAGAAAAGTTAAAATTAACAAACATAAGTAATGTTAGTCAAGCATCTAGTGGTAATGGTAAACCTTCTACTTACAAGGTTAAGGTTCCACCGTTCAATCAGTCCAGTGACGATATTACATTCTGGCTGGATAGATTTGAACGTTCTTGTCGTACTCATAATGTGGATAAATCACAATATGCTAATCAGTTAGCAGAAAACTTGAAAGGTGAATCTCTGACTAGGTTATGCCTTGTAGGAGAAGCAGATAAGGATAATTATGATGTCATTAGGGCGGCTTTGATAAAAAAAATACCAGCTAAGTGAGGAAGGCTATCGCCTTTTGTTTAAGACGATGGTGCCTGAGACAGGTGTAGAATTCTCAGAATTCATTGCAAAGGCACGTCTCACAGTTGATCGTTGGATTGAGCTTTCCAAAACAGAAAAAAAACGTATGAAGGACTTATGGATTTGTTGCTCAGAGATAAGATTATGTCATGTGTTAACAAACCATTCCTTGAATTTATACATGAGCGTAAACCCAAATCACTAAAGGAAATGGAAGAATATTGTTCCCAATATGTCACTGCACACCCCGACGTGACTTTTGGCAACACTAAGATTAAGGAGAGTATGCCAGTTGCTTCAGCAACACCATACAATCCCAATTATTCACACAGATTTCAGGGACCCCAAAACAGATTTGATAAAAAAGGTAACCATAATAGTTATCAAAACGAAGGTAACCAATCATTTCAGGGTTCTTCTTCGAAGAACTGGAGACGAGCTGATAGCTCTCGACACAGGGGTGGTCATAATTATAGGAATTTCCGTAGAGGAAGTAATTATAGAAACTATCCGAGTTATCCGTCTTGGAGTCAACAAGATCATAATTACAGAGATACTCATTATAATGAATATGATAATGGTAACCAAGAGAACTATGACTCAAACCCAAATAGGGGTTACAATAGAGGTAACAATAACTACAGAGGTAATAATAACCGAGGTAGATCTCAAAACAGAAGACATAAACCACATTTTCAGGGAAACTCTGCACAGCAAGAGTCTCATGAAGCCTATAAACAGAGTAAAGATAATAATGATGCTAGTAATATGGCATGTTCCGCTTTTGATTTTGGGGGAGCATCTCAGTGCCCCCAATGCAAAACATTATTTGAGCCAACCACAGTGTCTACTTTAAGCTGTGGCCATCCTCTTCCTGCTCTTCCTGCATCAGTCGCGCATGATGGAAGAGGTTCTCTTGTCCTACATAAGGGTTTAGTACATAACAATCCAGTCTCCGTTCTATTTGATTCTGGATGCACCACAATTGGTGTTAGGCAGTCACTCGTAGATCCTTCCCGTGCCACTGGACAAGTAGTCAAATGTGTAACATTTGGCGGCACATTAGAGAAATACTCTACTGCTATCATTAGGATTGCTACTCCTTTCTTTACAGGAGATGTACACGCATGTCTTCTTCCAAATCCGATCGCTGACCTTATCATCGGTCGCATTCATGGAGTCAAAGAGTGCACTCCGCAACAAATTTCCGCGTGGGAAAAGCAAAACATGCAGATTGCGAACGCTGTAGTCACTAGAGCTCAGGCTCTTAATATGCCTCAAACTTCATCTACTGAAGATAATGAAGTGCATAACCAAGATGATCCCTTGGTAATTTCTCGTGACTCGTTTATAAAACAGCAAGAAGATGATCCCACTCTGAAGAAATTCTTCATTCTTGCAACTAAAGGTGATCCGAATAAAGACACAAGTCGTAAATCTTGGATTACAAAGAAGAATGGCGTACTTGTACGTATGGTTCAAGACTCCATTACGTCAAGTCATTCTCAAATCCTGGTTCCCAAGAATTTGAGAGTTAAAATTTTGCAGCACGCTCACGACTCTCAGTGTGCTGGACACATGGGTTTTTCCCGTACTAAGTCAAGAGTTCTTGCGGCTTTCTTTTGGCCATTGGTAAACAAGGACATACGGATTTATTGTCGATCTTGTAAAGTATGTCAGGAAGTTAAATCCAAAGGTCCACGCCATGCTGCACCTATTCAGGCTGCTGACATTCCTATTCGGCCGTTTCAAAAAATGGCCATAGACATTATTGGTCCATTTAAGATCAAGTCTGCCAGAGGACATCAGTTTATCTTGACGTGTGTTGATATGTGCACACGTTGGCCAGAGGCTATTCCTCTGAAGAGCATTACTACTGCTGATATTGCAGATGCTCTTTGGCTTATATTTTCTCGTCTGGGTTTCCCCGGAGAGATATTATCAGACCATGGCACCCAACTAATATCAGATACCATGTCTCAAGTAATGTCTACTCTGCAGATAGATAGATCTTTAAGTAGTATCTATCATCCAATGTCTAATGGGATGGTCGAACGCCTTAATAGAACACTTAAAAACTTACTAGGGAAGATAACTGAAGATCATCCTCAAGACTGGGACAGAGTTTTACCTGCGGCCCTCTTCGCTTACAGAGAGGTCCCCAATGAACATACAGGATTTTCTCCCTTTGAACTTGTCTTTGGCGCGCGTCCGCGCGGCCCTATGTCGTTGCTTCATGATCTCATAACATCTGACAATATTGACGATGACACAAAGTCATCCTACGAATATGTCATCGCGTTGAGACAAAAGATTATCGAAGCATGCAAATTAGCAACTTCTTCTTCCGAATTTGCGAAACAGAAGGCAAGGCAATTTGCCAATAAGAAGAGATGCTTACGACAACTTTGTCCTGGTGACAAAGCATTTGTATTACTACCTTGTAGGGAAAACAGACTACTTATTTCTTGGAAAGGTCCGTACGATATAATATCGAAAATTTCCGATGTCGACTATATTGTCGATATTGATGGGAAGCATAAAACCTTCCACATCAATATGCTTACGGAATTCCATGAACGTCCGGATTATTTACAACCCATTTTCCAAGCAACGGACGATTCTCCAGTACAACATGGTCATTACTCATCACTGTCCGTGATACAGGATGAGGAAACGAGTTTTTCAGATGTAAATCTTCCTCTTCCAATGATCCCACTGCATTCTAGTGAATCATGGAAGAACGTTACTGTCTCTCCTGATTTGTCTCTAGGAGAACAGCGACAAGTTTCAACTATGTTGCAAACATTTCAGGATGTACTTACTGACATCCCTGGACAAACTCATGTCATTGAACATGACATTGTTCTAACTGACCATACTCCTATTAGGGTTAGACCTTATCCTATCCCTATACATTTTCAAGCACAGGTCGAGAAAGAGTTGGATGAGATGATAGATTTGAAAATAATCGAACCATCCACCTCTGCATATTCTTCGCCGATGGTTATTGTTCGAAAAAAAGACAATAACATACGTCTTTGCGTTGACTATCGCAAATTGAATCAAGTAACGAAGTTCGATGCCGAACCTATGCCTTTGCTGGAAGAGCTACTTACTCGACTTTCCAAATCTCATTTTTTCACTAAACTTGATTTGTCTAAAGGATATTGGCAAGTACCTTTATCTGAACGCGCCAAACCTCTCACGGCTTTTTCAACACCTAGAGGTTTGTTCCAATGGAATTTTATGCCTTTCGGTCTTATGAACGCACCAGCTACATTCGTACGCATGATGCGCCGAATCCTATCTTATCGGTCAGATGTCATTGCATATCTAGACGACATCTGTCTTTTTTAGCGATACTTGGGAAGATCACTATTCAGGGTTAGATGAATTGCTGTCTACTTTGCGCGAGCACAACCTGACAGCGAAACCCTCTAAAGCCTATATTGGTTTTAGCGAAATTTCTTTCCTAGGCCACCGAGTTGGTCATGGTTTCCTAAAGACAGAGGACCATAATACTAGTAAGATACTTAACATCTCTATCCCTAAGACTAAAAAACAGGTGAGAAGTCTGTTAGGTCTTATTCAATTTTATGGCAGATTCATTCAGAATCTATCCTCTATCATGGCACCTCTTTCTACACTTTTAAAGAAAGGTTCGCCTAATATGGTCCACTGGTCTCAGGAATGCCAATGCTCTTTGGATAAGATTAAAACATTGTTTTCAACACCACCTATTTTAGTGTTACCTACTAAAGATAAGACATTCGTTCTTCGTAGTGACGCTTCATCCACTGGGATTGGAGCGGCACTAATGCAAGAGTACTCTGGAACTCTGCATCCTGTAATGTATATTTCCAGAAAACTTAATGCGGCAGAAAGGAATTATTCGGTTTTAGACCGTGAGCTATTAGCTATGGTTTGGTCAATTCTCAAACTACAAAGATTCCTTCTAGGCGCACATTTCATAGTAGAAACCGACCAAAAAGCTCTTACTGCTATACAGAGTAAGAATTTGAAGAGCTCGAGGTCTACTCGATATGCAATTGCTCTTCAGCCCTTTCATTTCTCTGTGCGAGCTATTCGTGGATCAGATAATGTGATGGCAGACATTCTGTCAAGATGCCCACATGATTCCACATAACTATTAGGTCTTAGACTTCTTGATATGTCTAGTTCTATAATAGTTCCTTTTCTATATCAAGATAGATACACATTTGTAATTTAATAATATAATGATTGTATCACTACTTAGCGGTTCAGTGAGGTTTATTCACCGCTGTTCTTTAATGATTTTTCTTCATAAATCATAAATTTAAGATATCTAATACGAAATTATGGTATGAAATTTTTTATGCATTGTATAATTGCCATAATTGTATTATACGTGGATCACACCTTCCTGGAAACATTTATTCGTAGAGAAACAATTTCTCTCAGATTATGAGATATATTCTCACCAGTCGCTTCATAAGTCGACTTAGCCTCATATTAGGCGTTATAATTATTCCTGATATTTTCATCTGCGCATTACCCATGCGTTGTGAGCCTATTGTACGTTGCTCCTAGATGTATTTCAAAAAAAAAATGTTCCATTTTTTCCCCGGGAGGTGTGGTAAGACTGTTACCGTGCAGTCTTTGATATCTAGCAATATTATACATTTGTATGCTTGTTATGTTCGCAAATATTTTGTAAACAGAATAGAAACTTTTTTGGTTAAGGAAAAGTCAATATTGAGTTACTTCCCCTTGAAAGGAGTTTCAGATCGAACTCCGCGGACGAATCCAGTTTTACTGCGATTTATTCTTTGTTTGGGTAGAAATAGATTGTTCTTGCTTCAGGATATCTATGGCCTGAATTTATGTGTATTGTTTGTCTAGGTAGGACGAGTCTGTCTTATATCTGTATATCTTTACATATCTAAGTCGAACTATATGTTCTTTGTCGCTAGAAAGGTCAAAGGCTGTTCAGCGGATGTGTCGCTAGAGAGGTGTGTTTTGGCTTCGCCCTGATGATGGGCGCTGTTGTATTTTCTGTATCGGCTTGTCGCCGGAAAAAGTGATCTCAATATTTATGGGGAAAGTGATAGTCGTCTAGACCTATCGTGTATGCTTTACCCCAGTGTTTATTCTTATTGCCAAGGAATGGCAGAATCATAGTTCTGATACCAAGGTAACAAAAGTACTTCTTATGAACTCTCTTACGAAGCCATCGTTTTCGATAGGCAGACGCACGATTTGTACGTCTGAGGGAAAATGTAACTAGATGAAGATGACATTCATTTCTAGCAGCACTATATTGTATGATGAAGCCAATTGTATCAATGATAGAATCTACAAAGCCATAAGGACATTTAATGAATGACCAGCTTTGATACAGCTGCCTAGTTTGTATCAAAAAAAAAGGAAAGTGAGTGACAGCTCACGAGAGAAGCCATCTTGTATCCAAATATTTTGTGACTTTCAAGAAGAGAAAAGGGATGCCCCGTATTATCGCTTGATGAGTCCAGAGATCACTGCTACAGATGAGAACCCATTATTAGTGGTTCAATATTATATATGAAAATATGTGCTGAACTTTACATAGAGGAATCTTCGCTAGACGAGGTTAGGTCTAGAAGCCATCTTGAATATTGTTTATAAACTGACGTGCTTTGTCAGTAAACTCAGATGATATATATATATATGGGCAATACTGAGTACTTGTCTACTGACATTCCATTGTGCTATTATTCAACGAGTGCCCATGTATCATTGCAAGACCATTTATCAATTGTACCATGATGTATTATGCCAACCTGTGATTTGTCACTGTATCCGTGCTGTCGAATGTGTACGTCCAATTAAGCTGTAACAAAAAGTACACAGCAGTTGGCGTCGATGACTTCCAGCCATACATGAGTGAGAAAAAGAACATTTATCAACTCTTCGAACTCTTTCATCATTCGCGTATTATACTCTCACTCTATGTCTACACACCACTGCGTAGGTCGAGTTGATATTCCTATTCCTAACAACCACTCTGACGAGCGACGCTGGGGCCAACAACAAGTCTTAACATTGGAGCTTCCACAGACCACCATATCTCTTTTAACACTGATGGCCAATATTTAACTCTGGTGGAATTCAACAAAGAGAATATTTAACAATGATGATGAACGTCTACTGTTCTGTATCGTGAATAAATCCATGAAACGTCACCAACTGTTACCATTACTTGACTTCCTCGTTGTGAGTCAAAGTGACGTCTTTGTGACCTGTGTACTGTAGTCCTGTATGGACCTTCATATTCTATCAACACATCAGACAACCTACCAGACACGAGACACCCTTCCATACAGTCTTCAACATTCCCTGGTGTCTACAGTAGTAATATTACCACTACACTTTGGTGACTACAAAATAATTACTCCAACATTTTTTGGTGGCCAATATTCTACTGCTACAGTTACCCGGTCATACTAGCTTGCGGTGAGCAACTGAGATAAGATAGTCGCCGGCGTGTTTAGATTGAACCGCTGATAAGACGACTCGTTTGGTAACCCAGATGGGCAGACACGAAGTTTTTGCGTACTCATACGACATATAATGAGATTACTGTCTGTGTGACACAAGTGAACAGACAAGTGTGACATAATCGCTTCCGGGCCTACTTGTTATGACAACATTACTCTCTAATAAAGTAATAAGTATTACAGCTTACCTATGTTGTCATGTGTGTCTACCGATCTGCCTGTGAGAGTGTATGTGATACCTGACCTTTGCAGGCACGCACCTTATTTCCCGTGGGACTATTTTGAAAACATCACACCCACCCGGCTTGATTTGAAATGATTGGATCTTTCTGATTTGTTTCATAACAACATTGAGGGGGAATATAACCTGGCGTTTGTTCAAACCCACTTCACTGTGCGAATACTGCTGTGAGGCACGCTCGCCAGAAGAACCCAGACTTGCCAAGCTAGAATTCAAGAATACCTTTTATCGGACTGGACCTTTTATTAGAGTATTCCAAAAGGACTTACAAAAAAACAGCTCAGGAAATCTCTAGCATTTTAACAAGGAAAACCAGGACTAAGGAAAACTGAAACACACGGAGTCAGAGAGGGAATCTATTGTCAAATTAAAGACACCCCAGTCGCGTGTAAGAGACCGACTCGTCTCTTTTATTCATCTGAGCAACAAGTCTGTCGCCAAGATTGGCGTAGGTTGTGATTTACATTTCATATTTTATTACTAACATGTGAACTAACATATATATGTATATCTTACCATGTGAAGTTTAATGGGTGAAATTCGCTATTGGATTTCAAAGTCATTTGAGGCTGGCAACCTCAGCGTATAGATCGATGATTCATGAACCACCACTGCACGGGCTGGTGATTGCTTTACTGCTAGTTTCGTAAAGAGAACTAAAAGCATAAAGCAGTTCCAGGTTCCCAATGGAGCAGGGAGGGAAAGATGAAAGAAATGATGTACATTCTTAGTATAATACTTACATTTTCAAAGCAGTGTAAATGTCCCTATAAACACTGTCACTTTAAAATTAATGTAAGTTTTCAAGCTCAAACCAGTGTAAATGTCTATGTGAAAATATTCATTTTAAAGTAATGGAAGTTTCAAACTTCTCAATCAGTGTAAAACATAAATGAAAACATATTCAATTTATATTGTGAACACTTTTCAATCAGTGGAGATGTATATGTAAACAGACTCTATCTCTATTATTAACCTTTTCATTTAAATGTCATGTAAAGCTAAAGCTATTCTATTTACATGTAAAGGAAGTTTTATCCCGACGGATTAAATTTAATTTTCATCGAGGGTAAAGTCTGAATAATTGGGATGGTGGTATGGGAAGATAGGAACCCATAACTATGGGGCGGAAAACGCCATACTCAGAAGAGCGTTTCGTTCTATTCTTTTACCATAGTTATTAGTAGTACCAGCAGAAAGTACTATCTCTGGAACAAGAAGGGAGCCGTGGCCTAAGCTTTAAGGCGAAGGATCCACGTGGTAGACTCTACCCCCGACAACCTTGATCAGAGACGAGCGGGAGCAGAGTGAAAAGAACACACCCATGAAAAGGAGCAGAACCGTCATTGGCAGCTAAGTTCAAATCTATGCTGCCACTTGAACTTCTTGTAATATCTCACATTCCATAAAGACTGTGAGTATAACTTTTCTTGATCCATAACTATTCAAATTATTTCCAACTGTTAAAACCTAAAGTGATTATTAAATTTTGTTATTTGTAATTTTACAAATTTAACTTCGATTTAATCATTTTAAAGTTACTGCATGTTTGTCTCAGTCAAATTACTACACACACTCTAAACAGAGCTATAATAGAATAATAGAATTCCACTTAGTAAATCAGCGGTGGGGGCTTAACGAGCTGAAAGTAATAAGTGCTTAAATCCTTCACAAAAGCGTCGGCAGAATTACAGAGTTAATATACATATTGTTCTCGCTTATTCTGAATATCTTATGAAGACTCCCTTTGTAATAGAAGTGTCATTACCCTTCTATCTACATCTCTGCCAAGAGTAATCTTGTGCGAAGGTAGATACCTTTGAAGCCCATATTAGATACTCTTGAGTTTTGGCCACTGTTGGACCACTACTGCAAAGCAGGGGAGGCAATACCGTCACATTTACAATATAATAAATAGAAGCCTTGCATCTCTTCACAACATAATAAATAGAAGCCTCGCACCCCTTTACAATATAATAAACAGAAGCCTCGTACCCCTGTACAGCATAATAAATAGAAGCCTCGCACCCCTTTACGGCTTTATAAATAGAAGCCTCGTACCCTTTACAGCATAATAAGAAGCCTTGCACCCCTTTACAGCATAATAATAAGCCTTGCACCCCTTTACAGCATAATAATAAGCCTCGCACCCCTTTACAGCATAATAATAAGCCTCGCACCCCTTCAAAGCGTAATAAGAAGCCTCACACCCCTTTAATCCAACCTGCAACTCTGGAATGAAGAGCTGGAGAAGAGAGGGGTGGTCATCAGCAGCTCTAAAACAAAAACCATGGTGATATCACGAGAGGAAAGAAGGCATCAGATTAAGCTGGGAGAACAGGTCCTGGAGCAGGCCACCCAATTTAAATACCCTGGAGCTGTCATAGACTGGAAGTGAAACATCAAAGAAGATTTGGCTACCCGAAGAGCAGTAGCTGGGAGACTTTTTCAGGCCATAAACCGAGGATTCCTCAGCAAAAGAGAAGTTGGCAAGAAAACGAAGATGGCTGTATACGGCTCCACTTTTGTCCCAGTCTTGACATATATGGATGCGAGTCATGGGCAATGACTACAATCCACAAAAGTCAGATCCAAACCTCAGAAATTAGGTATCTGAGAAAGGTGGTTGAAGTAACAGGAAGAGACATGTGTCACAGATGGAAATAGTGCAGCAGTAATCATCCACTTTTGCCCCTCCCCATCTAGTTTATATTTTTTTGCTACATGAACGAAGGATTCACTAGTGCGATTAACACGTGAGCCATCTGGCAATTAAGCTCTATGTGAAACAGAGAGCGAAGCGAGGAGGATGGCGTAATAGATTCTTTGATCAGGGGAACACACTATATTCAGTCTGAGACGGACCTTGGATTGTAAAACTTTCAAGGAAAGTAATTGCGTAGCTGATATTCGGCAAGGCGGAGATGATGAAAGTCAAGCCAGAGAGGCAGAGGCGGAAGAGGTGGTAAAATTACCTTTGATTTGATTCAAAGATCGAACGGCAAATTGGCTCGGGTCTGGCAGTAGGTGTGACTTTTGCATTTAAGAACGATAGAACGAAATTTATCAATATATACCATGTCTCTCCGATAGCCATGATCAGTTGCCCAGAAATCTATCTGAATTCACTAGCTCGTTATCTTAAGATTTTTCGTACAGAGTGAAAATTATTATATTTTCGAGGAGTTTTTAATTTTTCTGATTGCGGTAATTTATATACTAGCTTTAAAATGATTTAGTGTGTTTAAAGTTTTCATTATATTTCACCGAGATTTTCTGTGCTAATTAAATAACTTATAGCTAAATTTTCCAGCCGTAAAGTAAATTTAATTACTCGCTTTTTCCCGGTAAGAGATGTTTTAAATTGACTACTACATACATTAAATAACTGTCTACTGACGGCAAATATTATTTACTTCTATCAATTTTTATGTAATTTTATAAATGACAAGTGTTCATATCACGCGTTAAAGAACGATAGGATAAGCTAGACACGTGTGTTTTAAATCTAATTTATAACAGAGTGGTGAAGAGGTCCTATTTTAACACGTGTTAGATATGATGTTGATTATTTGGTTAAATGTTTATATTTTCTTTTCCTGAAATATAGGCTGATCAAACCTGAGTACTAGCGGCTTTTCTTATGGCCATATGAACTTATGATCATACGAACTGTCAAGACCATTAATATTGTGGATTTATCACCATCATCATATGGAGAATACTAATAATAATAAGCTCATTATCTAAGAGTACGACCACAACATCAGATGGCTGACAATGAGTAAGTTTAACAACTTTAACAGGTTGGTTCCCTTTTTATTGAGGACTGCACACAGTGAAGCCACACACGGCTAGCAATACATATGAAATACAACTCAATATAAATGCCAATACAACGTGCAATAGCCAACAACTTAATCTATCAGTATCATACTCACTGGTATGTCCCTACCGAGTGAACATCACAATGAATTTCGCTCACCGGCGACATCCTGTACTATGATAAGGCAATACTTAATCACAAATGACTCATCATCAACGGCCTAAGGAAATGCCACTAGATAATACACCATCACTCTAGAATTATGCAATTTAATCCACACCGCATGAAGAAATGGCAAGCACTATAACTGAACAACCATGGCATACACTTCCCAGCAAAAATGCTGACAGGGAACATAAAGGCGACCTGCACCGACGCTGGCCAGAACTAGACTAGCTTTTTGCGCCTGAATTCGTTTTCACTTCCCTTCAAATCAGCTGACCAAACGGGTTTTTACATTATATCAATGTTGTCACTCTCAACGTAACCAACCTGATATTTCGGCGAACATATCGCCATGACACGAACTTATAATATTATAAGCATCCACGAATATTTAATATTGATGAGCTTCTTGTTTTGACATGTGCGGTCCAATTTTTCTCATTTCCATGAGAGAAAGCAGAATAGAAACATTAAATTATAATATTAACTGGACCAGAACTATTACCAGATTTACTTATATTAATCTCATCAGCCAGCTGTGGCGAAATATAATGTCAGCAACATTTGTGTAACTTAACCAAGCGTTTCAGCCACCTGAGGCTAAACAACCTAGGAACTGTATATGTTCTATTCATCCTACATCGGCGATCACCACGCATGAACCCTACTCCAACCAACTGAAGGCATAGATACTTATTGTATCCAGGACAAATTAAAACACCGACTCTAGCGACTCCTGTGAAATTTGCAGTAAGCAACTACGGAGAATCTGGGGCTGGATTTGGCAAAACTAAAATTTGACACTTAATAGCAATATTACTTATTAGTGTATTTCCTTGGAATGCCTGCGACAACTACTGGGGTAGGCTTAGTCTGAAAGTGGCCACTGCGTGAATGTGAATTGAATGAACAGAGAAAGAAACTTATGTCTTTTGTTAACATCATATACTTATATGGTTTCTTCTTTCTTTTTTTTAAATCTCAATAATCTGATTAGTCACGGGATAGATTACATTAGGAACCTATTCTTTTCCCATCCTGACTATTTCATCACTTATTGTTACTTTTGATCTTTTGGGTTAATTAACCTCTGTGGGGATCATCCTTTCTTTTCCTTTACCAGAGGGGAGAACCTATTTGTTTAGTTTTTTTCATTTTGTCTGTAAACCATGATCTATTGATGCATCTGATTTATGTTGTGATTTTCTATTAATAATAAACTTTATTAAACCTTTAGTTATCGTGTCGGTCAACCCATATCCATTATATGTTATTCATAGTTTGTTTTCACGTTCGTGCGTATTTGTCACAGAATTGTGTGCATGTGAGTGCAGTGTAACTTGTATTTTCGTACAAGGAGAGAAAGTGCGTCTGATTTAAATATCGTCGTCCAGATAGGCTGGATTAGATAAATTATTCTATCCAGAGACTGTCCTTTCTCTTACACGATCACCCTCGTGATTAAAAACTATTTCTTACCCCTTACTTTCACATTGTCATCACTATCACCTCTGCTCAGACAGGGCTATAAACATCTATACCTATCTGGTAATTCATCCACGACAACATGGTCCGCAACCAGGCGATACGTCAAGGCGTAAGAACCCAACCCCTGCAGACCCAAGTAGAACTGTCTCAACTAAGATGGTTTGGCCATGTTTGCAGAATAGGAGAAGATCGGCTGCCACGGCTTGTATGGGAGGCTAAGAGCCAGGGATCCAGACCTCCAGGACGACCCAGAGTCCGCTGGGAGGACAACATTAGACAGTCTTTGAAGGACCGAGGACTAGAATGGACTAGAATGGAACCAGGCCAGGAGGAAGACAGCTCTTTACCTCACGGTAAAAGAGGAACGAGTAAGTAAGTATAAGAAGCCTCGCACCCCTTTACAGCATAATAAGAATCGTCGCACCCCTTTACGGCGTAATGAGAAGCCTGTCATCCTTTTACAACATATTAAGAAGCCGCTTATCCCTTTCTAGCATAAGAAGCTTGGCATCCCTGTATAGGGTTTTAAGTAACCTCGCATCCCATTATCTTCTAGCTCGATAAATATGCCATATATGCCAAAAAGAGATAAAATTATGTCTGTTTTTACATGAAAATATAATTTGATTTATATATTTAGTGCATAAAGTAAGCTTGGAAAAATGGGAGACTATTCCTTAGAGGCATTTGAATACGGAGTGCTTTTGTGAATGACTTCCAGCATTTTTTCGTGCAGCTGTAGACATAGTGAAAATAAGTTTTTTTAATATAACCTGCACTAACATTAGAAACTATTAATGTTGTATGTGCGCTATATTTATAACCTGCACTAACATTAGAAACTATTAATGTTGTATGTGCGCTATATTCATAACCTGCACTAACATTAGAAACTATTAATGTTGTATGTGCGCTATATTCATAACCTGCACTAACATTAGAAACTATTAATGTTGTATGTGCGCTATATTCATAACCTGCACTAACATTAATAATAATAATAAATTCTTTAAGCACCAAACACGGCGCATAAGGCAGAAATCAGTGCTCTCCAGGTTGTTTGTTGTGACGCCACTCCTCTTAGCTCTTGCACATTATTTAGGCCCAACGTTCTTCCTTCTCTTATTATTGTTCTTCTGAGTGTTTCTTTTGGTCTTCCTTTTTTCCTCTTACCCTCAGGAACCCAAGTGAGCGCCTGCAATGGTATTCTGTTGTTTTGCATTCGTAGGAAGTGACCTATATATGACCATCGTCTTTTCCTTATATAGTTGGAGACATATTTCTGCCTAGAGTCTTCTCTTATTTGTCGATTAGTCTTGAATTCTTTCCAACTGATGTTCATGACATTAGAAACTATTAATGTTGTATGTGCGCTATATTCATAACCTGCACTAAAATTAGAAACTATTAATGTTGTTTGTGCGCTATATTCATAACCTCCACTAACATTAGAAACTATTAATGTTATATGTGCGCTATATTCATAACCTGCACTAACATTAGAAACTATTAATGCTGTATGTGCGCTATATTCATAACCTCCACTAACATTAGAAACTATTAATGTTGTATGTGCGCTATATTCATAACCTGCACTAACATTAGAAACTATTAATGTTGTTTGTGCGCTATATTCATAACCTCCACTAACATTAGAAACTATTAATGTTGTATGTGCGCTATATTCATAACCTGCAATAACATTAGAAACTATTAATGCTGTATGTGCGCTATATTCATAACCTGCACTAACATTAGAAACTATTAATGTTGTATGTGCGCTATATTCATAACCTGCACTAACATTAGAAAATATTAATGTTGTATGTGCGCTATATTAATAACCTGCACTAACATTAGAAACTATTAATGTTGTATGTGCGCTATATTCATAGCCTGCATTAACATTAGAAACTATTAATGTTTTATGTGCGCTATATTCATAACCTGCATTAACATTAGAAACTATTAATGTTGTATGTGCGCTATATTCATAACATGCACGAACATTAGAAACTATTAATGCTGTATGTGCGCTATATTCATAACCTGCACTAACATTAGAAACTATTAATGTTATATGTGCGCTATATTCATAACCTGCACTAACATTAGTAACTATTAATGTTGTATGTGCGCTATATTCATAACCTGCACTAACATTAGAAACTATTAATGTTGTATGTGCGCAATATTCATAACCTGCACTAACATTAGAAACTATTAATGTTGTATGTGCGCTATATTCATAACCTGCACTAAAATTAGAAACTATTAATGTTGTATGTGCGCTATATTCATAACCTGCACTAACATTAGAAACTATTAATGTTGTATGTGCGCTACATTCATAACCTGCACTAACATTAGAAACTATTAATGTTGTATGTGCGCTATATTCATAACCTGCACTAACATTAGAAACTATTAATGTTGTATGTGAGCTATATTCATAACCTGCACTAACATTAGAAACTATTAATGTTGTATGTGCGCTATATTCATAACCTGCACTAACATTAGAAACTATTAATTTTGTATGTGCGCTATATTCATAACCTGCACTAACATTAGAAACTATTAATGTTGTATGTGCGCTATATTCATAACCTGCACTAATATTAGAAACTATTAATGTTGTATGTGCGCTATATTCATAAGAGCTTTCGATTGCCAGAGTGGTTGGAGCGCTGGTCTCTCGTGGCAAAGGTACCGGGTGGTAATCTGTTGCGTGCATATTTTGACGCACATTATCGATACAAAATATCGAAAAAAATATGACATGCATTAGTTGTGTTGAAAATATAAAGCGAGATAATCCATGTTTGAGTCAAAATATAGTAACTTGATATTGATCCGGCGCATTTCAGTTGTGTATGAAAATTTGCTGATTATGTTTATGCCTGAATTCATATGTATTACATATTATTAGTACAAGTAGAATCAGTCCTATATAGAATAGTCTATATTGTATATTTTGATGGGTCCGCTCTAGCGGAAAAGTTGGGCTGGTAGTTCCGATTACCTGGCGGGTACGCATTTTTCAAAGGGAAAATTAGTTATGAAGTGGTTTTCTTCTATGGGAGATTGTGTCTCTACTGGAGTTTGTGTTAGAGACTCTCCTAAGGTACGGTACAATGTATAATTCGGACTCCATGTATTGCCAGACCCTATTTTGATGATCTCATGTCGATTAGACCCAGATGGAACATTGTGCTTCGTATCGCCAGGGTCGTGTTTTGTATCGACAAAGATGACAGGTTTTCCTACAGCGGTTATGGCTACGTGAATTAACCTAATTACCGTAGAGCTGTATGGAAACATTTATGAAACTATCTATATGCCCATTATAAATTAACTTTGGCTTATATTCACCTTCCTACGAGTGAGTGAGCGGCAACTCAGGGAGGCGGCCATGTTAGATTTCGGTCATCATATTTTCTGATTACTGTCCAAAGAACGGGACATGTATCTTATTACTTGGACAGTGACAAAGAGATCTCAATCTTGATAGAAACCCCCTTTTCGTGGTTCCATAATATACTACAAGCTATGGACGTCAAGCAACTTCAGTTATTTACCGATCTGCCTTCACTGACGCGTTTAGTCAGATAGGGGATGCGGCCATAATGTATCATGAAATTGAACTTTTGATGTACTACCTATTATTCATGAATGTGTCATGATTTCGAATCTGCTATGTATGCCTACAAATCGATGTGTCAACATAACCATGATGTACTCGTATGTCCCAGTGTGTACGTCTGAATAAATTGTGTAAACAAAGATTCCAGCAGTCTGCATTGGTGCCTTGTAGACAAGTGTATGAATGATTATCTTGGTCAGCACACGAACAGTACACCATTCGCGTCAATCACAGTCTACACTTCTACTCCATACATATACCATCCTGCGTCGGTTGAAGTGACCAAGTTTAGGGCCTGCTTCCCCTGGAGCCTTAGAGGGAGACTTCTATTTACAGCTGCCTTTGCCTTCCCTAACTCAGGACTAGGGTGAGTTACCCATTTACCGCTGGGTAAACTGGAGCATGCCGGATCTCAACAACTCTGTACACCTCACTACAGACTGACACTTACAGAGCGTGCGATTGAGAAGAAACTTTACAGTAAACTTTACAACGGTATCGACACGTTCAAGTCTGCGCAGCTGTACAGGAGTACCTGATTTTGCTCTTGAGTTTAGGAAGGAAAGGGCCGCAAGGAATGGAACTAGTCAGCTCACCTCTCGAAGCTGGACCTAGTATAGTGAAGTCTCTACCAATTCACTCCTCTACAGCATTATCTGGGACTTACTATATTCATAACTAAAGACACACATAATACATATAATGAAAGAGTAATGGGGAAATGCGGCAGCGGAACAGCAAACGAAAATGGGGATAAATTAATAAGTTTCTGTATCATTAACAATCTGGTCACTGGAGGAACACTTTTCCCACACAAAGAAATTCACAAATTAACATGAAAATCACCAAATGGTCGGGACAGAAACCAGATAGACCACATTATGATTAACGATAGATGGAGACATGCATTACAAGAAGATGCCCAGGGTGCCAGTTCTTACAGATCAATTTCTTTAACTTCCCATCTAGGTAAAATATTAGAAACCATAGTAAATAAAAGAATAAAGTTTTATTTGGAAGAGGATAATTTATATAGCCAAGCTCAGTCAGGATTTAGCAAGAACAGATGCACCATGGATTAGATAATTAAATTGGGACATGAAGTAAAATCAGGATTTAAAATGAAAGAAAAAAAACTGGGGTAGTATTTTTAGATATAGCCAGTGCTTTTGATGAATGCTGGAGAGAAGGTGCTCTCTTTAAAATAAAGATATAGGAGTATCAGGTGTCATATATACAATTATATAGAGAATTTCCTGCAGGATAGACATTTCACTGTTCAGGTGAACAATCTTCTCTTCTCTTTGATCCTTAGCCGCCGACCGTCAAAGCAGTCAGTGGCCATTACGCCTGGTGGCGTCTTGTAGGGCAACAACAAATTGATTCCACTTTGCTCGGTCGGCGGCCATCCTTCGTACAGTGCCCCAACTCTGGTTCATTCTTTGCATCTCAGCCTCCACAGTCCTCCGCCAAGTTGTTTTTGGTGAACAATGATAGAATATAACCGTATGAACAACAAAATAGAATACCCCAAGGATCAGAAATATCTCCTTCAATTTTTACAATAATGGTAAATGATTTAGGTGAAGAATTTAATGATATGAAAGATAAATTGTCACAGTTTGCAGATGATGTTGCTATATGGAGGACTGATAAAAATCTGCCGAAATTATATAAGGATCTACAAAAGCAAATAAATAAAGTATGTAAATGGATGACAAAATGGGGATTTCAGCTGAATACAAATAAAACATTGGGAATAATCTTCGGTAAAAGTAGGGTTGTTAAAATAAAATTATAGACATAAATTTCCAAGGGCAAAACATTAATACAGTACAAACCACTCGATATTTAGGAATGACATTGGACCAATAGCTAAACTTAGAGCCTCTTTATCATATACGAGTTACGCGAACTAAAATTTGGCCGCCATTTTCGGCTGTACCTGTATTGCAGGAAAATGGACCCAATCGCGAGTTTCAGACCCAATATGCATTTTCGTTTAGGTTAACTAATTTGAAATAAAATTAGATGCAAATACAGTAGCACATATTTGTATTATTCTTTGTATTTCAATTAACACAACAAATAGAAGAAAACTAGTTTACTTACCGGTTTATTTAATAGAATCAGTAGCGTGAATTTTTAACACATACCGTACTCCGTTGCATTTTTTATTCCGTTAGAATTCCACTATTTAGCAACAAATATTCCGTTAGAATTGCAACACTTAGCAAAACATACTACCTTATAAAATAATAGTAATATAATAAAAATAATAAAAATTAATTATAATTTTATTTTAGTTTTATTTTATATATATATATATATATATATATATATATATATATATATATATATATATATATATATATATATTCTCAGTTCCCAGCAAAATACTAGGCAGGATAATTATACAGAGAATTTCAAAGGCAGTAGACCACAAACTGAGGAAAGAACAAGCAGGATTTAGAAAGAACAGAAGATATGTTGATCATATATTCACTCTCAGGAACATTATAGAGCAGTGCTCAGAATGGCAAAGACAGCTGTACATTAATTTCGTTGATTTTGAAAAGGCTTTTAACAGCATACATAGGGACAGTTTATGGAAAATACTGAGGGCTTATGGAATTCCAAGCTGCATAGTGTCAATCATAAAAAGCCTCTATGCCAACTTTCGGTGTAGTGTTGGGCAGAGCAACCTAACCTTTGAGGTGAAGACAGGAGTACGACAGGGTTGTCCCTTATCAACCACTCTATTTTTAACAGTCATAGACTGGGTGATGCGCCAGACAACAGAGGGCAGTCCAAGAGGAATAAGATGGACTACATTTTCTACATTGGAAGATCTGGAATATGCAGATGACATTGCACTACTAGCACATTCACATCAACACATCCAGGAAAAAACGGATAGACTTAATAAGTTTAGCCAGCAGGTGGGCTTGAACATCAATTTAAAGAAGTCTGAGGTCATGACGCTCAATGTGAGCAACCCTGAGCCCATATCAGTAAGGAATCAGCAACTGGTACAGACAGATACCTTCACATACCTAGGAAGCATAGTAACACCGGACGGAGGGGCAGGCAAAGACATCAACATCAGAATGAATAAGGCAAGAACAGCCTTCTTTAGCCTAAACAACATCTGGAAGTCCTCCCAATACAGCACAAGCACAAAATTAAGATTATATCAGAGCTGTGTGCTTTCTGTGCTTCTCTATGGTGCGGAATGCTGGAGAGTTACAGAGAAGGAAATGTCGAAATTGTCCTCTTTTCACACAACATGCCTAAGAAAAATTCACCGAATCTTTTGGCCGAATACCATCACCAACCAAGATCTGCTTACTCGGAGCAAGCAAGAGGACATGCACACCATCATAGCTGGCAGAGGCTGGAGCTGGTTTGGCCATGTCCTCAGAAGAGACCCCGATGCCATCACAAGAACAGCTATGCTTTGGACCCCTGACGGAAAACGAAAGAGAGGCCGACCAAAAACAACCTGGCGGAGGACTGTGGAGGCTGAGATGCAAAGAATGAACCAGAGTTGGGGCACTGTACGAAGGATGGCCACCGACCGAGCAAAGTGGAATCAATTTGTTGTTGCCCTACAAGACGCCACTAGGCGTGATGGCCACTGACTGCTTTGTCGGTCGGTGGTTAAGGATCAAAGAAGAAGAAGAAGAATATATATATATAAAGTTAGAACATGAAATACATGAAGTACAGGCGGGTTTTAGACAAGGCAGAGGTACGAGAGATCACATTTTTAATGTGAGAAACATTCTCGAGAAATGCAGAGAATACAATGTAGATCTTCATGCCTGTTTTGTAGATTACACCAAGGCCTTCGACTGCGTACAACATCAGAAACTGTGGAACATCATGAGAGACATGGGGTTTCCGGTGCATTTGATCCATCTAATTGAAACACTATACCATGAACAACAAGCAGCTGTCAGAGTAGCGGGAGAAACATCAGGATGGTTTGAGGTGAAAAGGGGAGTAAGACAGGGTTGCATCCTCTCTCCATACTTGTTTAACATCTATGCAGAAAATATAATGAGAAATGTTCGGAATGACCAAGAGTGTGAACATTACGATCCGTTCACAATTGGTGGAAATGCGATCCCAGAACTCAGGTACGCAGATGACACAGTTATACTTTCAAACAGTACCAAGGGACTAGAACAGTTAATCCTGTCTGTCAAAAGACACAGTGAGGATCAGAACCTTTTTCTGAACACAAAAAAAAAAAAAAAAAAAAAAGATAATGTCCACAGACAAAACAAGATGCCAACCAAAAATTACCATCAGTGATGAGGAAATTGAAAATGTCACAAATTATGAATATCTTGGCTCCATAATTAACAACAATGGAGACTGCTCAAAAGAGGTCAGAAGGAGACTGGCCATAGCAATGCAGAGGTTAAATAAAATGAAGAACCTATGGCATAACACCAGCAAATTAATAAAAGTAAAACTTCTGAGAACGTGCATCTTTCCGGTAGCAACGTATGGATGTGAATCATGGACCACTACTCAAACATTAAAGAAACAAATCGAATCTTTCGAAGCAAAGTGTTACAGAAAAATTCTCAGAATATCTTGGACCAAGAGGAAGAAAATATAGACATCCTACACGACCTGAACATCGAGGAAAACTGGCTCATAAACAATATCATGTCCCGGAAACTGAAATATTTTGGCCACATTAAACGTCATAGTGGCTTAGAGAGAGCAGTGATGGAGGGTATGGAACCTGGAAGGCGAGGCAGGGGTCGACCGAGACGACGGTGGACACAGGACATTGAAGACACCTTGAACATGACAATGGAGGAGGCAGGAGGGCTGGCTAGAGATCGAGAATCTTTCAGGCGGGCTGTGATGAGAGCGACGTTCTGCAAAGGACATGCTACATGATGATGATTATATATATATATATATATATATATATATATATATATATATATATATATATATATATATATATATATATATATATATATATATATATATATATATATATATAGCCTATATATATTAATATATATATATATACGAGTACATATATAAAAATTATATAATAAAACTAAAATAATATTATAATTATTATTATATATATATATATATATATATATATATATATATATATATATATATATATATATATATATATATATATATATATATATATATATATATATATATATATATATATATATATATATATATATATATATATATATATATATATATATATATGTTAGTCTTTTCTGTATCATTCAGGGCAAGTGTCACTCCCTGTTGGTGCCTTCTGATACTTATTATGTCTCTTTTGCCTACTACATTCTCCAGGACATCGATTACTTTGTCGTCCGGGAGTGCCCTGAGGGTGGCTTCTCCTCCAGACAACTGCGTAATTTTTATTTTGCGGTCTTGTTCCAGTTTCTTGTGACTGCTTTTCTGTAGTTTGCCTGAGCGGCATCTCCCATCTGTCACCACTGGCTGTGTATCTGTCTTTAGGCTCGGTACCCTGTCCTCTTCTGTCCGCTCATGATTCTGCTTCTTCTGATCACCGTGGGACACTTGGTTGTTCTCCATTGAGTTCCGGCGTATCTCTATGTCTGATATTGGAGCTACTTCTAATAGTGCTTCTTTTAATGTTGGAGAGTGACTAAGGAACTCGTCTCCGTCTTCACGCATTCTGTATAGTGCGTCCATAATGGTCTCCACGATATCTTCTGGGTCTAACTCGTTTAGTTCTGATAATATTGTCCTCTCATCAGCAGCAGGCTGTGAGGTGACGTCTTGTTGTTCTGCTCTTTTGTCTTCCTCTTGTGCCGGTCTGTGTTGAAGAGTTGTCTCTTTCATCTCATTCTTGGTGTTTGAGGATGGGTCGGCTTTTCTCTCCGGCTGGCTGTTTATGGTTTTGTTATACTCATGGTTGTTGTTCAGAGCTGGTGGGCTGGTGTATACCTTCCTCTTCTTGGCTCTTGGTTTATTTCGGACCATTTTGACTATATTGCGATCGCTGCGTACGTCCTGAAAAGGACGCTGGTTGTTGACGGAAAAAAGGATGTTGCACTAACCACTATGCTACCGCTATATATATATAGCCTATATATTAATATGCCTTAACCTTCCCAGAAGTTGCTCTGGTGCCCAATTGGGGCTGGGTCGACCCAGGAGCCGTTTGCGGCCTAAATAAATCCCACATCATCTGGGGATCGAACCACAGACCACTGAGCTAGGAAGCCAGTGCACTAACCACTATGCTATCGCTATATATATATATATATATATATATATATATATATATATATATATATATATATATATATATAGAGAGAGAGAGAGAGAGAGAGAGCGCGCGCGCTGGCGGTCGCTGTCTCGAGAGACTGCGCGTGGTGATCCCGGTACCGCCGGGCCCTCCCAGTTCATCGGTTCATCTGTGTCCGTAAATCGCAGCTCCCGGTCGTGATGTGCACAAGCCGTCTAATCTCCGTATCGTGGCTCGACTACAGTCTTAAAAAAGGCCCCGCTCTCACAATGAGTCATGGGCCGGCAGTCAGTAAGCTGGTGTCGCTTTCGGCTCGTCCTGTCCGACTAGGGCAGTGTTTCTCAACGGGGGTGGTACCGCCCCCTGGGGGGCGTTTTCAAGATGTCTGGGGGCGTTCTGATGGGTCGCAACGATTGGGGGTCGCTACTTCCCTTCAGGAGTGCGTTGTGTACATTTTTACAAGAATCAATATGAAACAATTACAAAAGATATTTCCCTTCGCATAGCTTGTAACACGATAGTTTTTATTTGCCCTGCGTCTCATGGAGTGTTTCAAGGATTCCAAATGCAAAATTTTAGTACCTGGGATGTTACCATTGTCAGGAGACAGTAGGCGGATATTTATGTCCCTTCAACACTCGATACATTCGTTAGCCTCACGACACACCCATGCTAACCTTCCCTCTCCACTCTCGACACATATTTTCTTCTGGAAACACATTCCCGTCAAACATTGATAAGCCCGTGAACGAGGAAGTGGAGGGGAACTGCGGTAAGACGTGGAATACGATGGATGGGTTTGAAAAAAAATCGAAAAAAGGTGATTCGTCTTACGAGGACAAAAGACAAAGAAAATAGTCTACGTTACGGCCACAAGGCCTTCGTCAGGAAAGGAAAGAAAGTGAAGGCTAGATAGGACACATAAAAACTAAATAAAATAAAACTGGGTACTTCCCTGAAGGCAAGAACCGAAATTCTATCAAAATCGCTGTCTGTTTGTAAGCGCGTGGCTGAACAGAAAAATGACTTCCGCCGCCGGATGTACACAATGCATACTAAGAAACTAAAAAACGAAACCGGAAAATAAACTACCCAACGTGATAAAAGTGGGGACTGGAAATAGAAGGGGACAGAATGAGTGGGAGATAAATAAATATGAAATAAAAAAATGTATATGGCATACAAATAGAAGAATAGGATAAGAGTGGAAAGAGTAAAATAGAGCAAGAGAGGAGAGGGTGACCTCAGACAAAGGTGTGAAAAGTGTTGAGACCGGCTGGTTTTAGACACCCCATGCGGTGGATAAGACGGTTCTCAAGCTGTTCTCGGCTGGCAGTGTCAGAGGAGCAGGATCGGATCGCTGTGACCTGGATGTCGATGGGACCATGGTGGTCAGGACCATTGAAGTGTATAGCAACTGGTGTGGACTTTTGCTGAGCGATGTCATTTAAGTGCTGGCTGAATCTGTCCCCAAGTCGTTTGCCTGTTTGGCCAATATAAGTTTTGCAGCAACGTTTACATATGATCGTATAAATGACATTGCGCGATTCACACGTGAAGCTACTAGTGATGGTGTACGTAGCCTTAGGAAAGGACACCTTTTGGGTTGATATGACATACTTGCACGTGTTGCATCGTGTCCGACCACAGGGTAGTGTGCCAAAGTGAGTGGCATTCTCCTTTGGGAGACGGCTGTGAACAAGAAGATCCTTCAAGTTCTTGTCACGTCTATATGCCACCAAAGGTGCTTCACTGAATACTTTTTGGGTCAGAGGCTCAGCTTGGAGGATAGGGAGGTGGCGGAAAAGGATCTGTTTGACAGTAGTACTGTGAGGGTGATGGGTCAAGATTAATTTGACTCTATCCGAAGTGGATTTATGGTGAGGTTTGAGGGCCTCCAGACGAGAGATGGGGAGCACACGTTGGAGAGCAGAGGTGAGAACATGTTCTGGATAAAGTCTGTTACGGAAGAAATCCAACATCTCATTTGCTCGTAAGTGGAAGTCATCGTCGTCTTGGCATAAACGGCGGAGGCGGAGAAGTTGTGAAAAAGGAAGGGAGTCACGACAGGCCCGAGGATGAGAAGAGGTATACAGGAGGTAGCTGTGGGCATCTGTCGGCTTGTAGTATACTGAGGTATTAAGGCCGGAGGGCGTGATAGAAATAGTAATGTCAAGGAAGTTGACAGATACTGTGGAGACGAGGGAGGTGAACTTGATGGTGGGGTGAAAGTGGTTCACAAAGTCGATGAAGCGGTGTAAATCAGTCTCAGACATATCTGTGAGACCTATGCCATCATCGATATATCTGCGGTAAAACCCAGGGAAAGGACCGGAGTATTGTTGCCATATCTGATGCTCCAAGTGGCCCATGAATAGACAGGCATAGCTGGGACCCATCTTCGTTCCCATGGCAACACCACTAATTTGGTCAAAAAACTGACCATTGAATTCAAAGGAATTCAGTTGAAGGACCAGTTCAGCAAGACGGAGAAGAGTGACAGTGGATATAGAAGGGCAAGTGCGTTGGTCCAGAAAAAACTGAAGAGCTCGGAGACCATCAGAGTGGGGAATAGAGGTATACAGAGAGCAGACGTCCAGCAAGAAAAGACGGTAGGAGCGGTCTGCTGGGAGTCGGATAGAGGAGAAAGTTGTAAGAGCGTGATTGGTGTCTTTGATGAAGGAGGGAAGATTCTCAACGATAGGCTGGAAAATGCTATCGAGAAAGTCAGAAATGTGTTCAGTAGGACAAGAACAGGCTGAGACAATAGGTCTTCCAGGGTTTTCGATCTTGTGAATTTTGGGGAGCATGTAGAATACAGGCTTGCCCAAAGAGCTGTCATGAATCCTAAGATGAGATGCTTCGGGAGGAAGATCATTACTAGTGATAAGCTGTTTAATCGTGTTGTGTACAATGCGATTGTTAGAGACAGTCGCATCGCTGGTCCTGGACCTGTAAAAAGTGCCATTGGTCAACTGGTTTTTACCTTCACTTAGGTACAAGTCCTTCTGCCAGACGACAATGGCTCCTCCCTTGTCAGCCGGTTTGATGACAATGTCGTCTCTACGGCGAAGAAGGGAGAGAGCACCAGACTCCGCCGAAGTGAGATTGGAATAATGCATAATATATTTTTTTTGACTGCACCGTGTCTCTGTTATCTCGTATCTCTATCTACCTATCCTGCTTATCTCCCTGATCCTATCCTATCGCCTTTTCTCAGTATTTTATATCCTATTCACCTATTTATTTTCGTATTTCCCTATTCTTCCTTCATACCTTATATTAGCCTACCGCAATCTACCCTATTTATTTACTGTTTCAGCGTTTTATATTTTATTTATTTCACTTTTTACGTTTTTTATTTTCTGGACGTTTTACTTTTCCCCACTATGCCCTCTCTGAAATATTTTATCAACTCGCTCCGTGTGTCGGTTACCACCAGCTTTAGCTCCCTACCTCCTGATATATCCCGTGTCGCTATTGACTTTGCGTTCGTTACTTTCAAGAAAACTAGATTCACCTCTCATCTCCACTTTATTCACACCTGCCTCCACCACAAAATTCTTCCTAATGGATTTTCTTCCAATTTTCATCCATCTGCTGGTACACTCAATCCTAGGGAACAACGTCTCCTACAACGAATTGAGACCAGATGTGGCTTTCAACGTATGCGCGTAGTGGCCGCCAGTCACTCCCGCCTTTTATCAGACCTCAGTGCCCTACAGACCCAGCTTCTGCTTCGCTTACGTTGTCTCACCTCCAACAACTTCCCTTTCTATTCTATGGTACGCACCACTATCCACACACTGAACCGGCAGCTGCATGAGTTCCTTTCCACGTCTAAACACCATAAACTATCCCGTCTCATCCCTACCCCCATAGCTACCCCTCCATCCTCCACTCCATCATGCACTCAGGTAGTCTGCATCCCCCCAGATCTACCCCTCTCTGAGGGAGAGCGCTCTGTTCTCAGTAAGGGCCTAAAATTTGTTCCTCTTCGTCCGACCCTAGACCAATACAATCTCCTCCAGGATGTTCATCGGTTTCACCGTCGCATGAGGCTGAAGCTCCATTTTAGAGAGAAAGACAGCACTCCGCAGTCTCAGGCTGAATCCGACATCTTCGCACGCTTTTCTGACTCTACTAAACCTCCCTTTACACCTAAACCTGGAGCCTCTCATGCCCTGGACCTGTATATCAAGAACACCATCCATGACATTCAGCAGCTCCGCCCTCGTAGATTGCATTATTCCAATCTCACTTCGGTGGAGTCTGGTGCTCTCTCCCTTCTTCGCCGTAGAGACGACATTGTCATCAAACCGGCTGACAAGGGAGGAGCCATTGTCGTCTGGCAGAAGGACTTGTACCTAAGTGAAGGTAAAAACCAGTTGACCAATGGCACTTTTTACAGGTCCACGACCAGCGATGCGACTGTCTCTAACAATCGCATTGTACACAACACGATTAAACAGCTTATCACTAGTAATGATCTTCCTCCCGAAGCATCTCATCTTAGGATTCATGACAGCTCTTTGGGCAAGCCTGTATTCTACATGCTCCCCAAAATTCACAAGATCGAAAACCCTGGAAGACCTATTGTCTCAGCCTGTTCTTGTCCTACTGAACACATTTCTGACTTCCTCGATAGCATTTTCCAGCCTATCGTTGAGAATCTTCCCTCCTTCATCAAAGACACCAATCACGCTCTTACAACTTTCTCCTCTATCCGACTCCCAGCAGACCGCTCCTACCGTCTTTTCTTGCTGGACGTCTGCTCTCTGTATACCTCTATTCCCCACTCTGATGGTCTCCGAGCTCTTCAGTTTTTTCTGGACCAACGCACTTGCCCTTCTATATCCACTGTCACTCTTCTCCGTCTTGCTGAACTGGTCCTTCAACTGAATTCCTTTGAATTCAATGGTCAGTTTTTTGACCAAATTAGTGGTGTTGCCATGGAAACGAAGATGGGTCCCAGCTATGCCTGTCTATTCATGGGCCACTTGGAGCATCAGATATGGCAACAATACTCCGGTCCTTTCCCTGGGTTTTACCGCAGATATATCGATGATGGCATAGGTCTCACAGATATGTCTGAGACTGATTTACACCGCTTCATCGACTTTGTGAACCACTTTCACCCCACCATCAAGTTCACCTCCCTCGTCTCCACAGTATCTGTCAACTTCCTTGACATTACTATTTCTATCACGCCCTCCGGCCTTAATACCTCAGTATACTACAAGCCGACAGATGCCCACAGCTACCTCCTGTATACCTCTTCTCATCCTCGGGCCTGTCGTGACTCCCTTCCTTTTTCACAACTTCTCCGCCTCCGCCGTTTATGCCAAGACGACGATGACTTCCACTTACGAGCAAATGAGATGTTGGATTTCTTCCGTAACAGACTTTATCCAGAACATGTTCTCACCTCTGCTCTCCAACGTGTGCTCCCCATCTCTCGTCTGGAGGCCCTCAAACCTCACCATAAATCCACTTCGGATAGAGTCAAATTAATCTTGACCCATCACCCTCACAGTACTACTGTCAAACAGATCCTTTTCCGCCACCTCCCTATCCTCCAAGCTGAGCCTCTGACCCAAAAAGTATTCAGTGAAGCACCTTTGGTGGCATATAGACGTGACAAGAACTTGAAGGATCTTCTTGTTCACAGCCGTCTCCCAAAGGAGAATGCCACTCACTTTGGCACACTACCCTGTGGTCGGAAACGATGCAACACGTGCAAGTATGTCATATCAACCCAAAAGGTGTCCTTTCCTAAGGCTACGTACACCATCACTAGTAGCTTCACGTGTGAATCGCGCAATGTCATTTATACGATCATATGTAAACGTTGCTGCAAAACTTATATTGGCCAAACAGGCAAACGACTTGGGGACAGATTCAGCCAGCACTTAAATGACATCGCTCAGCAAAAGTCCACACCAGTTGCTATACACTTTAATGGTCCTGACCACCATGGTCCCATCGACATCCAGGTCACAGCGATCCGATCCTGCTCCTCTGACACTGCCAGCCGAGAACAGCTTGAGAACCGTCTTATCCACCGCATGGGGTGTCTAAAACCAGCCGGTCTCAACACTTTTCACACCTTTGTCTGAGGTCACCCTCTCCTCTCTTGCTCTATTTTACTCTTTCCACTCTTATCCTATTCTTCTATTTGTATGCCATATACATTTTTTTTATTTCATATTTATTTATCTCCCACTCATTCTGTCCCCTTCTATTTCCAGTCCCCACTTTTATCACGTTGGGTAGTTTATTTTCCGGTTTCGTTTTTTAGTTTCTTAGTATGCATTGTGTACATCCGGCGGCGGAAGTCATTTTTCTGTTCAGCCACGCGCTTACAAACAGACAGCGATTTTGATAGAATTTCGGTTCTTGCCTTCAGGGAAGTACCCAGTTTTATTTTATTTAGTTTTTATGTGTCCTATCTAGCCTTCACTTTCTTTCCTTTCCTGACGAAGGCCTTGTGGCCGTAACGTAGACTATTTTCTTTGTCTTTTGTCCTCGTAAGACGAATCACCTTTTTTCGATTTTTTTTCAAACCCATCCATCGTAAGCCCGTGAACACATCACAGCCCCTTCCCTACTCTGTCCACTTCAACAGCACGACTCCTTCCCAAAACATTCCCAGCACAATCACGTGCCCCACGTGTGCCTACCAAAAAACCCTCTTTTTTAGCCAGGTTGACGTTACAGTCACAGCACTACACAGAACTGTGTGTGACCTTTGTGTTCAACTCTCTTTGATGCGAGTACACCGTAAATACCTTCTCGCAACAGGAACGTTGTGGGCAGTTGTGGCTTAGTTTAATGCATCTTTGGATGTTTGAGCGTAGAAAATTAAACTCAGTCAGTTTTGAGGGTTGACGGGGTGTAGATGTATGTAAAAAAGGTAAAGAATCCCGTTACACGCCCATTAGAGGCATAGTGGGAATTTGTTGTTAGGACCATATTTTCTAGACCATCGGCACACTAGGAGTGATGTGGTCAGCATCACGCCGGCCGCCTTAACCTTCCCAGAAGTTGCTCTGGTACCCAATTTTTGAGGCTGGGTAGACCCCGGAGCCGTTTGCGGTCTAAAAAATCCCACCTCAACTATAGATCGAACCATGGACCACCGAGAAATGAAGCCAGTGCACTAACCACTGCGATATCGCGGCCCCAGTAGATGTATGTGCAGTGATATTGTACTAAAATTTTCAATATGTCAGCAGTAAAGAGAAAGTGTCGACAATATTCAGTTGAATATTTGAAATTAGAGGTTTATTGCAGTCATTTTGGACGCTATTAAAAATGATATGAGCATAACATTTAAAGACTTGCAAGAACTAAAAATACCGGATTAGGTGATTAATCCGTTTGAATCAGATGTGGAACAAGTTAGTCAACATTTACAAGAATAATTAATTGTGCTACAAAATGACTTCGAGGAAAAAGCACGATTCAGTCACACACATTACGAAAAACTGTGGATCCAGCAAAGGCTTGCGCATCCCGTTCTTTGGCGTGAAACTAAATTGCTAATTACAGCATTCCCAACGTCGTATTTGGTGGAGAAGGGGTTCAGTGCAGTTGTGTTGCTACTACAAAAGCAACTAAACCGACTGCAGATTTGTAACAGGAGATTTGAGACTTCTTTGAACAAACTTAAAACTAAATACAGTAGAACTCCATTTATCCGAACCCCTTGGGACCGAGCATCGTTCGGATAATCAAATGTTCGGATAATTGGATTACATAATGTATCGAGTACATGTACATATACGCTCGTATTTCTAAAAATAATTAACCATCACAAGGGAAATACACATTAAAACATATTTACTTGTACTGTAATAATAATACCCACACTGTATTAGATCACCGTATCACCAAAATCTTTTATTACACAGCAGTGCATGTACTACTTGTATTAATTATGTTTTTTAAGAAAGAGAAATGTTTTCAAAATAACATTACAAACGATTCAAAACCATGCGCAACTTACGTATACATGTACTTGCACAGATGTAGCCCACTATTTAAAATAATGAGGAATCCTCTTTTGCACCAAACTGGATAGTCTCCTTTTGGCTGCTAAGTCCCGCATTCTCTTCAACAGCAGAAGCTGTGTAAAACAGCTGTCATCTTCTTGCTCGTACCAAGCCATCGCGGTTTCTAGTGCTATAAAGGTCTCTTCAGGACTTGGTCGAAGTTTTGGGTTTTCTACATAATCTACAAGTACATCATGTACTTCTGAGGAGTCTTCATCATCGGTCACTACATGTATTTGGTTTTCTTCTTGCACAAAAGACAAAATTTCTTCGTCATTCAAAAACTGAAAACCAGAATCATTATCATCTTCTAGCCACGTGTGTGCATCATCTTTGTCACAGTCCGAAAATCCGGGCATTGCTTGAAACAGTTCCACAACTTCATTTATACAATCATCATTTGTGTCCACTGCAGTAGTTTCATTTCCTCCTTTTTTCCCAAGCAATCTATTCCAAGCCTTGTTGAGATTATCTTGTGACAGGGTGGTCCAAGCATCAGCTAACATATAGCAGCAGTCTTTGAGATTAAGCTTTTTGGAAAACGCCACCACACTTTCTTCATCTTCAGCCAACAATAAACGATGCAGGACTTCCTTCTTGTACATCTTTTTAAGTTTTGCTATAACACCCTGATCCATTGGTTGAATCAGCGCTGTTACATTAGGAGGCAGAAAAATTACTTTAAAATTTGCATCAACTGCATTCAATGTATCCGTCTCTGGATGAGATGGTGCATTGTCCAGTAGAAGAATTACTTTTCCAGTTTTCTTTTCTTGTTCTCTCAACCTCTTCACATTTGGGATGAACTGATTTGTATACCAATCAAGAAATATTTCACTATTCATCCAAGCACTCTTCTGTGCTTTGTAGCACAATGGGAGACATGTCACATTCTTTAAACAACGTGTTTTTTTTACTTTGCCGATCGTTAGCACCGGTAAACGATGACTTCCACTGGCATTCGCGGCTACCAAAATTGTTACTCTCTCTTTGCACTTTTTAAACCCAGGGGCAGCTGCTTTTCGCTGAGATGCAAGTGATTTTTGAGGCATTGATTTCCAGTATAAGCCAGTCTCATCGGCATTATACCCATCATCGAGTGAATAACCTTCTTCTTCCAAAAAAGCCAAGAGTGTTTCTTTAAAATTTTCAGCGGCAGTTGCATCGCTAGATAAAGATTCCCCTTGAATCTCCAATTCTCGTATGCCATGACGAGATTTAAAGTTTCTTAACCATTCCTGGCTATCCTCAAAGTCAGGAGGACCGTCAAGTTGATTGTTGAACTGAAGTGCCTTTTCACACAATAGAGAGCCAGAGATAGGTTCCCCTTTGCTTCTTCTTTGCACAAACCATATATACAAAGCCTCTTCCAATTTCAAATCTTTCGCATTTCTCATGGTTTTACGTTTCTTCGACCCATTTTCACTATCCAATTTCGATGCAAAACTCATAATTTTATCCTTGTTACTTTTGATGTCAGAGACGGTAGCTTTCCCAACATTGAAAAATCTGGCAAGTGAAGACACAGTTTCACCTTTTCCTAGTCTCTTGATAATTTCTGTTTTCGTTTCAATTGACAAAACATTGCGGTTCCTTTTATATGCATTAGGCCTACTGGAAGATGCCTTATCGCACAGAGAAATACTTGTACACCAAAATTATTCTGCTGTGGTAGCAGAGACAATTATTTTAAGTTGAACTGTCTGTTTAGCCAGTGTTCTGCCTAGAACGCACTCGTACACTGGATTGGTAAACCAGATATTAACTGACTTTATGATATAATGATCTAACTGACTTCCTGTATGTAAGCGACCGACCATTAGCCCATCCCATCCTCTACAAATTGTTCGCACACATTTGAAGCTTGCCGCATCAAAAGATTCAGAATTGTAGTCTAACGTGACTGGTGGCACCTGGTTTTTTTTTTCTGGACAAAGTGTTCGGATAATTGAATGTTCGGATAATTGGGGTTCGGATAAATGGAGTTCTACTGTATTACAAAACTGGCTGAGTCACACCAAGCGCAAGGATCTCATTAATCTTCATTAGTAAGTGAATTTTTATATAATGATATCATCATTATCAACTAATAAGTTGTCCACCTTTTTCATGTTTAAAGTTGTTACATAAGGAGAGGCTTAAATATTAAGATTTGAAAATATATTTGCAGTCATTTAGGCACTATTAAAATGATATGATTATGATAGTTATAGAGTTGTAAGAACTAATTTTATATCATTTGCTCCGCCAATTTGTAATTCAAGGATAATGAACTTGTGGTGTATATAATTCCGTACTTAAACACATATTTAATATAACTACGCTTTTATAAATGTGCTTTCTCTTTTTATTTATATTATAAGAAAAGATAACTCATTAACTGCATTGCTTTTTTAAAAGTATGGTGGAATATATGTATGTGTGTGTGTGTTTGTGTATACACGATAAAGAGCAAGGGGTTGTTAAGAGATGTGGAAGGGGGGGGGGGGGGCTTTTTTTAACAATATTAGTTGTCAAATGGGGGCGTTGCTACTATCAGGGTTAAGAAACACTGGACTAGGGGAACGTCTTGTCGGCAGGCGGCCAGTGGTTCTCGCAAGAATAATATCGCCGGGGCCGCCGGGAACCGCTCTGCACAGAGCGCTGTCTCTGTCCCCGCGCGAGCGACGAATTGGTCTTTTCGGACAGTTATCTGGTTGATCCTGCCAGTAGTCATATGCTTGTCTCAAAGATTAAGTCCTGCATGTCTAAGTTCAAGCTCCGACCCTCGCGGAAAGAGCGCTTTTATTAGTTCAAAACCAATCGTCAGTCGCAGACAAACTTCTGTCTTGACCGACTGTGTGTGGTGCACCCAATTGGGGCCTTCCCAGTATTGCTAGATCGGACAGATTGCTGTGTCCGTTTTCAGATTTTGCTCACTGTCTCTGACTTTTTCCTCAGACCTTCGGGTCCCGAGAGTTCCTCTATACATGCCTTCGGGCAGATGAGGAGGGGGCATTCCTCGACACCTTCGGGTATAGGAGGCTTTGTCCATTTTGGCTGGAGTAGGGCCAGGAAGGCTAATGGTTTCATAGCGATAAAGAGTACACATGAGGGCAAGTTCGGGCACAATGGGCTAATCACCTGTTTGCCAAACATTTTGATTACATGTTTTGCCCAGGAGCCTTGTGTTCTTTGGGTCACCTCTACACCTCGTTTTACGGGGTAGATGAGGTTCCGATTATGTATATATATATATATATATATATATATATATATATATATATATATATATATATATATATATATATATATATATATATATATATATATATATATATATATATATATATATATATATATATATATATACTGAAGCACATTAAAAACGCACTACTATTATATATACTGATGCCGAGAAGCTGGAAAAAAAAGTGTGGGAATGGATTTTCCCCGTGTTTGTCATGAGGTAGAGAGCGAATGGCTGCTGGAATGGAAAGTGCATGATTCAACCCACGGGTTTGTGTACAGACTACATGAAAACAATGAAAGTTACACGTGAAACACGATTCCCAACAGCTATGAACCTGAAAATGTGTACGCGTTGTGGCAATATACTCGGTATAAAAAGGACGTTGAGACAAAACACCCAGTACATGTGCTTGAAATGCCACGACTATCTGAAACCGACCGCCAACGAGCCATTGGTATGTTGGAGACCGGAATGAGCTCGCGGGCCATTGCCAGAAGGATGAATTGCCACCACAGCACTATTGTACGTCTCAATGAACGTTACGGAACCACTGGCAGTGCCCGGTGTCACGTGGGTCTTTATATCATTAAATTGCCTACATCTTCTTCCTATTCTCTCACCCTAATCCTTTCATTTTATTATCTTTCCTTACTTGTTTTTCCTGTATTTTTCGCATCACTCGTTTGCGAAAAATATTTTCTTCAGTATTCTAAAACTTTACCTGTTTCTTTCTCAAAACTGAGAATCGCGCTAGGACGATATTACGTAGATGTCAGGGCTGCAGGGCGTCAGAAGGCGTGATAAGTCGGTTCGCTGAACATAGGACGTAGACAATCGTCTACATTCTCACCGAGCGCGCGAGCTTCTTCTCGGCATAAGTCCGGGTGAGGTGTGATACTTTACATCTGCACCGGTCAGTATTCAGACATTTGTCTGAAAAAAAAAATCCCAAACTGACACGGCGCTCACTGTGGGCCATGGTCAGCTGTAGTGTGAAAACTGCCCTGCATTGGAGACAGGTTGTCTGAGATTTGAAACTGACACGCGTACATCTTGGTCAGTGGTGGCAGTTACGACATGTTAGGTGTTAAACGTATCGTTTAAGCCGGAAAGGGGAGAGCATTTCGTTCTACGAAATAATAGTTCATCCTTTGTCTGGTTTAAAATATTAAACCTAGTTTGAAACTTTATTTTCATTCTTCTCAATAAATCGCAGTAGACAGGTGGTTCGCGAAGAGTAGAGCTGTATAAGCGAAGTTTCTTAGTTTGTTGCGACAATTTGTCGAACTTCTAGACTTCCATAAATATGAGCGTAAAAATTCTTAATTGTGCGATATCTTGTAGTGCTGTGTTTTGAGGTAAATATTATATAGTAGTTCTCTAGAATTTTGTGAAGTTATTAAGTGTTAAATCGCCGATTTAATTTTAAACTAGTTCTTTTGAACAGAGGGCTTAATCTATATAGTCTGTATTATTTTCTAGTGACGCGTTTCAGTGGAAAACAGAAATTATATTTCTTGCTTAAATTCAGTCGGCTAATAAAGAAATTTAATTTAACTTCTAAATAATCAGACGAGAGAATATATTTAAAAAAATCTAAACTTATAACGCTAGATACATCATTGAGTGTTGACGAAATACGTATGTATTTTCTAATTCATGATGTTTGATTTATTTAATATAACTTATTTTACGGGAAGTTTTAAATATAAGTCAAGCTGTAGGCTTGCTATTAACTTACTTACTTAGTCGTTCCCCTTCTACCGTGAAGTGTAGAGGTTTGGAAGAGAGAGCGCCAGACCATTCTATCAGCTGTCTTCTTCCTGGCCTGGTTCCATTCTAGTCCTCGGTCCTTCAAAGATTGTCTAATGTTGTCCTCCCAGCGAACTCTGGGTCGTCCTGGAGGTCTGGATCCCTGGCTCTTTGTTTCCCATGCTTGTCGTGGTAGCCGATCTTCTCCCATTCTGCAGACATGGCCAAACCATCTTAGTTGGGACTGTTCTATTTGGGTCTGCAGCGGATGGGATTTCAGGCCTTGACGTATCGTCTGGTTGCGGACCATGTCTCTTCTTGTTACTTCAACCACTTTCCTCAGATACCTCATTTCTGAGGTTTGGATCTGGCTTTTGTGGGTTGTAGTCATTGCCCACGACTCGCATCCATATGTCAAAACTGGGACATAGGTGGAGCGGTATACAGCCATCTTCGTTTTCTTACCAACCTCTTTCTTGCTGAGGAATCCACGATTTATGGCCTGAAAAAGTCTCCCAGCCGCTGCTTTTCGAGTGGCCAACTCTTCTTTGATGCCTCCCTTTCGGTCTATAATAGCTCCGAGATATTTAAAGTGGTCGACCTGCTCCAGGACCTGTTCTCCCAACTTAATCTGATGTTTTCTTTCTTCTCGTGATATCACCATGGATTTTGTTTTAGAGCTGCTTATGACCATCCCTCTCTTCTCCAGCTCTTCCTTCCAGACTTGCAGATTGGATTGGAGATGTGCCTCTGATTTAGCAATCAGGGCAACATCATCAGCAAATGCCAGCTCCGAAATATAGACCTGTCTCATCTTCCAGTACCCCACTGAATACTTTCTTGTTCTCTCCTTACATGCCTTGATGACATCGTCCATGAGGAGTATGAAAAGATAAGGTGACAGGATATCACCTTGTCTTACACCAGTGGTGGTCCTGAACTCTTCTGACTTATGGTTTGCTGTCCTCACATAATTTCTGCAAGACTTGTAGAAGCTCTGTATAGCATGAATCAGAGGTGCTGGAATATTCTTCCTTGCCAAACAGTCCCAAAGTTTGCTCCAGGGGACTCTGTCAAACGCCTTTTCCAGATCTATGAAACAAAGATGGATCTCACTCTTATACTCAAGGGCCTTTTCACTCAGCTGTCTGAGTGTGAAGATTAGGTCTTGAGTACTTCGGTTTGCTCGGAATCCGCACTGGACCTCATCCAATGCTTGCTATTAAAATGTAAGTTATATTGAGTACATATATGTAAATTATTTGATATGTGTTCTTTCTTTTATATAGTGAAACGGTGGTACCCAACTTTACCAGCGTTCTAGTACGTGAACTTTATTTGGGAAGAAACAAATCACTTTCATTACCTGAACTGTAACAGTTAAAGGAAGTAAGAGGCTTTCGCGCCAGAATTAATTCTTCCAGAATAACTCTTCAGTACAATTCAGCCCGTTGTGGCAAGCAAAGATCAGAAACATTCCGACAGAGTTTTGACTAGTACTGTGGTGACCAAATATAGTAACTTCCTGAAAGTAGACACCGATCTGACATTCCTTAAATTCTAGAAACCAAAGCTAATGACATTGTGCTCTGCTAACTTTCGTGCCTGGACAATATTTTATGTGACTTAATCAGACATTCGAAAAAAATTAGAACACCCAAGGAATCGTTCCCTGAGAGTTTAGTACGCCTTTTGGAACTGGGGATTTCTTGGTCAAGGACTGCATTTTCGGGTCTGTGTGAAGGTCCTAGAATTGAGTATGTTCCCAGAGGCAGCGAGCAAAGTTGTGAGTATAACTGTGTATCCATGACCATGGCTGAATGAATGAGTGTACGCAGATCAGAGTGTTATTTTACAGTTATAGATTGTCACCCATTTACTGTCTTAATTCTTTTTTTGTTTAACCTGCAGAATTTGTTACTATTTGCTAGAGTTTCTTTACTTCTTAGGCTAAATCAGATTATTAAACTCTGTGCATACATTTACGAGAAAAGAAGAAAAACTCTTAGCCTCAACCGTACGTATCTATAACTCTTTGGGCCATCATCTGTTCTCTTAACGGGGCTGTGGGCTAAACCTAGAGTAAGATTTTAACTGGCTATCATCCTTGTAGCATTTTCTTAAATTTTATGACTATTTGTATATGTTTTTTTCCTTGATGTAATTTTTTGGTGTTGTGAGAGATTTTGATATGATAATTAAAATATCTCTCTTGAACAAAAAAAAAACAGTGCGTTGGTCAGCTCGATCCCAATTATCTGTATAAGCATTGTTATAGATTTTCCAAGTCTGTGTGTCTAACTGTCGTCACGTGTATGTGCGTGCCCGTGAGTAGATAGAATTATATGTAATATATATGTGGTTTAGACTGTCGGACTCTGTAAAAGCCGTCGTAGAGGATAGGTGAGAGAGAGAAGAAATTCTTTTCGCTTTCAGCGACAGCCTCTATACCACAGTCTATCATCTCACCTGGGTGGAAACTCTATTGTTTTTTTTTCTAATTCTCACGGTGCCAATCACCTATTCAAACCTATTCAGAAGGGACCTAACCTTAGTCTTAATTCTCCTATCATAAATCTACGACACCCGGGATAGACTTCGGAGTGGCAAACCACAGTTACTACCCCTGCGCAAGATCGTCATATTGTGCTGAGTCACCTAAGGAATCGTTTTCTCCCGGCAAGTCAAACAGCAAGAGCAATAGTGGGTAGACGTGGGCAAGTCTCTCGAATGACAGTCATACGACGACTCAGAGATACAGGCCTTACTGCAAGACGACCTTATGTTGGGCCAAATTGACTCACAGACATCGTCAGCAGCACCTGCAATGGGCAGAGCAACATGTCAGATGGACTAGACTGCAGTGGAATGCTGTCCTATTCACAGACGAGAGCAGATTCAACATATCATTTGCTGATGGACGTATGCGGATTTGGCGATGGTGTAGAAAGCGCTTTGCAGATTGCTGTGTTTGTCAGCACAACCGATTTGGAGGTGGCAGTATTCACATTTGGGGAGGATTCAGTTTTCACCATCGCTTGCCTCTTCACGTCTTCCGTGGAAATATTAATGCTGTGACATATCGAGATGAGGTTCTGGATGCATTGGTTGCTCCTGCGTTCACAAATTATCCAGACTTGCAGCTTCTCCAGCAGGATAACGCACGTGCGCACACCGCATGCATTACGCAGCAATATCTACAGCAGCAGAACATTGTGACGATTGATTGGCCTGCCCTATCACCAGACATGTCCCCTATAGAACATCTGTGGGACGAGCTTGGACGCAGAGTCTACAGGCAAGGTTCTCCGGCTAATCTGCAACAGCTCGAAGCTGCTCTTACACGTGAATGGGACTTGATTCCCCGGAATTTCCTTCAGAGACTTGTGCGTTCCATGCGGAGCCGCTGCCAAGCTTGTTTGCAAGCACACGGTGGACATACCAGATACTGAGGATAGTGTGAATGAATTTTTTTATTGGTTGCATTTTTGGTTTTCTCCCTTGCCGGCACAGAATGCAATGAATTTCATAACAATCAAATGTACAAATTAATGACCAGCATGGATTCATAAGAAAATGAATAAAGATTCCAAATATGTAAACTTGTAAACACTTATATTTACATTTCACACTCTGTTCCTGGATTGTACAGGTGGTGCGTTTTTAATGTGCTTCAGTATATATATATATATATATATATATATATATATATATCTATATATATCTACATATATATATATATATATATATATATATATATATATATATATATATATATATATATATATATATATATATATATATATATATATACAAAAATTATATAATAAAACTAAAATAAAATTATAATTAATTTTTATTATGTTTATTATATTATTTTATAAGGTAGTATGTTTTGCTAAGTGTTGCAATTCTAACTGAATATTGTTAAATAGTGGAATTCTAACGGAATAAAACATGCAACGGAGTATGTGTTAAAAATTCACGCTACTGATTCTATTAAATAAACCGGTAAGTAAACTAGTTTTATTCTTTTTGTTGTGTTAGTTGAAGTACAAAGAATAGTACAAATATGTGCTACTGTATTTGCATCTAATTTTATTTCAAATTATTAGTTAACCTAAACGCAAATGCATTTTGGGTCTGAAACTCGCGATTGGGTCCATTTTCCTGCAATACGGGTACAGCCGAAAATGGCGGCCAAATTTTTGTTCGCGTAACTTTTATATGATAAAGGGGCTCTAGGCAAAACCCAAAAACAGCATGGGAGAGAATGAGTCAAAGGGATATAGAACGAAAACACAATTTAGTATATCCCTTTAATAAATAAAATTGATTATCCCACTTTGAATGACAGGATTACATCCCTTCCTTAAAATAGTTTAATTAATTAAATTTATGAAACTACCTTGACATAAGCCAAATCTGCAATAAATCTTTCTGTAAAAACGTAAACTTTATAACGGTAAGTAGATTTTAAAGAAAATAAATAGTTGTCAAGTTTTTCTTTATACATTTATCTAGATTATTTTAATTATTATAAGATTTAAAAGCTATTCTGGTATCTTACATCAGTGCAGAACGTTTTTGCAATTTTTTTTGAATGGGTTTATATCCAACACCAAGACAATCCCAAGAAGCAATAAATAATTTGTGTCATCTCTCGGTTAAAATAGGTCTCCAAATAAATGCCTCTAAAACTAAAGCTATGAACTTTTCTAACGAGACCTTTGATATCATCTTGAACGGGGAAAAACTACAGAAAGTTGAAAGTTTCAATTATTTAGGCAGTAAAATGACTCAGGATGGTGACACAACAAGAGAAATCCATACTAGAATTGCTTTGGCAGCTAGCGCCTTCAATAGATTATCTAACATTTGGAAATTACGATCATTGAATATACATACCAAGCTTCGTCTGTTTAATTCAAATGTTATCTCAGTGTTAACATACGGCTGTGAGAGTTGGAAAATAACAAAATCATTGGAGAACAAGCTGAATACACGAGAACAAATGTCTTAGAAAACTCATGAACATCAGTTGGAAAGAATTCAAGACTAATCGACAAATAAGAGAAGACTCTAGGCAGAAATATGTCTCCGACTATATAAGGAAAAGACGATGGTCATATATCGGTCATGTCCTACGAATGCAAAACAACAGAATACCACTACAGGCGCTCACTTGGGTTCCTGAGGGTAAGAGGAAAAAAGGAAGACCAAAAGAAACACTCAGAAGAACAATAATAAGAGAAGGAAGAACGTTGGGCCTAAATAATGTGCAAGAGCTAAGAGGAGTGGCGTCACAACGAACAACCTGGAGAGCACTGGTTTCTGCCTTATGCGCCGTGTTTGGTGCTTAAAGAATTTATTATTATTATTATTATATCCAAACCTACAGTTTGGTTAACTTCGATTTTGACCGGCTCTAAAGTTGTGTTATTCGATCCAATTTTTTTCCGTGTATTCATTGTGAAGGATAATATGGATTCCCTAGAAGGAGGAAACCTGCATCGGGCAGGAACTTTACTCCTGCTTGTATGTGGACCCCAAGCTGTGGCGAAGGCGTCTCCCCCGTTTTTATCAAGTGCACTAGTTGGCCCGGGCGGGCTACCGATAAACGGACTAGCTTCCTTGTACCGGTTCGAAAATCCAGTGCGCTGGTACTTCAACCTGACCACGGAAGCCCATGCAAAACATTATGACAAACTGCATGGCAAAACCATACAACTGGCAAACCCCGAGCTGACTATCACTATAGAACATTTGGAAAAAGAAAGATCAAAAATAACTCTCCACTGGCTCCCACCAACAATTAAAAAAAAGCCGTGGAAGCCGTTGAGGCAAAAATAACAGGCGATCCAAGGGCGGAAGTTTTCAAGATACACAATGCCCCTGACAAATGGGGTCTACTATGTAGAGCCACGACGGCCATTCCGCACTATCAAGAGCTCCGAATAACTGGAGCACAAAAACATAAGGTCCTAGTTACCATGCAAGGGCGGAGAACGGTATGTCCTCATTGTGGTGAGGATACTCACTGGGCCAACAAATGCAACAAAAAGCCAGCCAGAAAAGAAATAATTCCACCGACAAACAGCCCACCAGAAGCACTGGCTACAACACCCAGGCCCTTACAGCCCCAAATTGCAGACGACGGGTTTCAAGTGGTAACACACCGGAACGATAGGAAACGACGACGCTCGGCCCCAGACAGCCCAAACAACACTACAACACCAAAAGCTACCACTGAAGCACCAGAAAATACAAAACCACAAGTGAAACCACCACCAACATATTCATCAATAATGAGACAAAGCCCAACTTTCCAAACTGAAGAAAACATTTTAAGCACTGCAACAGCTCCAGCCATCCAGACATCCACACTAACACATGAGGAAATAAACAATACGGCATCAGAAGAAGATAGCTCACTTCAGACGCCCCGCAGACTGATTATTGACTGGAAAGAAAATGACAGCATCTGGGAAAACAAGCAATACAGACATTAGGACCATTTCTTAGGGTATGTTATCAAACTATTTAATTAGACTTTCATACATTTTATTCATTGTTATACGTTAAAAATGGCAGATGAAATTTTGATAATTAGTGTGAATGTTAGCGGACTCCGCTCAAAACTACATCACATCATAACACTTATACATAAACACAAGCCAGACTTTATACTTTTGCAGGAAACAAACATACACACAGACAAACATGCATTACAAATCACAACCCAGTTAGGGGCTACGACATTCCTGTTTTAGTTTAGCCATACACAACACAGGTTCGGGAACAGCAATACTACAAACATCAGACAGGTCGGATATACTTAGGACAAACAGAGACAGCGAGGGCAAAATAACCATCGCTCAGGTAGGAAACCACGCACACACATACACGTTAGTGAATATACACGCTCCAGCAAACTACAACCACCAACCACAATTTTACGAAAACTTAGACAACTTACTTACTCAGTCATACAGAGGACATAATATTATTTTAGGAGGCGACTTTAACTGCGTTTTGACAGATATGGATCTAGTTGGTGGAGTAGTTAGAACACAGATACGGAGAGCAAACAGAGAAGACGCACACCAACTAGACATAATACAAACCATAATGGATACGCACAGCTTATTAGATGCCTACAGACACACACACCCCCATAGTATTGAAACAACGCATGCACACACCGCACATAACAGAGCTGCACGACTAGACAGAATCTATGTGCCGTCAACACACCACATAATTCAAGCAAAACACTTGCCAGAAGCTCTCAAGTTCACAGATCACAAAGCAGTACTCGCAGCCATTAACACTACACAAGCAAGCACGCATTCCAAACGTTCTCCACACTGGAAATTCAACAACACTTTGCTCCAAAACAAAACATACGCAGAGCACAGGACCAAACGAATTCTTACATACGCAAGTGACATACCAATAGAACATATTCAAGAACACTGGGAAACACTTAAAAGCACCATACGCGAACGAACAAAGCTAATGTCATCCATCATACACAGACACCGCATACAACAAGAGACTTTGATAGAAAAAGCTATACAACTAACAAAGCAAACAGACAAAAACTCTCCCTTCATTCTCACGCTACAAAATGAACTAGAACGATATAAACACCACACGTTCCAGGAAGCCCTGTTACGGACAAAACTCAACACAATCACAAAAGAGACTCCCAGCAAACAATACATGGCAATAGAACACAATATACAACGCTGCAGGCAGATAGGCCAAATAGTGGATTTAGAAGGGGCCACACAGACAGAAACACAACACATAGTGCAGGCTTTCGAAAGTTACTATTGGAACCTGTACACAGAAGAAAATGTTCAACCATATATACAAGACAGATTTATGCAATTTCAAAAAAAAATTATCTGACGCAGACAAACAACCACTAGACACTGAACTGACACTAACAGACATAACACTAGCAGTGAATGCAATGCAAAAAGGCAAATCACCAGGACCTGGCGGACTTACGACAGAATTCTACCAGCACTTCTTCCCTACCCTAAGGCCTCTTTTACTACAAGTATACATATAAACCTTTGAGAATAAGGAACTCCCACCAAGCCTAAACATGTCTTACATCACTCTAATACCAAAACCAAACTCCGACAAAACACTACTTAAAAACTACAGACCAATATCACTCTTAAACGTAGATTATAAAATTTTAACAAAAGCTCTAACATACAAACTGAAACCATTCATGGCGACCCTCATACACGAAGACCAGCAGTGTAGCGTCCAGCACAGAAACATCCATCAACACACACATTTCATAAGAGACATAATCACCTACACACACCAGAAGGACTGTCAGTCTTCGGTTCTTTCCCTTGACCAGGAGAAAGCCTTTGACAGAATATCACACTCATACCTCCACAAAACATTACTACATTGCAACATAGGTGAACACTTCAGACAATGAATTAATATTCTGTATATGAAGCCCGAGAGCAAAGTGTTAGTAAATCACACATTAACTAACACCTTCAGGCTAACAAGATCTGTAAGACAGGGATGCCCTCTCTCTCCTTTACTGTATGTTCTTGCACTAGAACCACTACTAGAGAACATCAGAAAAGACAGCTCTATCAAGGGCACTTTCATACAAGGGAAAGGTGAACAAAAGTTGCTCGCCTAGGCAGATGACACCATCTTTTTCCCACCAAACAAAAAGTCTATAAAGTGTATACTAAACACATTCACAGACTTTAGCAAAGGTAGCGGAGCAAAAGTAACTGTTCAAAAATCAACAATAATGGGCATAGGCAAATGGAAGAACAAAGCAGACTTTCCCTTTGGACTAACACCAACAAACAACATCAAAATCTATGGTATAACCTTTCCCTCACACCCAAATCGCACACACAGAGACACATGGAAAAATCTGACATCCAAAATACGAGACATGCTGCACAGATACAAATACAAAACCACAACGATTTTTGGACGAAGTTTAATTGTAAATACATACATTTTCCCTAAGCTACTTTACATTGCCACAGTTTTCGACCCCCCAAAACGGACTATCACGGATTTAAACAAACAGGTCAGAGCATTCGTTTTTGGGCGCACATTTTACAGCATTAAACACAAGACACTAATACAAGAAAAGAAACACGGAGGAACTGCCCTTCAAGACCTAGAAACAAAGATCCAGGCACTCAGAATTAAACACACAGGCAGCATCATCAAACACCCAGAACGACACACACTAGCTCATTATTACATGGGACTCAGACTTTCCAAACTGAGACCACTGAACAATGCAATCTCCATTTGTCCTGTTGTGTTTTTAGCTCCTAAGTATTGTTTCCATGCCATTTTCTTATCTCTTATTTTGTCTTTGACTTCCTCTGTCCACCAAGGTGTCCTCTTTCTCTTGTTCCCAAGTCGGACTTCACCACATGCTTCTGTAGCAGCTGTCTTTATGATGTCCTTGAATTTAAGCCAGAGGGTTTCAAAGTCATCAGGTTGTTCTTCTGTGTTGCTCACCACTGCAGCAATAAGCCCCTGATATCTGGTCTTAATATCAGGCTCTCTCAGCTTGTAGGTCTTAATGCTCACTTCTCCCGTTCGCTTACTTAGTTTCTTGCGTGATGTTGGGTAGTTCCTAGGCTGAGCAACTCTTTCAGTTGTTCTTTTTGATTGTAAGCAGGTAGTGATCACTTCCAATCTCTGGCCCCCTCCAGACTCCAGCATCCGGGACATATTTGAATGAGTTCCTCCTAACAATGGCATAGTCGATCACTGACTTCTCATTCTTTGTTGGTTCACATCTAGTGTATGCATGTATGCGCTTATGGGGGAACTTTGTGTTTGTAATGATCAGATTCTGCTCACTGCAGAATCTAAGGAGTCGCTTTCCATTGTCATTGAAAGTATCCTCTCCATATCTTCCGATAACTCCACCCCATTTAGCATGGTCATTTCCAACTCTAGCATTGAAATCTCCGAGCACGATAATTTATAATATTTGCTTCTGAAATCACCAATGTGGAATTGGAGTCGAGAGTCTTGTCGTATTTTAGTGGAGTCGGTCGTATTTTAGTGGAGTTGGTCGTATTTTAGTGGAGTCGGTAAAAAAATGTCCGGACTCCGACTCAAAATGTTATTCCATATAAGTAGTAAATAAATGTAGTTGGAGTAATATGTCGGAGTTGGAATTCTAAAATTTCAGGAGTCGGAAATATTTTTTGCCGACACCACGACCCTGGAATTAACCACTGCAGTAGAGCACAGGAATGCTTTGATGTAGGTTTCCTGCTATAATCGGCTTCTGTTGCGGCCCCTTTGTCTATTAAGGAACGAAGAGTGAAATACATTATTATCTTCTTTTAGCAAGTTTTCTTAAAGATGAAGAATGAATATGACTACTGCACCCTCAGGCATGTCGTACAAGGCGACTAATACGAGGTTGGGCAGGGGCTGGCAACATCATCATGTGAAACACATTGCCACAGAAACTACTGCATTTAAGATGTTATAATCCTTCGATTTTAATGTAGGTACGTAGAGAGGTGTTAACAACCCTTACCAGTTTTTATAGTGTGTCTATTTATATCCAATAGCTAAGTAACCCTCCTTTGTACCGAGCCCTTCAAGATCTACGTCGTTAGCGCAATTCATTTCCTGTCTTCTCTGTCCATGATGATTTTTTTCTAGCTTATTCGCCAATTTTTATGCTGACTATCCATCTTCTTCTCGTGCACCCCCTGGTCCCATCCACCTACTTCTTAAACACCCTTTAGGTCAATCCATCTTCTTTTAACGCTAGCTTGACCACTTCAGTCTTCTTTTAAACATCTATTTGGTCCTATCCGTCTGCTTATAAAAAAAAAAAAACCCCTAGATCCCATCCATCTTTTTCTTAAACACCTTCTAAATCAGGAGTCGCGGTAGCATGGTGGTTAGTGCACCGGCTTCCTTGCTCAGTGGTCCATGATTCGATCCCCAGATGAGGTGGGATTTTTTTAGGCCACAAGCCTCTCCTGGATCGACCCAACCCCAATTGGGTACCAGAGCAACTTTTGGGAAGGTTATGGCGGCCGGCGTGATGCTGACCACATCATCCCTAGTGTGCCGATGGTAAAGAAAATATGGGCCTAACACCATATTCCCAATATGCCTCAATGGGCGTGTAACGTGTACCTTTTACCTTCAAAATCCCATCCATCTTTTTCTTAAACATCTTCTAAACCCCACCCATCTTTTTCTTAAACACCTTCTAGATCTCATCCATCTATCTTTTAAACACATTCTAATTTTTTTCTATTCTTTTTGGTAAGGTTCATCATCCCTTCCAACTTTTTCTTAAACACCTTCTAGATCCCATCCATCTTTTTCTTAAACACCTTCTAAATCCCATCCATCTTTTTCTTAAACACCTTCTAAATCCCATCCATCTTTTCTTAAACACCCTGTTGGTCCCATCCCCCTTTTAAACAGCCCACCCTCATTTATCTTCTTCTTAGATACCAGCACCACGATCCAAGCCATCTTATTTTTTAATCCCCTAGGTCCCAACCATCAACTTCTTAAGGGGAGATTTAACCTTCAAAAAAATGAAGAATTTCACAATCTTTCTTGTTTTATACCCCATAGGTTCTCTAATTTCAGTTTGTTGGACTCCACTTTTCTTGTCGTTCTTAAGCTCCATCCCTACGACTTGTCAAAGCAACTTTAGTCTAACAATCCCATGATGTTAACGAGCTATGGTGGTCTATATAAACGGTCTATTTCTGTATTTGTTCTATTCATATATTCCTGTATTGATCATTTAGTATCATTGCTCGGATGTGAATTGTCATGTAAAATATGGTAATACAATCGATTTTATACACAAGAAAACAATGCCAGTAAAAATAAAAGATATCAAAATGCACACATGCGCATTACAGGGGCAAAAGTTACGTTGCATTGCAACCGTGATTACCGCCATTTTCGTATCAACTTTAATACAGGCACAGGAAATACTAGGAAATAAAGACAAGCAACTAAACCTTACCCCCGGGAAATTTAGGACCGAACACAAAACAAATTAACCTTTATAAAATCCTCTATTGTGACAATATCTCTCTTTATAACAGAGTTTACCCCATCGTTCATAGCATAGCAAAAGCATTAAATTCTAGAGCGTTGTAACTGTTTGTGAGATAAAACAGACGTTTAAAAAAAACAGACACAGATAACTCACCGTTTTCACCAACTTTTGTTTTCATTTTCTTCCGACGCATCTTCTCTTTGCCATTTTGATCACAAACCTCTTTCGTATCGACTCTCTTGTCCAGGGAATTAGCACTGGCTGCTCCGTTTATGGCGGTTTTTTCATCCGGGCTTTTCTGAATTTTTTCTTCAGCATCTCCACGCTGTCCCTTACTCCGTAAGAAAAAACCACAACATAATGTGAAAATGCTTCCTGCTGAATAGTCCGCTTTGGAGAGATTTTTGCTGAACATTGTCATATCACCGTAACACGATCCAGTTTGTATGAAATTCAACTAAATCTGAAAAACCACGCTAGTTATCAGTACTTTGTCACATTTCCTTATCATGAACCAGTTTATGGGGAAAAAAACTACGATATATGATATACCACATCCTTAATAAAAATATGACTCTTTCCGACGCTCCAGTGACCGACGAGCGTTCTGAAATCCTTGACAAGGAAATACAATTTGCAGATTAACATTTCAGAAAAACAAAATAAACGAAATTGCTAATTAAATTAAACTGATACAATCATCATCATTCTTCATCTCCACAAGGAACACAGGCCTTCAACAAACTTATGACAAATCTTCCTGTCACGTGCCATCATCTCCACCAGGAACACAGGCCTTCAACAAACTTATGACAAATCTTCCTGTCACGTGCCATCATCTCCACAAGGAACACAGGCCTTCAACAAACTTATGACAAATCTTCCTGTCACGTGCCATCATCTCCACAAGGAACACAGGCCTTCAACAAACTTATGACAAATCTTCCTGTCACGTGCCATCATCTTAAGGCCTTTACATGGCTTCTTCATCCTTTTATATCTGATTCCACCTCTCTTTGACCTTTGTTCTTTGACCTCGCTCTATCTCTTTTACCCTGGGGATTCCAGATAACGATCTGCCAGGAAATGCTATCAATGGGTGTCCTCAATCGGTGACCTATTCATCTCCAGCGTCTTCTTCTCTTGTTCCACTATCACTTGCTTGGTTGCTGTCATCAGTTCCACATCAGTGATCTTGTCATAACCACTTTGATTCTTCTGTTCTACGCCAGCACCCATTTATGAAAGTCGACATTGACATGAAAGAAAGAATACAATAATGTATGAACGCTAATACAGCATCGCCATCTTAAATACCACCCGAAGACAAGTTCTGGGCTCTACAATACCACGATATATTTTTTTTAAAGACTCGCATTTACATTCATCATTCATAATGTTCCCTTGTGCTCCATACGGAGCATGGAGCATCACTGTAGCTGGTCACATTACAATAATGTTGTTTATGTGGAAAATAACACTACATCATTATTATAAAAGTTGTTTGACAGTAGCAAATATATGTATGAACTTGTGACACGTCAAGACCAGAATAAATTATCAGTCTTCCACAAAATATTAAAATTAATCCGAAACGAAGAATCTTTCGCAAAAAACTCAATGGTCATTCACACACCAATATGCTATGTTTACACACTTGGTTTTCACACCTTGAAATATATTTCAAATGCCACAAAGTCGGTTTGTTTTAATTATGAAAGTAGTGTGTTTCCTAGCAACTTCGTCTTGATGTCTTCTCCAAGTTATAAACATTAGCTGTACATCACACGAGAAAAACACATCTAAAATATCGAAAACTACAAGTAATGCACCCGCATGCAACTAGTGTAGACGTGACACATTCATTTATTAATGAATTCCAGCGAGTCACTGCTGGAACAAGCAAACAACTATTAGTTGAGCTACAGCATAATTATGGACCAATAATAGAGACGGGAGTCTTGCGCGGGAACTGTAAAAAGGGGGAAAATCTGGTACGTGATAGACCAGCAGGGCAGAGTCCTAAAATGAATTGCGTCACGAAAATCATGCTTCACGTCTGCTGTAGCCTCTGTTCTATAGATCAAAGTTCAGTCACTCACGGCGTATCTGTGCCTGGCAAACTCTGGTGCAGATTTCTGATACAGTACAGTACTACTATCGAGAGGAAATAATGGAACAGCTTTGAAACAGACAGTAGCTTCAAATAACTCAGTACATCAGATTAAAGATGCATTTCAGAGGTGAAGAGTAGCGTAGGCAAAAACAGAATTCAATAAAATGAATAGTATTTTTTGGAAGCCAAGGAATGTAAGAAACGGAGTTCTTCATTGTTACACAGAGACAATCCTATCGTGTGGAAGCATCTAATGAGCAATCAGTATACAAATACAGCCATGTTTATATTATTCCTTTTTTAAAAAGCGGACTAAGCTGCCATCTATAATTCAACATGATTTGTAAAAGAAAATTACCTACCATAAAACGTGTTCTTAGATTACAAAAAAAAAAACAAAAACAAACAAACACAGAACAAACTTAAAAACTTGTTGACCCCTGTATTCGTTATTTCGAGAAAAGAAAACGTGCCTCGCCGTCATTCCGGTCACGTAACTTCATTAAGAAGGCAATAATTACTGCTCAGACTGTCTACTGGCTCCTCTTTTTATTTATATACATACTTAATTCTAAGACGATTACCGTAAGCAACAATCAGTGGAGGAGGATGGCGACTGTCAATGTCTAGAAATAGCTGACCCATTGACCTAATTAGTTTACGACTATTTGGTTTTGGTGTCCATAGAAATATCCATCATTTATGTATTTTATATCACGCAATATCAGAAGAGCAGCACGCATTAAAAGGGTCAGATATAATGATCTGGTCACGGAGTTCAGACATGCAGGACTCAAAGCAAAGTTCATAGCTGTAGATGTAAGTGCAAGAAGTCTGTTGGCCGCATCACTGTATGATTTCCTGAAATAATTGGGCATCAGGGGACAGTCAAGAACAAGTACACTTAAGAAGTTTGGCAAAACTGTGGAAATGGCTTCGTGCTGACTCGTAATGGACTATACAATTCAGGATAGTAATTTATATACTAAACAAAAATGCATAAAGGCATATCTGGAGTCATCCTTATATGACCACCAGCTATGCACAATGCTACAATATACGTGCGTGGAAGCGAATCTATGTCTCTGAGGTTAATTACATCCTCATTGACTCTTGAAATCATCCACACACTTCCAGGGATTCCCCCTGTGGGGAAACTTGTTGAGAACCCACAATTGCACAATAAAATTATTTGGTTTTGACTTGGTTGACTACATGCAGAAGGATCTCACTATGGACCCAATGATAGGCAGGAGAAGCTGAGAAGTGGCTCTGTGCAGGACGTGACAATTCCTTGGGAGAGCCCAGAACCAGAGTACAGTATTTTAGCTTTGCATTGTTGGAGAACCCGCTTGGATGGCGGGGAATGCACAGTATGCCATGCACTTCTTACTCATAGCTTGGGACCAGATGTAACGATCTTTTAAATGTAAGCCAAGCTGGAGAAACTGGAGCTCATGACTTCAACTCTTTAACCACGTTTCGGAATGGCAGAAAAGCCACAGGAAAAGCCAAGATCTACAGAGTAGATAATACCCAGGACTCTCCAACTTGGTATTGGCTGATAAAGAGTGAGAAGCTCAGCAGCCCTAGTTAAACAACAACAATCCTCATGTTGGCTTAATTGATAAGACATGAAGTGAATTTAGAAGTTGCAACCAACGTTGAGTGGGTTAAATTCCTAAAGCAAAAGACGGGGTGGGGGGACGCGTGGGAAGGGAAATTCAATAGAGGTTGACAATCTGATGTCATGCAGCAAGAGTTAGAGTTAAAGGAGATAAAAAGGACCGAAACTTTTGTTTGAAGGGGTGGGGGGGGGGGGGGTTTCTGATGATCAGATTGCCTCCTGTTGTATGGCTCTGTGTATAGCTTCCGAACATCACCATATAGATGTGTCTTCTTATTCTCATATATCTTCCGGGGTCTATATGAGAGAGGACTACTGCACCCTCCCGCATGTCGTACAAGGCGGCTAATACGGGGCTGTGTATGAGGCTGGCAACCTCAGCAACCTGATCGTGTAAAACAAATTGCCACAAAAACCATCACTACAAGACCAGTGAATGTTTGTTCAGACTTCCTACAACAATGGTCAGTTACACTGGTGGTCTCATACTCCATGGAGAGTTAACAGGAACATGAATCAATGTTGAAACTTTGTGCGTGAATTCCGAAATTTCCAGTTCTGTACATCTAACAAAGGTTGTCTTACAAGGCGCCTTTGGCGAGTTATGCATGCGGCTAGCAACCACATCCTATAAAGCAAGCTGCTAGAGAAAGCATTGGAGCTAGAGGTTTAGCGTAGGCTTACTACCAAGAGAAAAACTACAGTCAAGCATATGTATGTAAATTCAGAAGGTTCCACACTATTTATATACAAGGCTAGAATAGTGACGTCACTGCGTCAGCAAAATAGAAGGTACAGATGGGCCATTATCATGCCAGCGGGCATAAACGACCGATCAATTACCACTACTGACCTACAACACTAGAAGATTCGGGTTCATGGCACATGGAAGACCAACAGACACTATTTCAGAAATTCTAAAACAACACGGAATCACAGCAGGCAGTGCGACGCGCATGGCAACAGCTCTTCACTACACTTCATGGCAACAGCTCTTCACTTCACTTCACGGCAACAGCTCTTCACTACACTTCATGGCGACAGCTCTTCACTACACTTCACGGCAACAGCTCTTCACTACACTTCGCGGCGACAGTGGAACAAAAAAGTAGTAAACAGTAGCAGTTGCTGCCTATTTTCCATGCCACGATGTCAGGCTGTCCTGATCTGATTAGCTTTGTCGTCTTCGTATTCCCTCAATCTTTCATTACACGTGAGAGATAAATTATGAACGTCATCATCATTTCCTCTTCCGCTCCTTATGAAGCATGCAGCTACCATTGCAGCTGGTCCCCTTGCAGGAAGCCTGTATCAAGCAGACACAAGCTCTTGAAGCAGTGGTTTCTACGGCAATTTGTGTTACATGATTATGTAGCCAGACACAACTTCATATTAGTAGCCTTTTACGACATATCTGAGGTTGCAGTAGTCCTATTTGTTAACGAGTAAAATCATAACAGGCTTTATCGCACTCGACATGGTTTGTATACACACTTCCTTGTTGATATTGCTTTGCCCGGACTACTCCGGAAGTACGTCTCATAGTCTGCTAATATTGAGCAGACGATTCTTTGCCGGCTTTACGTGGCAAATTTGAGCTGGGAGTCGCTCTCTTTCGATGTGTACTCACTGTGTGTGAAAGACGCGTTTTTGACGAGCTCCAGAAAGTGTACTCTCGTGATAGAGACTTTGTGAAATTATATCAGCTAGGTCGTCCTACAGATGGAATCTATGCTTGATAATATTGTATTGGACAAGCGAATGCTGAGATGAATGAAGTGAGTGTGGAACTATTATATTAAAAGATTTCAGCAATATGTCGCAGACATCTTGTCCTTAGTCTACGTGACGATAGACGTGTTTCGTGGACTGGCTAGTGATTGCCATTGAATATTATATGGATGCCATTTATAAGGAGCTTCGTTCTGTAATAAAATATGAATATTGTTCTTCACCTCAAACTGGCATTATGAAGTTTTATGACAGTTGAAGACTACTTGCACGTTTTCTAAGGCTGTTAAAAAGTTGGACTGATAGGCCAGATATAAAATTATACCCTAGACAAACTGGAAGCAAGGATCCTGCGAACTGATGACTTTAAATGAACTCGGAGGAGGGAGAAGTTAGACCAGACTAACCAACATATATTTCACTCTCTACAATTATGGGGGCAGCAAGCCGTTTTACGCCTGATCAAAAGACTTTTCGTCATCATTTTTGCTGCGCAGTTGTGCTTTGTTCCAGTTTCTCAAAATGGTGCACGTGTCGTCTGCTAGAGTCTGAGAAGGCCGGAGGACAAGTTCACTTTACAGTCCTGTATCTATTCAAGTCTTGAAAGAGCTGTGTTCCAGAGGAGTATTTTTGCTGCATCCTGATGCATGATAGCATCCACGTTTCTGCCGAAGATGGCGTATTTTTATGACAGCTGTGAATCAAGTAGATTTTGAAACGTGTCAGCTGTTGCAGCGTTGCTAGACCTAGTGAGCGGTCTTTGGTATCCAGTTCGCATCTGTGCTGGGAGAAACGGACAGTGGCACTAGGAGGATTTGAGGCCTGGCATTCAGATAAGTCAGGTTTATGTTTCATACAGCGTGTGACTGAATTATCTTTGTTTGCCTGCGCTATTTCTTCATTTATGTTACATGTTTTAATGTCGTGTTGTAAGTAATCTGTGGGCGGTAGGTGGGACTTGTGTATCTATCAATACCGTTTCGACTGGTCGATAGATGCATGAGCGTTTCTGTAGAGTTTGGAGTGTGATGGTTTCAAATAGCGGAGCCGGCATATAAAAAGCTGCGTGTATACTGCTGCTATTGAAATAATCATGACCTGTGATTGTTAGTTGTGAAGTGCTGTTAAGTGTTAAATTTGTGATTGTAGTCCAGTCATATATATTTTTTTCTTCAGTTTTTTTCCATTATTGTTTGTGAAATTGTGATTCTTACCTGGCTATCATTCATTTAATAGATGTAATATATGTTGTATAAAAATCGTGCCGTATTGTCATAAGTGTGAATAGAGCTATAATTTTTTGATTATTCTATTTCATATATTTCTGCCTAAGTTTTCCATTTGTATTTGTTTCTTTTGGGCTCTGATGACTGTATTCTGTCTTCTTGTTTGTACTTTTCTTTTATGCTCCATCAGTAACATCTTTATATTTTGCTATTATTGCATCAAGTTGGTTGAAGTGAAGTGGTGATTTAATTATTGAAAATATTATTCAAAGTGATAATATTGTAAAATTACTTTATTTGTTGCTATTGAAAAGCACAGTAAGAGTAAAGCATGGCAACCTTGAAAGATTTAGTAAAGGTTGGAAAAGATTTTGGTTTGGAGGGGGAAGCCTTGCAAAACTATTAGACAAGGAAATCAAAAGACAAGAAGAATTGTCAGAAATTAAGAGACAAGAAGAAAAAGAAAGAAGACAAGAAGAATTGTCAGAAAAAAAGAAGACAAGAAGAATTGTCAGAAATCAAAAGACAAGAGGAAGAAAAAAGAAGACAAGTAGAAAAAGAAATAAGACAAGAAGAATTGTCAGCAAAAAGAAGAGCAGAAGAATTAGCTCTTGAAAAGGAAAAATTAGCCTATGCTCAGGTTGAGTTAAAACATGCTAAAGAAATTAAATTAGCTGAGATTGAACTTGAGAAATTAAGATTGCAACAACCTCATGCTAATATCATGAATGTTGATACTGATAGAAGAGATCATAACAAATATGTCAAGGTAAATTTGCCTAAATTTAACTCTTCCATTGACAATATCTCATGCTTCTTAAGTAGATATGAGACTTATTGTCATGAATTTAATATCGATAGAGCTACATGGCCTAGTAGGCTCATGAACTTATTGGTCGGAGATGCATTTACGGCTGTCTGTACAATGGATGAGCAGTCTAGAAATGACTATGATGCTGTTAAAGTATTGTTACTTAAGAGATTTCAATTGGATGAGGATGGCTATAGCCTAAAATTTAAATCACTAGTGCCAAATTCTGCTAAAGACTTTACAGAATTTATTGCCTCAATAAAAATGTACTTTTCCAGAAGGATTGATCTTGCTAAAATTGAAAAGACATTTGAAGGTTTATCTGACTTAATCCTAAGAGATAAAGTTTTGTTCTCCATTAGTGAAGATTTTTTATCCTTTTTGCAGGAGAGAAAACCAGATAAGTTGTCTGTTTGTGAAACATTGGGGAGACAATATCAAGTCGCACACCCAAAAAAGAATTTAAGTAGAGATAATATTAGGGATTCTCTTCCAGCAGCTTCAGCTAGAGTGATGAATTTTAACAATGCTAGACAAAGATCCAATAGCATTGACAGGAATCATAGATTCAATCAAAACGTTCAATATGGAAACAATAGAGTCAAATATAACTTTAATAAGAAATCTCAACAGCCTCAGAGATATGATAACTACAATAATAACAATGATTATTATGGACCTCAATCATCTAACAGATATAATTATTACCAAAATAGAGGAGGTTATAATACCAAATCAAACAGAGGTAATAGGTCATTCCACAGGAATAATGACAATTACTCAAACAATAGAGGTTCTTTTCAGAACAATAATTATCGACAGGCAAGAAACCCAGAACGTGTTAATGCTGTCGTGGATGGTGGTAACAATAATGCAAATCAAAACAATGTGCCTATTGCTCATGAAAATTCTTGCAGTGTTGATTTAGCAAATAGTACTAACTGTACTCAATGCAGTTCTTTGTTTCAGACACAGAGAGTACCGAGACTTTTGTGTGGACACCCTTTGCCTGTTATGTCTTCTGTTGAAAACACAGGTTCCTTGGTACTGGATGTCGTGGAATATTCTAATCCACATATATAAATTATTAGTTAAATATTAAGCCTAACAAATAAAATTAATAAAGAAAAGAGCAATGGTAAATAACAGTGCTGTCACAAAGACTGTACTCGAAATCCCCTTGTTTTCTACTGCGTAAGCAAATTGTAACGTTTCACGTTGATATTAAAGGCCTTCTGCAACATACACGCGTTTCCCAAACACACAATAAAATGTGCTGCCTTTCTAAGAAAAACCTTGAAATATGCAAGTTGACCTAAATTTTAAATTCCATTCATGTCTTTTTCTACACTGCGTTACCAAAACGAACGAACAGATGGACAAAAGGATAGCGGGAAGGGAGAGGCAGAAAGCCGAACACTAAACACGCTTCGCGCGATACACAAATGCTGCCATCACGCGTGTAAGACTACATGCACTAATTTTTTTTCAGACGGACAGTGATAAAATACATTACCCATCCCAGAGTTAGGTTTATAAATCATAAAAAACGCTTATTAGGAAAGATAACAATAGATGGGTTTACGGTTGAAAACATAACAGTACCCAGACAGCACATCTTCGAAACAGGAGGTAGAAAATGCATATTTTGAACGCAGCCACGTAGCTCTTTTAAATTGGGATATTTGGGTTCCTTAGGGTTTGCTGACAAAGAATATGTAAAACGTTACGCAAATAGTCTAGGAATTAACAAGTTATAACCAAAATAAAATATTGGGGATGCCTGACAGCATGAAATCATTTCTGCTCATAAAATTTTTTTATAACATGTTTGAAAAAACCTTGCGTTACAGAAATAGCCTACCATGTAAACTCCAATTGATTGGAGCGCAACAAATGAAAGACGAACCACGATTGGTCGGACTATAAATACTATCTTGGTTGTTAGGGAGACGTAGAAAGGTAACATTTTTTCAAACACTTGTCGAAACGTGGCCTCATTGGCTAGACTCGCTGATATACTCACTTAGGAGCGTTAGTTCGAGACCACTAGTGCAAATAATCTTGATAAAGCAACAGTGCGTTGAAGCCAGCTCATGGTTGTGTTAAATAAAAGCCTGGAACATAAGCAGATGGGAATTTGTGCCAGTAAATGTGCCAGAATTCATTGCTAATCAACGTATCTGTGTTTATTTCCATGAAATTGTGGTAAGCTTGAACCATTCAGTATCTTTTAATGAAAATTGAATGTAAATTGTTAATTTATGCCTGTATATATATGTGTAGTTCAGTGGCAAACAGGAGATAAAGCCTATAATGCTCCAGCCTGAACAGAGGGTGTCGGAGGGAAGTAAAACGGCATGGAATGGCCAAATAGTACACTGACACCTGGATGATTGATTAGACAGAAATAATGCTGGAAGTGCAGAGGCGTAGTGACCATTAAGGAGGGTAATGCTGGTATAAAGTATTTCAGATGAAGCTGACAGTTGGCCTAACGCTCTGAACTCAATGTTTGTGTTGTATTGTGTTCAGTGTAGAACTAGAGTATCAATTAGTTATGAAGTAGAAGGTATATCCTTCTTGTTTTCAGGGACCGTGGTCTTGATGGTACTGAGCAGCACCTGGTCAGAGCTTTGCTGAATCCAGAGTCGGACAGCATACTCCTTGGTCCATTTAGCTATCAGTGAGGTGTCTCCATAGCCCAGAGGAGAATTCGAGCAGAGGAGTCCTTTCCTGCCGCCATCACTCAAGATAAGCTGACTTGGCCAGCTGAGCTCAACATTATGTCCCCACATCTTGAAATGACTTTGTAAAAATCACCTTAAGAGGGGAATTTAATTGTCTTAATATCAGGAACTGAGAACATCTCCAATACTAGTCCCTAAAGACAAACTATTGAAGTCATGATGACAAATACCAACAGAGCTTGAACAAAACAAAACCAGTATTACCTCATTTTATCACTACACAACTGACACACATAGGATATTTTTAATAATATATGTCACTACAATATTCATATTAATCCATTCTGTACATAACTTGTAATGAAAATTGATTGTGATTCCTGGTTCCTTTGTAATTGAATCAGGACACATATTCATTCATATCAGCAATGAATACATATTGTTATTTGAAAAGTTATCAGTGACTCCTTAAGATATCCTTTAGAGTGTTATATGTATGTGAGTGTCCCAGTGTTGTCAAGTATAGTGGAATAAATTAAATTGTTTATCTGTCTGTTGTTGTTTTGACTTACACTTCATCCTACACATACCCTAGACACATAACGTAGTCATCACACTATTGCAGAATAATTCTGACTGAGATATATAGATATGTGGTAGCAAGTAAGGTTATCTATAATACACTACTCTTAATAGATATAGATACCTTCACAGCTGATCTCAGTCAGTACACTAAGTCCCCTATAAATATTTATAACATCCCACTTCACCACACTGGATAAGGGTTTTGTAAATAATAAACTAGTTTCATTGTTGCGGGATACATGTGCAACAACTATTGGGATATAAAGATCGATGGTGGACCCATCAGATTACACTGGAAAGGAAGTTAAGTGTATTACTTTTGGTGGAACGGTGGAATACTATCCTACAGCGGAAGTATTTCTGGATACACCGTATTTTACTGGTAGAGTGCTCGCATGTTTATTAAATAAGCCTATCGCTGGGATTATACTCGGAAACATCCCAGGGATCCATGAATCTTCCAGACAAGACATTGAGAAGTGGAAGAAAGAGCACTTAATAATAGCTAACGCTGTTACTACCAGAGCACAAGCTCGTCAGGAAAGGTTAAATCATAAGGGTGATGATATTATGTTAGAGGAAGTTACCAATGATGTTGAGCACACAAATGATGTCATGAGTGATAACAATGATGACATTGATAATGATGAGGGTAATGAAAGTAATAGCACTACTCTTGTTGAGGAAAATGATTATTTACAAATTGAATTGACTGAGAAAGAATCTTTCATTCAAAGACAAAGAGAAGATGACTCTTTAAGAAGGTTTTTTAAGTTGGTTACATCAAGTAAGGTAATTATTGATGATAAGGCAAAACATTGGTATACTTTAAACAATGATATTTTGGTGAGGAATTTTCAGGATGTTGATTCTGTTAAAAAACAAATAATGGTACCTATTTGTTATAGACCAGTGGTGCTACGACATGCACATAATATAAATGTTGCGGGTCATTTGGGTATTGCAAGGACTAAACAGAGAGTTTTGTCTCTTTTTTTGACCAGGTGTGACCAAAGATGTAAAGGTCTTTTGTCGCCCTTGTTTAGTTTGCCAGAGTGTTGCAACTAAAAGGCCTGGTCATAACGCACCCATTCAAGCAGCAGACATATACTTGCGTCCTTTCGCAAAGATGTCTATTGACCTTATCGGTCCTATCAATGTCACTTCAGCTAGGGTCATAGATTTGTATTAACGTGTATCGATATGTGTACTCGTTGGCCCGAGGCTATTCCATTGAAAAACATTTCCATTGACGATATAGCGGATGCGCTATTTTTCGTTTTCACTAGACTGGGTTTTCCCGAAAACATACAGTCTGATAATGGATCGCAATTGGTTTCGGATGCCATGAAAAAAGTAATGAATATGTTTGGAATTGATAGATCACTCAAGTCATTATATCACGCTCAAGCGTGTGGGAAGGTAGAAAGATTTAATAGGACTTTAAAGCAAATGCTTGATAGAGTTACAGCTAAATATCCGCAAGATTGGGATCGTATATTACCAGCTGTTCTCTTTGCGTACCGAGAAATTCCCAATTCTAGTACCGGGTTTTCTCATTTTGAATTAGTCTATGGTGCTAAGCCACGTGGACCCATGGCTATATTAAAACAACTACTCATTGGTACTAATATGGACGAGGAAGTTCAATCCTCTTATCAATATGTCATACATTTAAGGCAAAAGGTTATTGACGCATGCCAGATAGCAGTGCAGTCGTCGGAAAGGGCAAAATCAAAGGCTTGACTGTTTTTTAATAAAAACAGGAAACTCCGCCAATTATGGCCAGGAGACGAAGCTTTTGTATTGCTTCCGAACAAGGAAAATAGATTGTTGATTTCATGGAAAGGTCCTTACAAAATCATAAACAAATTATCAGATGCCAACTATGTTGTAGATGTGAAAAGAAAAGAAAATTTTTTTTACATTAATATGTTACAACAGTTTCCTACTAGACCACTACATCTACGTCCTATCTTTGAAGCTATTGACGAATCTATTGATCGTCGTTCTTCCTTGGCAGTAATTCAGGAGGAAACTTCGGACTTTGCTGATGATGGTCAACCTATTCCATCGTTACCTGATATTCATCTGTTGGCGACTGAATCTTGGAAAGATGTTTCCATTGATCCTACTTTGAATTCTAATCAGGAGGATCAGATGTCTAGCTTACTACAATCTTTTTCAGATGTGCTCACGGATATTCCTGGGCACACTGATGTCACTCAACATGATATCATGTTAACGGATTTCAGGCCTATTAAACTGAAACCGTATCATATTCCTATTCATAGAACCATCCAATTCACCATATAGCGTTCCTATGGTGTTAATCAGGAAAAAGGACAAATCTATAAGAATTTGTATTGATTTTAGACGGTTAAACGCAGTGTCCATCCGAGACGCGGAACCTCTTCCCATTCTTGAATCACTTCTTGACAGACTATCTACTGCCACTTTCTTCACTAAGTTTGACTTATCAAAGGGATATTGGCAGGTTCCTTTATCTGAAAATCTAAACCGTACACAGCTTTCGCTACACCTTTAGGTTTGTTTCAATTCAGTTATATGTCTTTTGTTCTTGTTAACGCTCCTGCTACGTTTGTACGCATGATGCGGGGATTATTTTCTGATCGTGAGGATTTGATTACCTACATAGATGATATCTGTTTATTTCACCAGTCTTGGAATGATCATATCAACGGTATTCATTCTTTATTAGATACATTACGATACCATAATATTACAGCTCGACCTTCTAAGACGAAAATAGGTTTTTCTGAAACTACCTTTCTCGGTCACAAGGTTGGAGGCGGAGTTTTAAAACCTGAAGATTCTACGGTGTCCAAAATTCTTAATCTAGATATTCATCGAACAAAAAAAAAAAACAAGTTCGAAGCCTTTTGGGTCTAATAAATTGTTACAGGAGATTTTTACCAAATTTTTCTGATTTAACTTCAGTGTTGTCCGCGTTGTTGAAGAAAGACGCGGCAAAGAAAGTAATTTGGACGCATGCGTGTGATGATGCATTGAACGTGATTAAGTATGCCTTTTCTAAATCGCCAATATTACGTGTGCCTGATATTCGATTTCCTTTCATTCTCAGAGTTGACGCCAGCAATGTCGGAATAGGGGGAACACTAATGCAAGAGTTTGAAGGCCACATGCATCCTATTATGTATGTGAGTAGAAAGTTAACCCCCACAGAGCAAAAGTACCCAATCGTGGAGAGGGAGCTTTCCGCTGTTGTGTTTGCCTTCAAGAAACTTCAACGATACCTCTTGGGAGCTCACTTTACTCTTGAGACTGATCAACGAGCCTTGGGTTACTTACAGACAGCTCGTTTTACTAATCCAAAAGCAGCTAGAGCCAGCCTGGCCATACAACCGTACGATTACAGCATTAGATCTATAAAAGGAATCTCAATGTCGTAGCCGACGTGTTGTCTAGATGCATCAAGGACGCTCCATCATCCATCGCGTCTACAGGTTCAAATGTTCAACATAATGCTATGTATACATAATATCTACAGTTACAGATCCAGCGTTCAAAACATTTCGCATCAAGAACCAGTAAATCACCAGATTGTACTTTTGTTACGGTGATGTTACATCAATGCCACCCGCACAGACACATGATGATGCTTATTGATGGATCACTTCATGGCGTGTAACATATCATTCTACTTCGGACAGTGCACAGACACAGCATACATCAAGCTTCAGATGCACATTTCAACTACTATTTGTCAAGAAAAGAATTTGTACAAATGTTTCGATTGATTCAGTTCAGAACAGTTTTGGAAATACACACATTAACACTCAATAAACTTTATGCTGTCTATCAAGGGAGACAACTATGAAATGAAACTCATACAAAGATTTCAAGGGAATTAATCATGGGATTTTATACGCAACTTTTCTTCGTGTTTTCGCTTCATAGTGCGCGGACTTATGGATTTATTGTCGCATACTATTAAAGAAACAACAATCATGGACATATTCAAGATGGAATTTCTACATGAAACTTCAAGCACTATATGATTGTGTGCACGGAATGGACTTGACTTTATTCGAAATAATGGCTTTTTTTTCCTTACAGGAGTGGAAAGGACATATTAACTTACTATATTAATTACATTTTCAACACAAAAGATTATTACTTGGACACTTATAATTGATATTAAGGCACTTTGTACGCTATTATAATATTAATTTGGGATTCGTTGTTCATATTATGTATATGATACAATTTGACATACCATTAACTACCACACAAAACTTTATATATTTGACAATGTGTAACAGTCAAACATTTTGTGTGTGTCAAGTGTCTGTCTTACGTCTTCTATTATTGAATAATATTATTATATACACTCAGCATTAATGTTAATTTGAAGTGACATTAATTGACTAGGTGACATGACAATGGACAGTAGGTGTTCTCTGACAGACGGAAGTGTGAGAATGTATGGTATATTATCATTATTAATGTTATATGTTGACTGACGTTTGCTACAGTACCTCATTATGATGTTAAATTGCTTTGAGCTGTTCGTAGACAGTGGTACTAGCATTTCATGCTGGTTTTCCACACCTCGTGTGTTAAATTGCCTACATGACGGCACAAACATAAGTCTATGCATGGTCATACCTACAGTGACATGTAATGTTATCTTTTGCTCACTTTAGTGGTGTTTTCTCATATAGCAATAATGTCAACTGCGTTGCCATTATTGGCCGGAGGGGGGAGTAGTTGTTATGAGTAAAATCATAACAGGCTTTATCGCACTCGACATGGTTTGTATACACACTTCCTTGTTGATATTGCTTTGCCCGGACTACTCCGGAAGTACGTCACATAGTCTGCTAATATTGAGCAGACGATTCTTTGCCGGCTTTACGTGGCAAATTTGAGCTGGGAGTCGCTCTCTTTCGATGTGTATTTACTGTGTGTGAAAGACGTGTTTTTGACGAGCTGCAGAAAGTGTACTCTTGTGATAGAGACTTTGTGAAATTATATCAGCTAGGTCGTCCTACAGATGGAGTCTATGCTTGATAATATTGTATTGGACAAGCGAATGCTGAGATGAATGAAGTGAGTGTGGAACTATTATATTAAAAGATTTCAGCAATATGTCACAGACATCTTGTCCTTAGTCTACGTGACGATAGACGTGTTTCGTGGACTGGCTAGTGATTGCCACTGAATATTATATGGATGCCATTTATAAGGAGCTTCGTTCTGTAATAAAATATGAGTATTGTTCTTCACCTCAAACTGGCATTATGAAGTTTTATGACTGTTGAAGAATACTTGCACGTTTTCTAAGGGTGTTAAAAAGTTGGACTGATAGGCCAGATATAAAATTATACCCTAGACAAACTGGAAGCAAGGATCCTGCGAACTGATGACTTAAATGAACTCGGAGGAGGGAGAAGTTAGACCAGACTAACCAACCTATATTTCACCCTCACACTGTTGTGTCTTTGTCTCTTCAGAGAGCCCCGAGAACTGCACGGGCTTATGAAGGTCAGTCTGTCATGATACGCGAGAGAGATAAATTGTGAAGATCAGTGTGTCACGATACGCGTGAGAGATAAATTATGAAGGTCAGTGTGTCACGATACACGTGAGAAATAAATTATGAAGGTCAGTGTGCCGCGATACGCGTGAGAGATAAATTATGAAGATCATTTTGTCACAATACACGTGAGAGATAAATTATGAAGATCCGTTTGTTACAATAGACTTGAGAGATAAATTATGAAGATCAGTATGTCACAATACACGTGAGAGATAAATTATGAAGGTAGGTGTGTCACAATACACGTGAGAGATAAATTATGCAGATAAATTTGTCACAAGTCACGTGAAAGATAAATTATGAAGATCCGTTTGTTACAATACACGTGAAAGATAAATTATGAAGATCCGTTTGTTACAATAGACTTGAGAGATAAATTATGAAGACCAGTTTGTTACAATACACGTTAGAGATAAATTATGAAGGTCAGTTTTTCACAATACACGTGAGAGGTAAATTATGAAGGTCAGTGTGTCACAATACACGTGAAAGGTAAATTATGAACGTCAGTGTCTCGCAATAGACGTAGGAGGTAAATTATGAAGATCAGTTTGTCACAATACACATGAGAGGTAAATTATGAAGATCAGTTTGTCACAATCCTCGTGAGAGATAAATTATGAAGATCAGTTTGTCACAATACACGTGAAAGATAAATTATGACGATCAGTTTGTAACAATACACGTGAGAGATAAATTATGAAGATCAAATTGTCACAATACACTTGAGAGATAAATTATGAAGATCAGTTTGTCACAACACACGTCAGACATACATTATGAAGATCAGTGTGTCACAATACAAGTGTGGCAGATAAATTGTGAGATCTGTATGTCTAAAACAAATAACAACATTCAGCAGAAATTCAAGCTCATTTAACATTCAAGTCAACAATAGCTTGATCAAACAAGTTAAATGGTTCGGATTTCTATAAAACATGTTCACCCTGGATGGTTGAATGCGCACAGAAATAGAAATAACATGTCCTAACATTGCCACAATGGCTAACCATCTGCCTCTACTAATCCAGACATCCAGCCATGTCGTAAATAATAAATATAAATAGATATGTGACAGTCACTCCAAACAAAACAAAAAACAGAGTACTAGACAATCGAGAAGTAACAACAGAGAAGTGATAGGCTAAACTGGGAATTGAACCAGCCAACATCCTAACTGCGCCGTCGCTTTGCTGCGGTCGTGGGTCATGACTAGACATTATTTATTTCTAAGTTTATTTCTGTATCCACCCAACCAACTCAACTGAGACAAAGTGACCTCTGGCAACAACCATATTGGTGCTAACCCTTTCCTATCAGTGTCTAACAGGGCCACTAACTGAAGCACTCCAGAGGAAGACCACAATGCGCGAGATAAGATGCGGCACACTATCATCATGATTTAATCAACCGTTACAGTTTATGCCAGATTAGTCAGCTGAATGAGATAAACATGTCAGTCAATTGAAAGACTGAAATAGTTCAAAATGAAAAAAATTTGCAACCAAACTTGTCCAAACAAAAAGCCAAACTTTATTAACGGAAATTATGTGAGCTGCTCTTATAAAAACTTTAAAAACTAAGAAATCGATGATTATTTGAAAAACTCTGACAACTAAATCCTCCGATAACAGAGGAGGTATAACACAAGCCAGTACGTTATCACACTAACGTTTGTTATGAAAACATTTCTGCTGAAATTTACCATTGTCGAATTTCCAACATATTATAGTATTTCCTTTCCATGAAGGCAATCAGAGTTGTGGCGCTGGGACCAAAACACTAAATATGATGGATTCAAAACTACATAGTCAGTGTGATACTCTCTCTCTCTCTCTCTCTCTCTCTCTCTCTCTCTCTCTCTCTCTCTCTCTCTCTCTCTCTCTCTCTCTCTCTCTCTCTCTCTCTCTCTCTCTCTCTCTTTCTCTCTCTCTCTCTCTTTCAAATATTCAATAAAACATCATGAAAATAATGTTTCGTAAAAGAAAACTTGAGAAAACAGGATGATAGCATTACAAGACCTCCCTTGCTGTAGGATCCCAAGGGTAAGAGAAAAAGGGTGAACCCTATTCCCCCTTCCCCTCCCCTCTCTCTCCCCCCTCCATAAGAAAGACGACTAATAAAAGGTTATGCGTGTGATTAACAACCTCATAACGTAAAACGTAACGCTACAGAAACCACAGATGTGGGAACACATAAATGATTTGATGCTTCCATCCTGCAATGGGCCAGCTACAGTGGAGGCTTCATGATTCATAGGGAACAACACTGACAATTAATGAATGATCAATGAATAGTATGCACAGAAAGAGAGTAAGACAGATATATATATATATATATATATATATATATATATATATATATATATATATATATATATATATATATATATATATATATATAGAGAGAGAGAGAGAGAGAGAGAGAGAGAGAACAGAATGACCAGAGCTGCGTATATTAAAAGCTGAATAAATAATCTAACATGAAACATGAACATCCTTCAAAGCAGCTCATATAATGACAGAGAGACATTTATAATACACTTCAAAGCAGCTCACACAGAGAATGACAAAGAGACTTTAAGAAATGTGTAGGCGGTTTGAAAGAAAGAAATTAAATTCAATCCATTAGATCTCACGAACAACGGTAAGAGATATATAGAATTTCAATTTAGAAGAAACAAGTTGGAATGATTACCTTACGGCGTTGTGGAATTATTCAACAAGATGATCGATACAACGCAAAACTGTATGTGTCGGAAGAGAATGGGAAAAGTGATCCAAATAGAAAATTTTTCAAAAATACGGAAATATCAGTTAAACGAAGAATAAAAACTATGTAGGAATTCAAAGGAATACTAGCACGTTATTATTTTCTCCTGTTAGAGATTGCTATGAAATTCCTGGCTAGAATATTTAATGAAGTTTGGGTAAATACGCCAGTAACAACGAACTAAAAAGTCAGATAAATGTACCAATATGGACAAAATGGAAGAAATAAAACATCATTTAAAGCTTACACAAAAGTGCATCCTTGGCTAAGTGTAGAAATTAAACATTAAAATAATGGAACATTTAGATGTTGACTCATATATGCATATTGGCAGAACATTGAAATAAATGAAGCTGTGGTGTTTAGTTGGCAGTGTGGTTAGTTACCATTTACTCATTATAGCGTGGCGGTGGTCCTGGGTTCGAGTCCTCGGTAAGCCTAGCACTTCTGTTGCTATTCTGTTGTCTAGTTTTCTGCTTCTTTATTTCTGACAAGAGCCTACGACATACCCAATTGTACGTTGTTATTTATTAAAACTATTTTGGAGGAGCACGTGGTGTTACACATAAGACGACGACCAATGGTTTGGTTGGGTTTTAAAGACCATCTCCACTGTACACGGACAACTCCATCAGTGCTCCGATCACCTCCCTTAGATCACGCAAGGAGAATCTCAGCACTGTGCAAGAACTCCGTAGCACCAGCGAGGATCCCATGTATACAGAAATCACACATTCAATAAATATTTTTGTGGTGGGTAGATGTTGCCAATTTGTAAATTTTACCAGGACAGCAGCCTACTCTTTACGATTTCCAACTGCCGATAAAGTTTTACCTTGCGCAACTTGCACAAGAGAAATCCTATTTTTTCGCCCCCGAGTAGGCTAGGCCTCCGATCTCACCACCCAGGAGATCAGGAGGGGGGGGGGGGAGCATTCCATCATCATTTAGAACCACTGGTTTGGAAAAAAAAATTCCACCGATTATATTCCCTTTTCTGGAAAAAAAAATAACGGAACCCAGTACCTTTAGAATTAGAGGCGGACGCCATACCTCTTAGCCACTCCAACCTCAGAGAAGATGAATACAGACGCCATACCTCTTAGCCACTCCAACCCCAGAGAAGACGAATACAGACGCCATACCTCTTAGCCACTCCAATCCCTGAGAAGAAGAATACAGACGCCATACCTCTTGGCCACTCCAACCCCAGAGAAAATGAATACAGACGCCAAGAACAGCTTACATAGCGTTGTGAAATATATGGAAATCAAATAAAATCAAGTCCGACACCCAAATAAGAATCTTTAACTCCAATGTTAATGCAATTCTATTGTATGACTTTGAAATATTGAGAACAACACACACAAATATAACAAGCAAGAATTTACAAACGTTGATAAATGAATGCTTCCGAACAACAGAAGGATTGAAATAGTATTAAAAGATCAATAATGTGGAACTGATGGAAACAACAACATAAGTATTAATAGAATACAAAGTGAGGGAAAGACGCCCGGGTTGGAAATGGAGACACATTAAGGAAACTAGTTGATAGCATTACATGGTAGTCCTTACACTGAAATCCTCAGGGTAAGACAGATAGATGGATACTGTTGGGAGCTGCTTTGCGGTGCTTAAAATTTCAACTAATTTATTTTGGTGTTGATCTGGTACCGCATAGCACTTCCTCTGAATGTATGTGTGCATGATGTCACTTATTAAGAATGATGACATAACCAACGTGCCATTCGTGACGTATGCGTGGTTACAACGGACTTCTGTGTCAGCCCTTCGAGGTGACTGCATGCGTTTTACGCAGTGTTCTGGTCTTCTTATGTCCTCTTTCGAGGCGTTTTGGGTGTGTGTATGCATGACCTGTGGCATGTATTCTTATGTGTGTGTCATTCCAAATGTATAGGCATTATTAAAGCCTTTGCGATTTCCAAGGAGAGATTGAGTAAGCGTTGCCTGTATATTTGCTAGAAGAGTTATCATTGACATGAACATATCATGAAAATGTTCATCGTAGGGATGAGACGAAAGGAAGCTATAACTAATCAATGGGAGCATGGATACATGACTTTACTATACAACTGCTTGTCATTATAATGGGATTCATTTGTTCTCAAACGTATTGTCTAATAAAGATTGTGGACCGTTTCTTAGAGTTAGCTTGAGGATATCATGTTTGAGGTACTGAGTGTTTTCTGCATTATTACTCCAAACATATAACTAATAATCACTGAACCTGAAAAGCCAGAGACAAAGAGCTATTGACTTTTATCAGTTGAACTGTGAACTGGCAGTAATATTCACTTCTCACATAACCATTCATAAAACCCCAACAATGTGGGAGGACTTATGTTACATCAGATACCAACAGAAAACAAACCACACACACGAACCAACAAACCACACACACGAACCAACAGACAACAAACCACACACACGAATCAACAGACAACAAACCACACACACGAACCAACAGAAAACAAACCACACTCACGAACCAACAAACCACACACACGAACCAACAAACCACACACACGAAGAAGGGAATTGGAGATATACATGAAGGCGATAAAGAAGACTCGGAACGACCTTGAGTGTATGGTGCAGGACCGGAAGACTTGCCATGTATTCCTTACTGGCCTGTGCTCCACGTGGAACTGTAAGGCGATGAATGAAATGGAATAATTGTAAACTAAAATAATGGGAAAATAGAATGAGGCCAATGATAGTTTTTAAAAAAAATAGTACCATTCGAAATGAAGAAACAACATTTGGTCAGAAACAACATTATTGCTGCTCCAACTAGGCAAACAGGCATAGATAATTTTGACGGTCAAGTAATTTGTATGCTTTAATACGTCCTAATACGGTCGACAGATTGGATGAAGGTGTCTCGGGTAAACAATTTTTAATACAATGTAGGAGCACATATTCCTAATATTTTGTTTGAAATAATCGTCGCTCCTTATATTTGTCAAACCTGGAGGTTGGATCCCGCATGTTGGGGCGCTCTGTGAGCGCGGAGCCCGATTTGGTCAAATAGGTTAAATCGGCACTGAGTCTCAGTTTGAACTTCTCTCCTCGCTCATTGCTAGCTTCCGCTCGGCGCCTAATGGTGATTCTAGAGGACGATTTCTCAAAGCAAACCCAATCTTTCTCGGGTTCTATTTCATTTGTTTCGTGCCGGGAAGGCGCCTCATTCGGTTTGTGACGTCGCCATCTCTCATATCAGCACATAAACTCTTTCAAGTTTTGAACCTTATCAACCTTCAGCTCCCTAGGAAGCATACTATTTCAACAAACTTATACCAAGTCGAACCTCTACACCTCACGGTAGAAGTGGAACGACCAAGTAAGTACACCAAATCTTCCTGTCACGTGCCATCAGCTCAAAGTCTTTCCATGTCTTCTTCATCCCTTCAACTATGTCTCCAATTCTCTTCTCCGTGTCTTTTTGTCTACCTCTGCATCCCTCACCCTGGGGATTCCAGAACAAGCCCTGCCTTGTAATGCTATTTACAGGTTTCCTCAATGTGGGTACTATCCATCACTGTGACGTGTAATGTAAATATAGCCACGGAGATCCGACCACCTTCGCTTCCTCAGCTAGTGTTTATGTTTTGCGAAGGCAAAACCACGCAACTCGCTGTCTGTCGACTCACTTTTGAAGCCACGCCTATTTTTCCTGTCTTTCTTGCGCTAACGAGTTGTTTACCTATTTTGACAACATTCCAGATAACAGGGGAGCGAACCGGTCTGTTTACCTGAGTTCTCACGCGAGCGCATCTTTCAATCATCGGATAGTGACAGAAAGCACGTGGGGAAACAGACCAGACTCGGTAGAAAAATCAAAGGGCGATAATAATAGTTTCCGACCACCTTTGATGTCCCACATTTTCAGGGGACTTAAGTATTTGATCTACGGCAGGGGGAGATAATCTAAGAAGGCCCGGTCGCACGGGATGCCTTCTGATGTCGTTTCGGCATCGCGAGTGAGCGAACCGTAGAATCCTTTATCTCGGAAGTCAAGCTCCTTGATTTTCCCTGATACGCCCAAGGTGTGAATTTTCACATCTTTTAGAGATATTACCCTAAATCTGTATATATACTGCCTTCTCTCCAAGTCAGTTATCAAGTCTCTCAAGAAATTTTGGATAATCTAAACGCGTACGCTATGTGAAATAGTGCGTTAATAGCCTTCGTGGGGATTATTCAGTTTTTCTGGTAATAATATAAGTTGTGCTTAAGTGTTAAAATGTGTTAAAGTTTTACCATTTTATTCACTGCGATTCCCTAGTATTAAGTCTAGAGAAATAGCAAACGCGTAGATATTTTCTTACCAGTGGTTCAGTAATGTAAAATCCATCAACCATTTTTTTCACCAGAAGATACGGTTTAGTTGAATAAATAATGCTAGAGTGACGGATAAGGTGACAGAGTAGAATGCGCATTATATTTTCATTGTGTGTAATTATATAGTGACTAGCATTTAATATCATGTGTAAAAACGATAGACGCCGACAATCAACTAGCTAGTAATGACAGGCGATATTTGTTAAGGGCACATAGTCATAATTAAAATTATAACTGACTTTGTGCGCTGATTGTTTTACCGGATCAGAGGGGGGAAGGGCGGCATGCTTTTACCAAACCCGTACTCGGTAAGCGACGCGCGATAGTACAGGCTTAAGATACCGTGTGCTTTTTTAAATTTAATTAGGTGACGGAGAGGATAAGAGATCATACCTTACGCTTGATAGCGTAGGATTGTCATTTTGATTAAATGTTTTGGTTTCTTCCTAATATAGTGCTTGATCAAAACAGCTGTTTTTTATTGTGGTCCTTTCCTCAGTTACTGAAGGAATAATAGTTGTCGTTTTGTCCTTGGCGTTCGTCCCCGTACCGGTGTGAACAGGAATTGCCAGGGCGAGACACTAACATTTTTAACTAAATTTGAGTAACGGGACTTACAAAATACCCAGATATTTCTATTTAATTTTATCAGCCCGCTGTGGCAATATACATAACATTTTTCCCGACTTCTGACAGTCGTTTACCCAAGTGGATTTTATCCACGAGAACACGCTGTTTCATAATCGGTACTCACCCCAGAGCAAGCCGATAGGATTATCATCATCATCATAATTAACAGTTTTAGCAATCATATGTTTTCCTGCGGTTTACTGGGAGTGCCATATCTCAGAGAGTTTCGGCATTAACTGTTCTAGGTGTCAATTGTGTATCCATAAATCTACCACCAAATTAGGCATCCCCCGTGTAAAATTTAATTATTATTGGAGGAACTGGGGCCGATTCCGATGATGCCAACTACTGGATTTTATATGCACATTCATAGATTATTCGTCCAAAACATTGTTTCACCAGATTAGGTAAGGAGCGAATGAGTGGCCACGTATAACAGAGAAAGAGAGAGAGAGAAATATTTCTTTTGTTACAGGAAACATTGTACCTGCAAACTTCTGGGTTTTTTTTTAAACTATTGTTTAATTTTTTTTACTGGATAACATTTTAGTGGGACTTGTTCTTTTCTTTACTGTCTATTCTACACCCTAGTGTTAATCTTTGACCTTTTGGGTTATTAACTTCCTTTGGGATCCTTCTTTTCTCAACAAGGGGGAGGGCACTTATTGGGTTATTTTCCTATGTCTGTAAACATGATTATATCGATGTATATATGTTTGATGTTGTAAAGATTAAGTGATAATAAACTAAACAAAACTTAACTTAGTGTGTTGGTCAGACCCATACCCAATTATCCATAGTTTTTAACGTTTGTGCGTATGGTTGTCACATAATTGTGTGTGCGTGGGCGTGTGTGGTGTAACTTATATTTCATATAGGGAGAGAAAGGTCGTCTGATATTAAAATATAGTCGTATAGATAGACTGGACTAGAGAAACTACTCACTCCAGAGACAGATCTTCCTCTTACACTATTCCCTCGTGAAAATCTATTTCTTACACCTTTATTCTCACACATTTAGCACTATCACCTCTGCTCAGACGGGACCATAAATATCTTCTGACCTATCTTTAAAAATTTATGACAATCACCATTGTGTTCTCCTCATACTTGTTCCGCTTTCAAGTTTTGAACATTCCCATTTGAAGGGACATTCGCTCTTACCGTTTTTACTTTTTCTTTATTTAAAACAAAGACGCTTTGTCACATCAGATGATGTGACACGATGTTTCCAACAAAGCTACTCTAATAGACATTGTGACAATAATTTAATGTTTGCTGTCAACGTTTTCATGAAATCTTCTTAAAAAGTATTGACAAATGATATCAGCTTACGTCGGAGAAATATAAGAATCAGTCATACTAGAAATAACGATTCTCTCTTGTCTCCGGTTTTACCTTTGATCAGTAGTACACTTTGCTCTCCCCAATCCACTTATTACAATCAATAGCCCCTTGTCTATCATTCTTAAATGATGTGTTGAAACATACAAAGTGTAGGATGTAAAAAATAGATTTTAGCTCACCAAGGAGCATAGGCCTTCAACAAACACATGTCAAGAATTCCTGTCACATGAATTCACCTTTCGTTTTGTTCCATGTCGTCCTCGTCATATTCATGCCTGTCTCCAGTTCTTTTCTCTGTGTCTTTTTTTGGTCTACGTCTGCATCTCCACCCTAGGGATTCCAGAATAGAGACTGCCTGATAATACCATTAACAGGCTTCTTCAGTGTGTATACCATCCATCACCAGTGTCTTCTTCTCATCTTTTGTTCCGCTGGTACTTGTGCCATGTGGTGTTGGAGTTTTTGTTGTTTAAACTTCTACAGGATGTGGTAACCGACCCCATGCCTAACCATCCTTCGTCACTTTTTACGACACGCATGGTAGGTTAAACGTTACTATTCTTTGTTCTTCTTTCGGGCCCAGGTAACACACGGTGTCCTTTGACTTTCTTTTTTTTTCCTTATTTTATTTTCCTGTTTTTAACTTCGAAGTTCTTTCAGTATTTTTTTCCACTTTAAATTCTAGTTTTGTCCTGTTCTAACGAGGCACCAAACTGGACAAAGAGTTCGTTGTGTAATGTATGGTGTTATGCCAATATTTACACAACTTTTCTGTCTGAGTTTAAAATATTACGACAACTAGATAACAATCCTGCAAACAAGAGTTATTATTCCCCTTCCTTTTCAATTCCTTCTATGGTTCTCTTCTTTCACTTCAAGCACCTGTAAATTAGTTGTCACTGATAAAGATAATACGGTTGTACATGGGACTAACAACTTCATCATGAAAACATAGCGCTGTGAAAACCACAATTGCAAAAACAATTACGTGCTTTTTGTATGGTAACCCCCTACGTTTACGACCACATGCTGCATAAAATAAGGCAAACGTTCCAAAGCAGATAGTGCAGTAGGGAAGTGAAGTGTTAAAGACTTCACCATACTAGGTCCAGTTTGCCTTTACTAACTCAAGAGCAGAGTCAGGTACCCATTTACAGCTGGTTAGACTGGAGCATGGAACAATACAGAAGAGAAAACCCAGAAGAAAAAGTAACTACAAAATGGGAATCTCTAAAAATAAGCATACAATCAGCAAATAACAATTTATCTCTCAAACAAACCACAGATCTCCAAACTGGTGCTAAATGGTACAAATCTACATCTGGATGAAAACCCAAACTACCTAGGCATTACCTTTGATCGCCGCTTGACTTGGAAAACCCAGATTTAAAAAAAAACAGGACAAGAACAAGGCAGAGAATGGCAATCATGAAAAAACTTGCTGGCACGGGTTGGGGAGCAGATGAGAGAGTACTAAAGAAGCTATATACTGGGCGAGTGAGACCAGTCTTAGAATATGGCATTGCAGCATGGTCAACGGCAGCTAAGTCGAACTTTGACAAAATAAACAGAACCGAAAACCAAGCATTGAGAATCAAAACAGAGGGCATGAAGTCAACACTCATTGACGAGTTGGAAAAGACTACTCACCTCCAACCTATGTACTGCACACAAGCTACCAATTTGGAAACAACAGTGCTTCCCTGAAATGATAGAAAACGTTCCTGGTATTGAGAGAAAGAACAGCCAAAATGAAACAGAAAGGTGAGTCCTAACCACAAAATATATAGAGAAACATTACCCAAGCAACACCTGGATCCATGCATACACAGATGGATCAGCAACTAATGCAACAGAAGATGGGGGTGGGGGAATCTTCCTGAGCTTAAGCAATGGCACACAAAAAAAGATAGCAGTCGCAACAGGGAAATTTTCAAGTAACTTCAGAGCAGAGGCAGAGGCCTTAAAAACTGCATCAGAAATTCTAATGACAGAAGAAAGCTCAGAGAGACCAGTAGCTATCTTCTCAGATGCGCTGTCAGTGATTACAATGCTGAAAAGTCAAAGTAATGCTGAACTGGATGACAAGAGTAACACTTCACAGACTATGTCAGCAGTACAAAAGAGTTGTGATACAGTGGATCCCTTCTCACTGCAACATCCCTGGAAATGAAGAGGCTGACAGACTGGCAAAGGAAGGGGGAAAGCTTCCTCAACTTGACACAAATATAACCTATGAGGAGTCCAAGAGTTTTATCAAGAGCAGATATAGGCACAAGTGGGAAGAAGAGCATCCAGGCCACACAAAAAATGATTCGTATTACCAGCTCAGCAGAAGTGAACAAGTGGTAATCTTCAGACTTCGCACAGGTCATAACAGATTGAGATACCATCTATTCAACAAATTAAAGATAGGAACTACTGATGAGTGTGACAGTGGCACCGATAAAATGACTGCCGAACATCTGCTTCAAAGGTGCCCAACATATGAGGAACAGAGAAAACGCATATGGCCATTGTGACGTACGTCTAGTTTGACTAGTGAATTTTCCCTGATATGATGGATGATTTAAAGGGACCTTTAGCTTTTCATAACATTAGAACCCCTGAACATTTGTTGTAACTTTTCGTTTGCCAGAACGCATTCCGCCGGGACTCATGTAGGATACAGCGACGAGATCAAAGAGACAGACCGAGGGATCTTAAGGGAGACTATCGGCGCTATCAAAGACAGTAGTTTTCCCTGCTACGAGACGCAGTTGCTTGCCGCTATTTTCGCGTCTCGGTGTCAATCGAGGAACCGAGCGAACGGGGGAAAGCGAAACGGGCAGCAGCGAGCGGATACGAAGACCAGGGGGCGGCTTCTTCTCTTGATTTGGCGGTCAGATCCCCTAAAGTTCGTGAGATCAAATAAGTTGTCAAGTTTATCATGTCCCACTCAACTTACATTCCATTTTAGCTAAATAGACCATGTAGAACTAGACACGTTATCACTCGCTGGCCAGATCTTTACAGAAGCACTAGCTTTATTGAAATCTTGTTATAGATTTTCCCCTGGATTTTATATATATTTGCAGTGATTTCATTTTCTGTGCAAAGCGGTAATATATATTGTGTAAAGTGATCAGTGGTCTAGCTCAGTCATTCTATTTAAAGGGATTCTGTGTTAATTTAAATCTATTTAATTAAACCATCTCAAGAGTTCCAGTTTTAAATATAATGATCTATCTATTATATTATTTCAAAAGATAATAGATGCTTAAATTAACTTTTAAAGTCGCGAAGGAATTTATAATTAATAAATTCAGTTAAGTCCTAGTTTTATAGATGTGTGTTTTTAACCACTAGAATTCGCGCAGTGTTTATTAAATACATAATTGAATACTCGAGTGTATTATAGGCTTAACGAGAAATTCATCGCGCTTTAGAAGGTTATTTGTTTTCGGTATATTACATGCTTTTTTTTCTTTCATACAGAGTGATCGTAACCTGTGCGATCCCAGCATTAAGAAAGCAATAAAGAAATCAATCTAAGCAAAGCAAAGCATAAACAGTGTGTAGAGTTCCCCTGACGCAGAACTTGTTGAGACTGTGTAAATTTTTAATCTTTGAGGCGATTCTATGTTTGGAATTCCGCTATCTAACTTATAGCAAAGAAAGCACACCCAAAGACAAATTTAACGCACCATCAAACAACTTAAGTCGTAACGGGAAGAAGAACACTGGCCCGAGCTTTGTTAGTTTACTGACACAGAGAGATAATTCATAATTTCCTGAACAGTGATGTGACTAGTTTTCTCACTGGACTTAAACCATACCTCACGGATAAAGTGTACCAGCACGCGTAAGAATTTTATTATCCGCGGCATAGTCAAATAGACCACACCATCCTCACCCCGGTATCAGAGACCGTGCCCTCCCATAGAAACTGTTATTAAGAAAAGAGACACAACTACAGATTCATTTTCCAGCGATTACGGGATCCTTTTATGTGCTGACCGCCTACCCGATAATCTGGGGCTAGAACTTGAACAAACACTCATACATTTAGTTGAGGTGTAACTGCTGTTGTGTTATTCTATGGAGTGCAAGATTTTTACACAATCGGTAAGTGAGAGCAAGATGAGTGAAGGCCTTTGCTAGCGCGTGTATGAATGACAGGAAATTAATTCTTTTGTGTGACCATTTTGTTAACTTGCTTACCTGGTAACATATATCTTTTCTGTATACCCTACATTGTTCCTTTAAGTGGGATAGTTGATAATTTGTTAACTCTGTTTAAAACCACCTCCTTTCCATTTGCTTAGTAAAGGGAAGAACAGCTGGGAAGAACAGGTTTTTTTTTTCTATCACTTATACCTAACTTGGTAACACCTCTTTCAGAGTAATTAACTTTACTGTTAGGTTAACGTACCCGTGTTCCTGATATTATCTATCTCTGGACTGGGTTTGTCTTTGTCTAATGAGCGGGAAGGGCTTAGTCGATACCAATCTTCTTCACCCCCTCCCAGACTTGTTATTTGCATTTGTGTACTTATGATAATTTATGTAATATCTGATATTTTTAGTGATTGATGTTTAAAGTGAATAAAATCACCTAAACTCATTTAGTTCTGTGTGTTGGATATACCCAAAGCCCAACATTTCCCCTATTCGTTTAATATAGTTTGTATCAACGTCGTGTGTGTGTTTGAAAACACCGAATCGGTGTGCGCGCATGACAAGGGATATGCATGACGAAATAAAGAAATGATCAAATAAGCCGAGGTTTGTCCAAGGAGGAGGCCGTATCAAGAATAAGAACGGTGTAATCTTACTTGATGAGAAAGACATGTCAGACAGACGGGCAGAATATGTACAAGAACTATTCGAGAACAACAGCGGCAATAACCCGTCGCCAGATTCTAATGATGTCCCAAACATTCTCAAATCAGAAGGAGAGAAAGCAATAAATAGGATACCAAAAGGAAAATCAGCAGGCATTGACAAGATAAGAGTACAAATATTAGAAGCCCTGGAGAGCTTTACTATAGATACAATCACAGATTTAAGCAACGACATATACAATACAGGATACATACAAAACCTCAGAAATGAGGTATCTGAGGATGGTGGTTGAAGTAACAAGAAGAGACATGGTCCGCAACCATTGTTTATACAATATCAGTACAAGAATATAAAAAAAATTTTTTTTTAATTTAAAAAAATAAACTGTCGTGTTGTAGACAAACGCCTTGTTGTGTTAGAATGAAGGGGGATATAGGCATCCAATCAGAAGCCGTGAACGCTCGCTTGCGACGAGCCGGTTTAACAATGGCGTATAAACAAAGGGAGAGATTGTGCCTAGAAGTACGCAGACTTAGATGGATAAAAAGAGAATGGCTGGACGGAAAGACATGATATTAGTCTCGTTTGTTGAAAACGAAGATCAACTATATGCACGTCAAAAGAAAAGTTGCTACGTTATTTCGTTTTGGAGATAATTGCAGGTAAAGGTGCCAGCATGACGAAAACTGTTGTGTCGATCGATTTCAGAAATTAAAAATAAATCAAAGGCAAAACCAATTACGGACAACAATATACATAACTGAAGCTAACGACCGTACAAATAAAAAGAGATATGGATGACAGTGATCCATAATCTGGTTTAAAAGAACGGACGCGTGTTATGGACATGCTAAGCACAGATTCCCCAGATCAGCGAAAAAAGCTAACATTTAACTGCAGTTGGTACCGTACTCTCTCATTCGTTCGCGTTCAACCTATAAAAGCAAGCGGTGGTTCTTTCAAATCTTACAGAGCGCAAATAAAAATCAGAAGATAGACAAACTGCTGGAGGTAGAGAGAGCATCGTGCCTGGAAAGCTTATTTGTTTATCTGCATGCTGGGCAGTTCAAATCCCCACCAATTCCTCAATCCAGTTTGAACTTCTGAACCATCCTAAGAGATGTAGGTTTATAAATATATATATTGTAAATAAATTCAATTTGATTTCAGGTTTGATAAGTTTAATCGACCTGTAAGGACTAAATTGGAATTGAATTTGTGGATGACGAAACGAACACGATACTTACCAAGGTTAAGCCGGAATGGAAACTCAGGAGCGTTCAGAAGCTTTTAATCAATAAGAATACTTTTATAGATGACTGCAAGCTACTATAAATGTAGAAGATGACTGCAGCATCATGATTTGCACTAACGGTGTATTTTTTATTTATGAAAATGTATTACAGTTAGACACATGTCATGATTATGTTATACTGCCAATAGAACAGACCACTGTGTCATACATACACGTGCATAACGCTGAACACTTTCACTCAATGACGTGTAGACTTGTGAGCCATTACGACCAAAGGTTAGCCATATGTCACACTTTGTTCCATGTTACTGTTCTGGTTTGGAACAGCAGGATCTAGAACTGAAATCCACTTGTGATTCACTTCGACAATAAGGAGCACCTCGGTGTGATTCTGTACATGCACTGACTCCCTCAGGTGTGGGTTAGCCTAGTACATGGTCAATAACTAACTGCTGCAAATACTACTAGTGCAGACCAGAAGTGCTGTACCAGAACATTGAAGCTGAGTAAACTATATGTGAATATGCTACAATCACTGTGAGCAGTCAAAAGAAAATCTCAAAAGACAATAGAAGTATAGTGATGACAAACTGTTCTATGTCAAGATTCATGACAAGTGAAATTAGTTCTAAAGGAACTTGAAGGAACATTTTAATTATTTTAAGATTTCAACAAGGACGTTTTGTCTAAACTAAAACTTACAACTTAACTTTTGTATAATTGTGAAATTAATTTTTTATTTCATTCACTTTCATCATTTTCCATCATTTATAATTGCATAAGAAGATAATAAAAGATAGATGTAAATAATAAATGATTCATTTATTGCAACTCTCTGACTTGTCACATTTATAATGTTGCATTTTTGAGTTTTAATTAATTGATGAATTATCAAAGGTTAGTTACTTAGGCTCTGACTTTAATCGAATATTATCTGAAGAAGAGACCTTCACAGCTGTGACTATCCTGTGATAACAGTGCTCTTCTCTGACACTGGGACTACATTCTTGTCAGACATAATTTTTCTTCTGTTCTTTCAGTTATTACTACTGACAACTACACTCATAAAAACCTTTCGCTACAAAAACTACCAATTAAAAAACCAATAACCAACCAGCAGATACATTTAAAAGGATGTCAATAGTGAGAGAGAGAGAGAGAGAGAGAGAGAGAGAGAGAGAGAGGAGAGAGAGAGAGAGAGGAGAGAGGAGAGAGAGAGCATTATAGTATCATGGAAGAGGATACATTACAAACGTCATAGATATTCAACAATCCCACAACAAACAGCAGATAAATTACAGCCGTGAAGAGCTAACATAAAAGAAAAACAATGTAATACGCAGTATAGAATGATAAACACTTTAATCTGTTAATATAACTCATATAGGGTCGAACCGGGTATCCCGTGCACGCGAAAAACGCCAGATTTCAAGAGCATGGTTCAAAATCCAAACAAATTACACACCATATATAAACGTAAAAATAAATGTGAGACATGTTTGCGAATTACCCTCTTCACACCCCCCCCCCCCTTTTTTTCTACCCCCCCCCCCCTCGTCCCCGTCCCCGGGCCTATTTAATATCTACACGGAGAACATTTTCAGACAGATACCGGAACTGCCAGGACTGAACATCGGCGGAAGATCAATAAAGATATATGGAAGATCAATAAACAACCTTAGATATATGGATGATACAGTTTTGTTCGCTGAGGGTGAGCAGGAGTTGCTAGAGCTTATGAAGCAAGTAAACAGCATACGACATAAATATGGACTGGACATTAACACTGAGCTAACGTAAACTATGATAATTAGTAAAGCAGGCGATAAGCAATCGTTAATGATAGCAATTAATGGGAAAATCCTGGAACAAGTTAAGAGTTTCTCAAATCTTAGTCATATAATAACCGAAGATGGCAGATGTGAAACAGAAATCAAAAAGAGAATACGGATGACCCAGGCTACACTCTGCAAGATGGGACAGATTATCACATCTAAGCAACTAACTCACAAATTCAATCTGAAAATCATCAAATGCTATTCTTCACTATTGTATGGTCTAGAAACGTGGACAATGAACATGCAATTAGAAGAAATAATTGAGGCCTTTGAGATGTGGATATATAGAAGAATGGGGCACGTCTCATGGAAAGAGAAGAGAACAAATAAAGAGATCCTAGAAAAACTAGAAACGAAAAGAGAAATAATGAAGGAAATAAAAATTAGACAGGTAAAATATTTTGACTGTGTTAAAAAAGACATAACACCTGGCAGAAGACCATAACAGAAGGCAGAGTTGAAGACAAACGTGCAAGAGGAAGGCAGCGCTACAAGTGGGAAGATAACATGAGCAGATGGACAGAAAAGAATCTATCAGAGTGCACTATCCAGACAAGAGACAGCAGACGTTGGAGATCCATTGCAGCCGACCTTAGATGTGAAGATTGCACCTGATGATGATGACGAGACTGGAGCGTGATGCTAGCATCACGGGACCCGGTAACTATGCCGCGAGAGGAAAGTGCTCTAACAGCTCAGCCAGTCCGGTCACTCATCGCCTTTACTAGCTCTCAGCTTTATGAGGTGGGGTGACCGGCTCCCTTACTCGCTGTCTTTGCCTTCTCTGACTCATGAGCAGAGTTAGGTACCTATTTACTGCTAGGTAAACTGAAGCATGATAAAAAGTAAGATTTCAATACAGTTCCCAGGGGTCTCTGAGGAAACAAAGAAAGGATAGCGCTATTGCTCTTTTAGGCACGTCTTTAGAGGAGAATAATATGAAACTGTGCATTAGCCTGGCATCCTCATGATATTAAAAATGCTTCAGAAACTACCGCTGGGCCTGGCCTTGAATGCTTTGCCGGAGGCTTACTGGGGACCAGTTGTAACAATGGCTCCATGATCCACAGGGAGTAAAAAAAAAAATCATGGTGACGAAGATTACAATACCGCAATGAACAATGCCACGAGAACATAACGCAGAGTTTAAAAGACATTACAGAAGACAAGCATGACAGAATGATCTAGAATAAATACTCCCATATCCACAAATGCTATTAAAGATTGTGTGTGCCTCGTAGGGAGGAAATATTTACGACATAATAATAACACATTAAAAAACAGAATATGAATGAGCAATTGAGACGGTTCGCACACACACACAAAACATTATAAATAATGGAGTCGCTTTAATCCTGTGTTGCCAGTAATGAGAAATTTATAGAGAGAAATCAATAACACATGGAAACAGATTTTGGCACGCGGGATTCCAGAGTAATCATCTTGGTGGACGGTGAGTCTGCGGGCGTATCTGTGTGTATGGGTGTTGACGTGTATGTGAGTACAAAGTGCGGAAGTATACGTTCACTTCCCAGCATGTGAGCGCTCATATATTTAAATTGGTATTCTTAGGAGAAAAGAGACTACGTGCAAGATAGACCAGACCGAATAACTAATGTTTTAAAACAAAGGTAGTCACATAGTAAATACAGCCATATGGGAGTTAAGTGTTAGAGACCACCGTAACAAGTCCAGCTTTAGGAAATGGGATGAACATTTCCCTTCCTCTCTGCCTGCGCCTTCCGAACTCAAAAGCAGTGTTAGGTACTCATTTTACAACTGGGTAAACTGTAATACATACTTAGAATCAGTATTTCAAATTGTGAAAACAATTCGAACTCCAAAAATAAATATTCTAGAACAGAAACTGATTCATCCATTTAATTCATTACCTGTCCGTTCCGCGTGGAGCTTAGGCCTTCTACAAACAGGCCTACATGTCAACCCTTCTTATCATGTGTTATCCCTTCAAGGTCTTTCCATAGACTCCAATATACACTCCGTTACCTATACATAAAACAGAAAAGAGCATCGATCGTTACAGAGCCCGTGGGAGATCTTAGACCTAAAAGCGCCAAACCTTTCACTGCCCTAATTTACACGTCGGCTCCTCTCAAGAACGCGTGCCGGGCCCTAACGTTAATGGGCACTTGCTTCTTGAGATTTGGAAAAAAGATAGCCCGCCCTTTTATAGTTCCGTTTGCAGTAAATAAAAATGTGTGAACGTCCAGATGTGGAACGAACGTCAGAGTAAGCAGAAACGGCAAAATGAAAATGACGACGTGACATAAATGACATTGACATCCATAAGAACCAGAGAGACAGAGTAGCCAAAGTCGGTGAACTTTATTTACTGGTATACGCAGGAAACCTAGTGCAACAACAAACACAAAGCTAAGAATATATGAGAGTTGAGTGCTTCCAGTACGTCTGTACGGTGCGGGGTACTGGAGAGTATCATAAAAGGAAATGTCTTAATCGTCATATTCCCACTAAACCTGCATAATGAAAATTCTCTTATTTTTAGCCGAACACCGTCATCAACCAAGAACTGTTTACCTGGAACAATCAAGAGAATAAGCACACCATCAAAACAGGTAGATGCAGTAACTGGGTGGTCATGTTTTCAGAACGGACCTTGACACCATCACCAGAACTGCTTGTCCATGAACTCCAGAAGGAAGGCGAAAGACTTGTCGACCAAAAAACAGTTAGGCGGAGAAATGTGGAGGCCGAGATGAAACGCAAGAACCAGAGTTGAAGCATAGCACGGAGCCTGGTCACGGAGCCTGGTCACAGACCACGCACAGAGCCTGGTCACAGACCACGCACAGAGCCTGGTCACAGACCACGCACAGAGCCTGGTCACAGACCACGCACAGAGCCTGGTCACAGACCACGCACAGAGCCTGGTCACAGACCACGCACAGTGCACAGAGTTTGTTGTTGATTTACAACAATCAGGAAAACGATTAAACAGTAAATAGAAAGATTAAGAAGATGAAGAGGACGGAATCAAGATGGAATTGAAAGCTCTCCTTCATAAGTACAGTAACTATATTGTCAAAATCGCGCAGCTCGAATACACAGATGTGTCCAGGGAGCCCGAAATATAAGTGTATAAACTGTATGTCAATCATTCAGTCAGTCAGTACCTTCCAGCGTCCAGTGGATCAGAGGTCTACGACACATTCCTGCTAAACCTTCTTGTCCTGTGCCATCTTGTCCTGTGCCATCTTGTCCTGTGCCATCCATTCAGGTTTTTCTATATCTTCTTTACTCCTTTCATGTCTGTCTCCAGTTCTCTTCTCCGTGCGTGTTTTTTTATGTCCCCCATTTCTCTGCTCCATATGTTTGGTTTTTTTTTTTTGCACCACTTCTCTTACAATGAGAATGCCAGGAAAAAAAAAACTGTTTTGTAACGCTTTCAACTGGTTTTCTTAGTGTGTGTCCTATCCAAAGCCAGCTTCTTCGTCTCAAGTCCTGCTCCACTGATGTTTGTTTTGTTTTTTCCTATCAGTTAAACAGTAATGATTTTATCATACCATTTTAATCTTTTTATTCTACGCAAACACCCAAATGTGAATGTATGTATCTTTATGGTTTGCCGTTTGTGTTGTTCTCCATGTTTCATGACCATACAATAGGGATGTCTTAACGTTTAAGTTGAAGATTCTTATTTTTGCGTTGGACTTAAGATTTTTTTTTTAAACTGTGTGTTCTCGATTACTTCTTACGGTTTCGAAAATTTGTCTCCCTTTTTGTTGCGTTTTAGCATTTACGGGCCCTATCGGGGGACGGGCGTAAAATGTCAGAAGATCCCAAGTGGGTCTATCGTGGTGATAAATAGTTCTCCGTACGTTCAAATAAGATTCTAATGGGTGGTTAAATTTGAGAACATGAAGCCAAAAGTATTCTTCGAGCTTAAGAAGAATTATGTCGGATTTAAGATAAATAATACGGCTTTTTGTGTTATTATTTATGGATTCCTGGTTAATGAGTTGTCTGCCCATTCGGCCAAAACTAATTCATGCTAATGGTTATATCTGGCTTTTGTGGGTTGTAGTCATTGCTTGTGGGTCTCGTATAATTGCTGTCTATGGCAGAAGAGCTCCTGGCATTCGCATAATGTGTCATCTCCCACTGCTATCATTCAGTCCGGTAACGTGTTGCTTTACCTTTTCACCTGCTAGGACATTTCTCGCAATATTTCACCACGTAACTCGAAAAGTAATTGACCAACCTTTTCTGTCCCAATAACAATTATTTCATGCGAATCTCGGAGGAGACCATTAAACAAAAAAGAACTAATCTCCTCTCAAGTATGTCTTGACAGGAATCCGCGTTGAATTTATGCATGGGGTTAGCAACTATTTCTACCGAAACGGCCAGTGTTTGTGCACAGAAAGTTCTTTACGACACACTTTCTTAATAGAAGTCAACTACATTGGCGGTTTTTTTTTTAATCTGTAAGGAGAGAAATAGAAGTAGTCAATTATTTGGACTTAAAAGAGTTGAGTTTGATCACTTATATGCTGTCTACGTCTTACAGTAAAGCCACTGTGCTTAAGCATAAGAATTTCTCTCTATCTTCTTGAACTTCCGCACCTTCTTTGCCTGTTAGTTCCGCGTGGACAATATTCCTCTTTCATGTCTTCGCAATGCTGCTAAAAATCTGTCACAATAGCCTTTCAATATATTTTGTTTCCTTAATTAATATACACATTTTTAGCAGGGTCTTTATTTAGAATGACTTCACAGAAGCTTATCTTTGGTTTATGCATTCACTAATGTTTGTCTTCCAGTTCAAAATTGAAGCGGTAGAATGAAGAACAGAACTGCAAGCTGCAAGTTATAAGCCATCTATTCGACACCGGCAGCATTTAAAGAGCCCGAGTAAATTGTGATAAAGTACATTGATACAGCGATAAAATTATTAATTATAAATATCACAGTAAAATAATATGAGTAGAAATAATAATAGTATAGTTGTAACGCGCCTTCTTTCCCCGCGCCAGTCATCGCATTGAGATAAGAACGTAGTACTAAACCTTATTGCAGCGCTAGTGGTATTAGACTTTATAACGCGCCCGTCAAGGGTTAACGGTAAAAAGTTTGACAAAGACAAGCTTAGTTGTTCCCCGAAAGATAGTACGATTCAAAACAGGGGAGGCATAAACGAACGCATAAAAGTGAGAGAGAGAGAACACACGCTGCCGGCTTGTCAAGCGTTATATTCTTGAATTAGCTACTCAGGACGACAGTGCGAGACGATGCCGTTAGCCTGTGTTCGAAAACGTTGTCGCGAGCTTTGAAAAATTTAAAAATACCCCGCCAAGTCCAATATTTCTTCTAACTATAAGACACACAGTGGAAATATATATACACACACGCATAATTACTTCTTGCCTGAAAAAGGAAGATCTGCGATTATTTTTTATAACATTCGAGAAGTTGAGACTTAGAAAACAACGAACATCTAAATGGAAAACATATGGAATTCTTTATTAATAGGTTTAGGGTCATAAAAGTTAGCTAATTTAAGAGCTTATCTTATCCAGATAAATAATATGCTTTCAAATAGAAAATCCGACAGATAATAAGAAAGATATTGACAAAAGACTGTATTGGTCAGTACAGACAGGCAAACATATGCTCGGTTTTACTTTCACTAACGTTGACTTTTTGGACGCGTTGTTGCGTGCATATTTTGACGCACATATTACAAAAATCGATATGGCTATTTAATATGGGAAAAATATAGACATTCATTCATTTGTGTATGAAAATGCTGTCTATGGTAAAAGCGAGAGAATCCATGTTTGATTCACACTTTTGATTATAGGAGTAATCGTTCTGGATATTGATCCGGCGCAAGGATATTGCGCTTACGTTTGTACTTATTTTTTAGGGCCAGAAAATATATTAATTTGCTTATTGTGTTTATGGCCTGAATTCATATGTATTACATATGATTAGTACAAGTAGAATCAGTCCTATATTGTATATTTTGGATGGGTAGGAGGGACTAGATTCTTGTTATTCCGGTCTAGCGGAAGTATGAGTTGTCTTGACAAGTCGTGATGAGTTCCGATGTACCGTGATAATGGCGGGTACGCACTTTTCAAAGGGCTGGTAGATTCTTAAGGAAATATGATTCATGAAGTGGTTTTCTTCTAAAGGAGATGGTATCTCTACTATAGTTTATGTTAGAGACTCTCCTAAGGTACGGTACAATGTATAATTCGGACTCCATGTATTGCCAGACCCTATTTTGATGATCTCATGTCGATTCGACCTAGATGGAACATTGTGCTTCGTATCGCTAGGGTCGTGTTTTGTATCGACAAAGATGACAGACTTTCCTACGGCGGTTATGGCTACGTGAATTAACCTGATCACCGTAGAGCTGTATGGGAACATTTATGAAATCATTTATATACCCATTATAAATTAACTCTGGCTTATATTCACCTTCCTATGAATGAGTGAACGACAACTCAGGGAGGCGGCCATGTTAGATTTCAGTCATCATATGTTTTGATCACTGCCAAGAGAACAGATTATTTATCCTATTATCGGACAGTGACAGGGAGATCTCAATCTTGCTAGAAACCCCCTCTTTCGTGGTTTCATAATATATGCTACAAACTATGGACGTCAAGTAACTTTAGTTATTTACCGATCTGCCTTCACTGACGCGTTTAGTCAGATAGGGGGATGCGGCCATAATGTATCATGACATTGAACTTTTGATGTACTGCCCATTATTTCTGAATGTGTCATGACTTCAGATCGGCTATGTATACCTACAAATTGATATGTCAACATACCATGATGTACTCGTATGTCCCAGTGTGTACGTCTGAATAAATTGAGTAAACAAAGATTCCAGCAGTCTGCATTGGTGCCTTGTAGACACATGTGTATGAGTGGTTATATTGGTCAGCACACGAACAGTACACCATTCGCGGTAATCACACTCTACACTTCTACTTCATACATACACCATCCTGCGTCGGTTGGAGTGACCAAGTTTAGGGCCTGCTTCCCCTGGAGCCTTTGCCTTCCCTAACTCAGGACTAGGGTGAGTTACCCATTTACAGCTGGGTAGACTGGAGCATACCGACTGACACTTTACAGAGTGGAAAGAAGAAAAGAAACTTTACAGTGGCGAGCCAGATTCCTGGGTCCAGCTTACGCAGTTTTGTGTTGAGAATCACAGTTTACAGCTAAAAGAACATTTGTTTGAACACATCAACACCAGTAGGACAGCTATACAGTCGATGTCAGCTTGACCTGTATTACCGATAGGATGCTGTATCTAGGTCAGCGCTTGTTGACAGTTTTTCGCTGTACAGACAGTATTACACAGGACAGTGGTATCAAGTGTAGAAAATATCTGGAGCAGTATTGTTGACATTTCTCAACGTACAGAAGAATCACAGTGTTGTTGAACATAAAGTGCATAGTTCATCGTTGGATCTTCATATGCTCAACAGAGAAAAATTGACAGTGTAATAGTTTAAAATTAAATCTATTACTGAATAAAGTGGCAAGTTATTAGTATTAAAATAAACTGTGCCTGCTTTACAACACTATACCTGCAACACATTCCATTCATGACATAAATTATATTGTATGCTATATGCTATTTATGCTTACATGTTATTTGTTATGTATTAAATTAGTTTATGTTCTGTGTGACTAGTACAAGGTATGCCGAGTGACATTGGTCTGGTACTAGTATTCTATAGGTACACATTTTCTTAATTGGAAATTTGTTAGCAACAATTTGCTGCTATTTCTGTTAGTTGTGATGAGGTGTTCTTTTCTTCGTTGTTTTTGGTAATAATTTTGTGTTCCTTTGTTTTGTTTGATTTGTTTGTATAATTGTAGGTCTCATCTTTTCTTTCATTTCAGTTTTTTACACCCTTATGTTTATACACTGTGGCGTTATTTGTCTTGTTATATTATGGCAGTTATCATCACGGTTTCTGTGATCATTTTTTTCATTTCTCCTATTTAATTTAATTTGATCTCTGCAAATGTGTTCATATTGTCTTTTCGTGTTTGTCCTTTGTAATGTCTTTAGTTGACATAAACGTATAGTGGTATACACTGATAGTATAGTACAGATCAGTACTTTATGATTGTTATTGTTATAAAACAAAATGTACAAGACCTTTGTAAGGCTTGTCTCCCAAAGTGATTGGTAAAGGGAAATATTTTTTCCACAGGTACTCAAGTGATCTTTGATTACATTGAGGTATACAAGACCTTTGTAAGGCTTGTCCCCACAGTATTTGAGATACAGTTATTGTTGTCCACAGGTACTCAAGTTATCATTGGTTATTATAAACCATACAAGTTTGGACTAAGACTAAGTCTATGGTATAGACTTGTCTCCCATTAAAGTGAAATAGGGTAATTTATTTACTTTTTCAGGTTTCTGATTTAAGAAGACAATATGTCTACATTAGATTATTTCATTGCACAAGGAAAATCTCTTGATAAGACTGGAAAAGACTTAGAACAATGGGCTGTTGCTCAATATGACAAAGCATTAGCTGCAGAAGAGAAAAAAACTGCTGCTGCTGTTGAAGAAAGAAAAGCTGCTGCTGAGGAAAAAAAAGCTGCGGCTGAGGAGAGAAAACTTCAAATAGAAGAAAAAAAAAAGCTCTGGCTGAAGAAAAAAGATTAGAAAGAGAAGCTGCTGCTGAAGAAAAAAAAGCTGCTGCTGAAGAAAAAAAAAAGCTCTGGCTGAAGAAAAAAGATTAGAAAAAGAAGCTGATACTGCTGCTGAACTTAAGAAATTGCAGATGCAAATGGAGGAAAGGAGATTTGAGGCAGAACAGAAGAAATTAGAAGCTGATGCAGAACAGAAAAAACTAGAAGTTGCTGCTGCTGCAGAACAGAAGAAATTAGAAGCTGCAGCTGAACAAAAAAAATTAGAAGTTGCTGCAGAACAGAAGAAATTAGAAGTTGCTGCAGAACAGAAGAAATTAGAAGCTGCTGCAGAACAGAAAAAATTAGAAGCTGCTGCTGCTGCAGAACAAAAAAAATTAGATAGAGAAGCTGAAGAGAGAAAAGCAATAAGAGAACATGAGTTTGAATTAGAGAAATTAAAATTGACATGTATGAGTAATGTTAATCAGGCATCTGGTGGTAATGGTAAACCCTTTGTGTACAAGGTCAAGGTACCAGCGTTTAACCCTACCAGTGATGACATAACATTTTGGCTTTCTAGATTTGAACGGGCTTGTCGATCTCATAATGTTGACAAATCACAGTATGTGAATCAGTTGTCTGAAAATCTAAAAGGGGAGTCCCTAAGTAAGTTATATTTTGTTGAAGAGGCCGACAAAGATAATTATGATGCTGTTAGGGCAGCTTTGATAAAGAGATATCAGCTGTCTGAAGAAGGTTATCGTCTTTTGTTTAAAACAATGAGACCTGAGGTAGGTGTAGAATTCTCAGATTTCATCTCAAAAGCACGAATTACACTTTCACGATGGATTGAATTATCCAAAACAGAGAAAACATTTGATGGTCTTACGGATTTATTGCTAAGAGACAAGGTCATGTCTTCTGTAAATAAATCATTCCTAGAGTTCTTACATGAGCGTAAACCTGGTACAATAAAGCAAATGGAAGAATATTGTGACCAGTATGCCACGGCACACCCTGACATGATTCTTAGTAACTCTAACATTAAAGAGAGTATGCCAGTTGCTTCGGCAACAGAATATAATCATAATTACTCACACAAATTCCAAGGAGCTAAAAATAAATTTGATAAAAAGTTTAATTGGAATAGGTATCAAAACCAAGATAACCGCTCAAATCAGAGTTCTTCTTTGAAGAACTGGAATCGGGCTGATAGTCCTCGACACGCGAGGGGTACCCATAATGTTAGAAATTCTCGGAAAGGGAGTAGCTATAGGAACTACCCAAGTGCTTCATGGAGACAAAAGAAACAATATTACAGGGATACTCAATATAATGAGCATGATGATTATGATCATGAATGTTATGATTCAAACCCAAATAGGGGTTATAACAGAGGCAATAATAATTATAGAGACAATTATAACCGAGGTAGATCACAACACAAAAGACATGGTAAATCGTATTACCAGGCTAACTCTGCACAACAGGAGTTCCACGACACCGATAATCAGAATAATGATAAAAAAGACTCCAACAGTGTAGCAAATTCCGCTTTCGATTTTGCTAGAGCATCTGAGTGTTCGCAATGCAAAACATTATTCGATCCAACCACAGTGTCTACTTTAAGCTGCGGTCACCCGCTTCCCGCTCTCCATGCGTCAATTGCGCATAATGGAAGGGGTGCTCTTGTCTTTAATAGGGGCCTAATAGATGGTACTCTGGTATCAATTCTTTTCGATTCGGGGTGCACTACCATTGGAGTGAGGCAATCACTCGTAAATCCTTCTCGAGCTACAGGCAATATAGTCAAATGTGTAACATTTGGTGGCACATTGGAGAAGTACTCCACTGCCATTATCAATATTGCTACGCCTTTCTTTACAGGAGAGGTGCAAGCATGTCTCTTGCCGAATCCGATCGCTGATCTTATCATCGGTCGCATTCACGGGGTGAAAGAATGCACTCCACAGCAAATTTCTAATTGGGAAAATGTTAATATGCAATCGGCTAATGCAGTAATCACTAGGGCTCAAGCTCTTAATATGCCACAATCTTCACATTCTGAAGATAATGATGCGCAGATCCAAGATGATCCCTTGGAGATTTCCCACGATTCCTTTATCAAACAGCAGGAAGATGATCCTACTCTAAAGAAATTCTTTACTCTGGCAACAAAAGGTGATCCGAATAAGGATACTAATCGTAAATCTTGGATTACGATGAAGAATGGCGTACTTGTACGTATGGTACAAGACTCCGCTAAGTCCATTCATTCTCAAATCCTTGTGCCTAAAAATATGAGAGTTAAAATCTTACAGCACGCTCATGATTCGCAGTGTGCTGGACATATGGGTTTTTCCCGTACTAAAGCTAGAGTTCTTCAATCTTTCTTTTGGCCTGCTGTGAATAAGGACATACGAATCTATTGTCGATCTTGTAAAGTATGTCAAGAGATTAAATCCAGAGGTCCACGCCATGATGCACCTATTTAGGCTGCAGACATTCCCATTCGGCCATTTCAAAAAATGGCGATAGACATCATTGGTCCATTTAAGATAAAGTCTGCTAGAGGACACCAATTTATTTTGACGTGTGTTGATATGTGCACACGTTGGCCGGAGGCTGTTCCTCTAAAGAGCATAACTACTGCTGATGTCGCAGATGCTCTTTGGTTAATATTTTCTCGTCGGGGTTTCCAGCAGAAATATTATCCGACCATGGTACCCAACTCATATCGGATACCATGTCTCAAGTAATGTCGACTCTGAAGATAGAGAGATCGCTGAGTAGTATTTATCATCCTATGTCCAATGGGATGGTGGAACGTTTGAATAGAACTCTGAAAAACCTACTAGGTAAGATAACGGAAGATCATCCTCAGGATTGGGATAGGGTTTTACCCGCGGCTCTCTTTGCATATAGAGAGGTCGCCAACGAACATACAGGATTTTCTCCCTTTGAACTTGTCTTTGGCACGAAACCGCGAGGTCCTATGTCCTTACTTCATGATCTTATAACTGCTGATAATATTGTCGATGACACAAAATCCTCTTATGAATATGTCATCGCACTTAGACACAAGATTATTGAAGCATGCAAATTGGCAACTGCTTCTTCTGAATTTGCGAAACAGAAGGCAAGGGAATTTGCCAATAAAAAGAGATGTTTGCGACAACTTTGTCCAGGTGACAAAGCATTTGTCTTGCTACCTTGTAGGGAAAATAGACTTCTTATTTCTTGGAAAGGTCCGTACGATATAATATCAAAAGTTTCCGATGTTGACTATATCGTCGATATTGACGGGAAGCGTAAAACCTTCCACATCAACATGCTCACGGAATTCCATGAACGTCCTGATTATTTACAACCTGTTTTCCAGGCAACGGACGATTTTCCAGTCCAACATGGACAGTACTCATCTCTGTCAGTAATACAGGATGAGGAAACGAGTTTCTCGGATGTAAATTTACCTTTTCCAATGATTCCTCTTCACTCTAATGAATCATGGAAAGATGTTGCAATTTCTCCAGAATTATCTCCAGGAGAGCAGAAACAAGTTTCTACTTTGTTAGAACAATTTCAGGATGTCCTTACTGACATTCCTGGTCAAACTGATGTCATTCAACATGACATTATTCTTACTGACCATAGTCCTATAAGAGTCAGACCGTATCCTATCCCGATACATTTTCAAGCACAGGTAGAGAAAGAGTTAGATGAGATGATAGAGTTAAAAATTATTGAACCATCCACATCAGCATATTCTTCGCCGATGGTTATAGTACGGAAAAAAGACAATAACATACGTCTTTGCGTGGATTATCGCAAATTGAATCAAGTGACTAAATTCGATGCTGAACCTATGCCTTTACTAGAAGAGCTACTTACGAGACTATCGAATTCTCACTTCTTTACTAAACTCGATTTGTCTAAGGGATATTGGCAAGTTCCACTATCCGAACACGCCAAACCGTTTACTGCTTTTTCGACGCCTAGGGGTCTATTCCAATGGAATTTCATGCCTTTTGGTCTTATGAACGCCCCTGCTACATTTGTACGAATGATGCGTCGAATCCTATCTCATCGCTCAGATGTCATTGCGTATCTTGATGACATCTGTCTTTTCAGTGATACTTGGAATGATCACTATAATGGTATAAATGAACTATTGTCTATCTTACGCGAGCATAACCTGACAGCGAAACCATCGAAAGCATGTATTGGTTTTAGCGAAATATCTTTCTTAGGACACCGTGTTGGTCATGGGTTCCTAAAAACAGAAGACCATAATACAAGTAAGATACTTAACATTTCTATTCCTAAGACTAAAAAGCAAGTACGAAGTCTCTTAGGTCTAATACAATTTTATGGACGATTCATCCCGAATCTGTCCTCCATTATGTCACCTCTTTCTTCCTTGCTAAAGAAAGGGTCTCCTAATGTAGTCCATTGGACTCAAGAATGTCAATCCTCTTTGGATAAGGTTAAAACTATGTTTTCTACTTCACCTATCCTAGTATTGCCTTCTAAGGATAAGACATTTATTCTTCGTAGTGACGCTTCATCCACCGGGATTGGAGCTGCACTAATGCAAGAGTACTCTGGAACTCTGCATCCTGTGATGTATATTTCTCGGAAATTAAATGCCGCAGAGAAGAATTACTCGGTCCTAGACCGTGAATTATTGGCTATGGTTTGGTCAATCCTTAAACTGCAAAGATTTCTTCTGGGCGCGCATTTCATTGTGGAAACTGACCAGAAAGCTCTTACGGCTATTCAGAGTAAAAATCTGAAGAGCGCGAGATCAACGCGATACGCGATTGCTCTACAGCCATTTCATTTTTCGGTGCGAGCTATCCGTGGGTCAGAAAATGTGATGGCAGATATTTTGTCTAGATGCCCACATGATTCATAACTGTTATACAACTTTGATACAGTTGTTTCTATGTTGAAATGTGTACACATATGTAATATATCATATTTTTTTTTTTTTTTTTTTTTTTTTTTTTTTTTTTTTTTTTTTTTTTTTTTTTTTTTTTGCGTTCGCCCGCTAATACTCGAGGCGAAATCTCAGGTTATTATTTATGTCTAACCTGACATTGATTTTACGTGAGTATCCCTTTATTTCTTGTACAGAGACAGGTGTCCCTCGCCATTCAGGCAAATACTCGCCGATTTCGGAGGTACCCATTGCAGCTGGGTCGGCTCAGGAGCCGCCAGTCCCTGGTCGACGACACTCCTTCAAATGTCCTCGCCAGGTCTCGAGTTAATCCAGTCCAAATCCCGGTCGACGAAAAATCCTCAAATGCCGTCGCCCGGGTTTGATCCTGTATCACCCGGTCGCCAGAGCGGTGTTATAACCACTACGCCAGCGCGGCTCCTATCATATATTGATTGTAACACTACTTAGCGGTTCATTGATATTTATTCACCGCTGATCTTTCAATGTTTTTCGTCTTTGATGATCATGATGTTAAGATATCTTAGATGAAATTTATGTATAAACTAAGGTGGAAATTGTGTCATTGCTATTATTGTAGTATGCGTTGGTGACACCTCTCTGGAAATATTTATACTTAGAGAAGTATTTTCTCTAAGGTCATAAAACTTATGCTTATCATCTACGCATTGTATTGGTGCGTTGTGAGCCTATTGTATGTTGCTCCTAGATGTATTTCAAAAAAAAAAAAGTACCATTTTTTTTTTCCCGAGGGGTGTGGTAATCTGTTGCGTGCATATTTTGACGCACATATTACAAAAATCGATATGGCTATTTAATATGGAAAAAAATATAGACATTCATTCATTTGTGTATGAAAATGCTGTCTATGGTAAAAGCGAGAGAATCCATGTTTGATTCACACTTTTGATTATAGGAGTAATCGTTCTGGATATTGATCCGGCGCAAGGATATTGCGCTTACGTTTGTACTTATTTTTTAGGGCCAGAAAATATATTAATTTGCTTATTGTGTTTATGGCCTGAATTCATATGTATTACATATTATTAGTACAAGTAGAATCAGTCCAATATTGTATATTTTGGATGGGTAGGAGGGACTAGATTCTTGTTATTCCGGTCTAGCGGAAGTATGAGTTGTCTTGACAAGTCGTGATGAGTTCCGATGTACCGTGATAATGGCGGGTACGCACTTTTCAAAGGGCTGGTAGATTCTTAAGGAAATATGATTCATGAAGTGGTTTTCTTCTAAAGGAGATGGTATCTCTACTATAGTTTATGTTAGAGACTCTCCTAAGGTACGGTACAATGTATAATTCGGACTCCATGTATTGCCAGACCCTATTTTGATGATCTCATGTCGATTCGACCTAGATGGAACATTGTGCTTCGTATCGCTAGGGTCGTGTTTTGTATCGACAAAGATGACAGACTTTCCTACAGCGGTTATGGCTACGTGAATTAACCTGATCACCGTAGAGCTGTATGGGAACATTTATGAAATCATTTATATACCCATTATAAATTAACTCTGGCTTATATTCACCTTCCTATGAATGGTTTTGATCACTGCCAAGAGAACAGATTATTTATCCTATTATCGGACAGTGACAGGGAGATCTCAATCTTGCTAGAAACCCCCTCTTTCGTGGTTTCATAATATATGCTACAAACTATGGACGTCAAGTAACTTTAGTTATTTACCGATCTGCCTTCACTGACGCGTTTAGTCAGATAGGGGGATGCGGCCATAATGTATCATGACATTGAACTTTTGATGTACTGCCCATTATTTCTGAATGTGTCATGACTTCAGATCGGCTATGTATACCTACAAATTGATATGTCAACATACCATGATGTACTCGTATGTCCCAGTGTGTACGTCTGAATAAATTGAGTAAACAAAGATTCCAGCAGTCTGCATTGGTGCCTTGTAGACACATGTGTATGAGTGGTTATATTGGTCAGCACACGAACAGTACACCATTCGCGGTAATCACACTCTACACTTCTACTTCATACATACACCATCCTGCGTCGGTTGGAGTGACCAAGTTTAGGGCCTGCTTCCCCTGGAGCCTTTGCCTTCCCTAACTCAGGACTAGGGTGAGTTACCCATTTACAGCTGGGTAGACTGGAGCATACCGACTGACACTTTACAGAGTGGAAAGAAGAAAAGAAACTTTACACGCGTCCTTGAAAAAGGCATGAAAAGGGTACATGTAGTGTGTTGTAGAAGGGGTAGACAGGGGGAGAGAAATTATGGGATGGCTTAACAATAAATATATTTTAGCAGTGGAAATCTAAGAATGAGGAAGGAGAAAACTTGTTATGTCCAAAAATCAAGTCTTTTCATGCCAATATTTTCAAATTCAAACTAAAAAAGCTTAGTAGTTGGACCTCATTGGCCAACGCATTTTATATTAAGGAAAACGTAGATGGGCTAAGCGCCATTTGCATAAGACAGTCCCTAGCATAGGACGTTGTAATTCTGTGAAGTGTGACTTGCCTTACTAGATTAAATACATATTGAAAGTAAAACAAAAGGGCAGCACAGTCCAGCCAGCAGGACATCTGAAGTCTGCTAATCAACGTACCTGTGTTTATTCATTGAATTTATGGGTTTTTATCTAGGGATCTACAGTGTCCACCCTGTTACTTTTGGGCCAGTATCAAAGTGATCATTTTTCCAGCAAGAATACGTACAGTTCAAGTTGTGCCAGCTAAGTATATGATCTGGCACAGGACGCTTCATCAGCTTCAATTACTAGGGACCCTTGTATAACTTAATAAAAATATTTCCCAAGGAATTAAACAACCAGATTTGTGTAGCAAAGAACTGGGAATGATTTAAGAAATCCCAAACAGCCATCCAGTGTAGAAACCAGTAATAGTAAATATTTAATAACACTATTAGTATATTTCAACATTATATGTTTGGACAAATTGTCCCTTTGGGTTAAAACTTTGAAATTTTGTATATACCTTGAGTTATTTTAATTTTGAAAGTCCTGACCAGAAGAATACTAGGCTCAGGACCAATAAATTGTATAGAAGATTTTCACATATAAAACTTTAACCCAGTGTTAATTCATTTGATCATAGATTTTAATATTTGTATATATGTGTGTGTGTGTTAGTGTTAGATTATCATCACACCACACTAGCATAACCCTAGACATTAGACGTCTACATACTAGTCAAGAACAGGTCTGATTGAGGTCATAAGGTGGTAGCAGAAAGGTACCCTGATAACTAAGCCCAAAATTTGTTATAATCAGGGACCTTCACAGCTGACCTCATTCAGTACAGTAGTAATACAGAACAACAACATTGCATAACATCAAAAACCACCACATAAATGAGAACTTCGTTTTGCTAAGAGTCAGAGAACTCGTGGAAAACTCTGCCATGAAATGGGTTTGGAAAGCGAATGTCAAAAATTTTCATGCAGAGACTCAGCTCATGTATCAAGAATTGATATGAGACGTTGGTTAAAACCCTTCGAGGAATTTCATTGCTTTAATAGTATAGTGTTTGGGAAGGCATCACTATCTTCACTCTTCAACTCCTGCAGGAGTGTAGGCCTTCAATAGATTGGTGTCAAGTCATCTATGGGGTGCCATTGGCTCCGGTATTTTTGTCTTCCGCATAATTTTAACGCCTGTCTCCAGCTCTCTTCTCCGTGTGTTTTTATGTATACCTCTGCTTCTTTTACGCTGGGATTCCATTAAAAAAACCTTGCTTTGTAATGCTACCAACAGGTTTCTCCAATGTGTGTCCTACCGTCGGCAGCGTCCACTTCTCATCTCTTGTTCCACTTGCACTTCTCTGGTTTTTGTCATAAGTTCTACATTAATGACCTTGTCGCACCATTTCAATCCTTCTATTCTAACGCAAGGTTCTATATTAATGACCTTGTCGCACCATTTCAATCCTTCTATTCTAACGCAAGGCTCTACATTAATGACCTTGTCGCACCATTTCAATCCTTCTATTCTAACGCAAGGTTCTACATTAATACCTTGTCGCACCATTTCAATCCTTCTATTCTAACGCAAGGTTCTACATTAATGACCTTGTCGCACCATTTCAATCCTTCTATTCTAACGCAAGCGCCCATTTGTGAAAGTCTGTAGTTTTTTGTTGAGGAAAGTAACGACACAAAATTTGATGAACTGTTAATCTTGAGTCATTTATAAAATAAAAAGACGATCAGACTATGCATGAACTATCTAGTACTTTTTTCAGACGCTGTGAAAACGTGAGCAGTCTTTCAGAGTTTTTGTACAACATTCCTGGACACAACGCAATTGTATTCTCTCTCATTACTACTCAATGGTCGAACTAAAGGAACCGTCTGTCAGTGTTGGGTGTGAAGAGACTAATTCTGACGCAGAACTAAATAACAAATATTTCGCGCGGTGAATTTAATTCATACGTACTTGAATATGAAGACTTAATGAAGAAGATTGGCTCTTCAGATAAAAACCGTGATTAAAATAATGCTTGGATTATATAATTTTCTCTTAGTGTTACTCATGATTTGTTTAAAACTTCAGTAAATTCTTTGAATTAAAAACTGTCATTTGATATGGAATTATGATTTTTAAGAGGAAAAACAAGTTTGCCAGGATATCGGACGCCCGTTGACAGCCTAAAACAGCAACGATCACCTGCGTCCTCTTTTGTCCTCCTTTATCTATGTAGTCGCTCTCCATTTTTTGCTTAGATCTGGTAACTCTATTAATGGGGGCAACAACTTAATTGAGCGTCCGATTGACAGAGTGGTTAGAGCGCTGGTCTTTTGCGACAAAGGTGCTGGGTTCAATTCACTCTCCACTCTACCATGCTGTAAATGGGTACCTGACTTTGCTCTTGAGTTAGGGAAAGAAATGGCAGCAAGGAAAGAAAATGGTCACCTCGCCTCTCAATGCTGGACCTAGTATAGTGAAGTCTCTAACACTTAACTCTCCTACGGCAGTATCTGCTATGGAACTACGTGTACCTACACCTTAATTATGTAAAGAGAGCACGCGCTATCGTGCAGACTTCCTTCACTAGGACCAATATCAGTGCAGGCCCGTTACTCATTAGGGAGAGAAAACGGCGACATAATTGAGTACTGTACTTCACAGTCTAATAGAGTAAGAATGTCTTTTTTCCCAGATGACATCAAAAGCGGACGTAGCTGACAGTGCTTAACTATAAGGACCGGTTTCTTGTACACTGTACTATTTCTATTCCGCTGATAGTTACCATACATCTGTTTATTCATGTATTCATTTATTTTCCTTTGCGTTCCTTGTGGAGCATAGAAACATCCCTGCAGTTGGTCCCTTCGCAGGAAGCCTGCACCAGTCATTCTCATGCTCTTGTCGTGGTGGTTTCTGCATCAGTGTGTTTTCCATGATGAGGTTGCCAATCACATGTATAACTTCATATTAGACGCTTGAGTGAGCAGTAACCTAGTCTGTCATTGGCTCATCAGAGATCCCCGAAGGACTACACGGGTCATACACCAGTTAATGCTGTCTTCATACTTTATTACGTCATCACTCTCCTCTTGTCACCCCCTCCCTGTAATTAGACATGAAGAATGATATATTCTATCCTAATTATTATATATCCACGGTTTACGTATGTCTCACAGACATGATTCTCCCAGGCTGATATGTTTTAAGCTTCATTACTAAAAGAAATATAGTTAATGATGAGAATCAATCAAGTTAAAGAACAAACAAACAAACAAACAAACAAACAAACAACAACTGGGGACAACAATATTACAAAAGCGGTGTACAAAAAATCGAAAGGAGACACACCGGGACATTAATTGGCGACGTGGTTAGAAAGGAGTCTCAAGAACACGGAGTTACAACGGAAAATGTCGTGAACAAGAGAATCAGAAAGACAAGATGGTCTTTTGATGGCATGGCAAGATAGTTAGCTTAGGTATTACTGAGAGCCTAAAAGGGAACAAGCAATAGTAACACTAACTTACGAATAAACTAAAAATATACACAAAAATGGATATGTGGCAGGCACTCATAATAAAGAATAGCTGTGTACACTAGACAACAGAAAAGTAACACAAGTGATAGGCTAACCGGGGACTCGAACCAGGGAACCATCCGAACGGCGCTACCCCTCCATTCGGGGGTAAATCGTGAAAAAAAGCACAACGGCAAACTTTGGCTATAACTTGTCAAGCAAATCGTAAAGCACGACAAAGCAAGGTTGGCCATGGAGTCGGTTATTCAGTGCTGAAGAAACTTAACGCTATAAAAACTTCAGCAAGTCTGGACAAATCAACCAAAGCAAATAATCTCAATTCTACACAACCATCCCAGACGAAGAACACAGCTGGCAACATCATTATATAAAAAAATAGCTACAGAAAACACCACTGTAAAAACATGGGAATGTTTAGCGCTGGCTTCTTGGAATGTGACCAGCTTCGTCGGTGGGTCTATGTTCCATCAGGAGCAAAAAGGACAACTGAATGAAAGAATGAATGAATGAATCAGAGACGAAAGAAGTTCTTCTATTAAGGGGGCTCGTGACGTAGAATAGAAACAGCTCAAAGGAGTCTGCGTTGATGACACACCTCTTCTTCTTCTAGGATAGATATGAAAGGGATACATCTGTACTATTTCTATTCCGCTAATATAATTGTGGAGCAGAGGTTTCTCTAGTAATTTGATTTATTTGATGACGTTAGCGGCGCCAGAGCAACCTAATATTTATTGACATTTATTAACATTTACTAAGTCCGCCTAACACGACATGCCTGAAGAAAGGTAGTCATACTCTTTCCTCCTCAAAGACTGCCAGAAACAACAAGCATGATATATGACACTGCCAGGAACTACACGGTATGTTATATGACACTGCCAGGAACTTCATGGTATGCTATATGATAATAATAATAATAGCCATTCAGTCATAACTGACTACGGGAATGCGCCCCTGAAGTGACAGCCCTCAGATGCTTATTTTCCTGGTGCTCCTTTCGACGTTTTCTCCCCTCCTATGCTTGTTGTGTGAGCCTCTCTTCGCCCAATCTGAGGTGGCGCCGTAAATAGCATCGCCACTTAGTGCGATCGGCAGCTTCATCCTCCCATGTTGCTGGATCCATGTCCACTGCCCTCATATCTCGCTTGCACACATCTTTGAACCTCAGCTGTGGTCGCCCAACTGTTCTCTTGCCATCTGCTAATTGTCCGTAGAAGATATCTTTTGGGATGCGACCATCTTCCATGCGGCGAACATGGCCGAGCCAGCAAAGTCTGCGCTGTCTAAGCAGTGTATACATACTTTGTAGGCCAGCACGTGACAACACCTCGACATTTGTTACTTTATCTATCCACGAGATGCCGAGGATGCGGCGTAGACACCATAAATGGAAGGTATTGAGCCTTCTTTCTTGCTTAGCATAGGTCGTCCAGGTCTCGCTGCCATATAGGAGTGTGATGGTGACGCAGGCATTATATACCGCAGCTTTGGTCTTCATTGTGAGTTTGGAGTTTCCCCAAACACGCGATGTGAGGCGGGCAAAGGTAGCTGCAGCTTTGCCAATGCGGCTGTCGATTTCTGTATCCAGTGAGAGTTTGTCATTGATGGTAGACCCTAGGTATGTGAAGTGGTGCACCACTGCCAATTCATAGTTATCGATAGTGATAACTGGTGCAGCACCCGCATCCTGACTCAGCACATTCGTTTTCTTTAGACTTATTGTGAGGCCAAAGTCCTTGCATGCTTTAGTGAAGCGATTCATCAAGTTCTGAAGCTCCTGTTGGCTTTGAGTGACGACTTATGCTATATGACACTGCCGGGAACTTCATGGTATGCTATTTGTCACTGCCAAGAACTACACGTTATGCTATATGACACTGCCGGGAACTACACGGCAAGCGATATGACACTGCCAAGAACTACACGTAATGCTATATGATACTGCCAGGAACTACACGTTATGCTATATGACACTGCCAAGAACTACACGGTATGTTATATGACACTGCCAGGAACTACACGGTATGTTATATGACACTGCCAGGAACTACATGGTATGTTATTTGACACTGCCAAGAACTACACGTTATGCTACATGAAACTGCCAGGAACTACACGGTATGTTATATGACACTGCCAAGAACTACACGGTATGTTATATGACACTGCCAAGAACTACACGGTATGTTATATGACTGCCAGGAACTACACGGTATGTTATATGACACTGCCAGGAACTACACGGTATGCTATATGACACTGCCAAGAACTACACGTTATGCTATATGACACTGCCATGAACTACACGTTATGCTATATGACACTGCCAAGAACTACACGTTATGCTATATGATACTGCCAAGAACTACACGTTATGCTATATGACACTGCCAAGAACTACACGTTATGCTATATGACACTGCCATGAACTACACGTTATGCTATATGACACTGCCAAGAACTACACATTATGCTATATGATACTGCCAAGAACTACACGTGATGCTATATGACACTTACATCTGCAAAAGAAACTAAACCGTGCACTGGCTGCTCTAACAACCTACTGCAGCTTCTGGAAAATGGTGATCAACACGAGTAAGACAGTCTACACTATATTCACACTCAGCAACAAAACAGTAAAGAAAGAACTGGATTTAAAACTTGATGATGCAAAGCTAGCTAAAGAGAACAATCCGACTTATCTAGGGATACAGCTAGATACCAGACTCACATACAAAACACATGTTGAGTCCCTAACTGCTAAGGCCTCTAGAAGGCTAAACCTCATAAAGCGTTTGGCAAGCACTGATTGGGGATCCAATCAGAGCACCCTGCGACAACTGTACTTGGGATACGTGCGCTCAGTTATGGATTACTCTCTACCCCTGCAAGCCACTGCTAGCCCAACACTCAGACTGAAACTAGATCGCATACAAAACCAGGCACTCAGATTCATCTGTGGAGGCTTGCGAACTACTCCGACCAGCGCATGTGAGATTTCTGCCAATGTGGAACCCCTAGAACTAAGGAGAGAGAAATCAGTCATTATCAAGGCAGAAAGATTCTTGCGAGCTGACAAAGATGACCCCTGCAAAAACGTTATCGGTGACCTCAACTCCAGGTACCGAATTAAAAAGACATCTTTCACTAGAAGGTACCAAGAGCTTTCAGGGAAGCACTACATACCAGAGACTAGACTACCTACTCAAGTTGTGCCTGACCTACCACCCCACGTAGAACTAAAAAGACCAATAATACGTACAAACCTTCTACAACCCGCAAATAAAAGCCTCATACCTACGCTGCTGAAAACACTTGCTATGGAAACCATCTGTCAGTACGATGAAGACATTATCCATGCCTATACAGACGGGTCAGCTTTCAAAGCAGTAATAAATGCTGGATACGGGGCCATAATCATCCCACCCAGTACTGAAGAACCCGTCAAAATTGCAGGTCCCTGTGGTATCTGGTGCACAAACTACGAAGCCGAAGTAGTCGCCATCCAGAAAACCCTAACTAGAATTTTTGAACTCTTTGAATCAGACGAAATGGAACCAAATGATGGTGTAGTGTTCTCAGACTCGCAGGCTGCCCTCTTGGCAATAGGAAACTGGAAAACCAACTCAATCAGTACTATCCAGAAGGTTCAAGAAACATGCCACAAAATTATGAACTTGTACGGAACAGAAATATACATGCAATGGATACCTGGCCACATAAACATCACATTAAATTAAGTTGCTGATAGACTGGCAAAGAAGGGAGCAAAAATGCCACAGATTGATCACCCACTGAGTATGTTAACAGTTAAACAAATAGTCAAAAACAACTGTAAAGAAGTTTGGCTGAACACGTGGGCACAGGCTAAAACAGGAAGAAGACTCTTCATTCACCAAACAGCCCCAAATAAGAAAGATGCTATGAACGATATCGAACGAAGGTACCAAACCAAAATTTTCAGATTGAGAACAGGCCACTCTACACTAAATGGCCACAGAAACAGACTAAGTTCACAAAATATAGCAAAATGTAGACACTGCCCTAACCCGTTAGAGACAATAGAACACCACCTACTACAGTGCCCTGCACTTCAGGGCCTGAGACAACAACTGCTACCACACAACCCATCCATAGACAATACACTGTATGGCACCTCAGAACAGCTTATACGAACTGCGCAGTACCATATAATGGCATCAAGGTCACCAAGAGCTGACGCTCAGTGACAGTGGATCAAAGAAGAAGAAGAAGACACTGCCAAGAACTACACGTTATGCTATATGACACTGCCATGAACTACACGTTATGCTATATGACACTGCCAAGAACTACACGTTATGCTATATGATACTGCCAATAACTACACGTTATGCTATATGACACTGCCAAGAACTACACGTTATGCTATATGACACTGCTAAGAACTACACGTTATGCTATATGACACTGCCATGAACTACACGTTATGCTATATGACACTCCCAAGAACTACACGGTATGCTATATGAAACTGTCAAGAACTACACGTTATGCTATATGACAATGCCAAGAACTACACGTTATGCTATATGACACTGCCAAGAACTACTCTGTATGTTTTATGACACTGCCAAGAACTACTCTTTATGTTATATGACACTGGCGGAAACTACATGTTATGCTATATGACACTGCCAAGAACTACACATCATGCTATATGACACTGTCAAGAACTACACGTTATGTTATATGACACTGCCAAGAACTACTCTTTATGTTATATGACACTGGCGGGAACTACATGTTATTCTATATGACACTGCCAAGAACTACACGTTATGCTATGTGACACTGCCAAGAACTACACGTTATGCTATATGACACTGCCAAGAACTAAATGTTATGCTATATGACACTGCCAAGAACTACACGTTATGCTCTATGACACTGCCAAGAACTACACGGTGTGTTATATGACACTGCCAAGAACTACACAGTATGCTATATGAAACTGTCAAGAACTACACTTTATGCTATATAACACTGCCGGGAATACACGGTATGCTATATGACATTGCCGAGAACTACATGGTATGTTATATGACACTACCAAGAACTACACAGTATACCATATGACGCTTCCAGGAACCATACGGTACGCTATATGACGTTGTCAATAACTACATGGTATGCTATATGACACTTTCAGGAACTGCACGGTATGTTATATGACACTGTCAGGAACTACACGGTATGTTATTTGACACTGCCAGGAACTACACGGTATACTATATGACACTGCCAGGAACTACACGGTATGCTATATGACACTGCCGATAACTACACGGTATGTTCTTTGACACTGTCAGGGACTACACGGTATGTTTTATGACACTGTCAGGAACTACACGGTATGTTATATGACACTGTCAGGAACTACACGGTATGCTATATGACACTGTCAGGAACTGCACGGTATGCTAAATGACACTGCCAGGAACTATACGGTATGATATATGACACTGCCGAATGCTACATCAGTATTTCATAAACTCTGTTACAATGTTCCGTCAAGAACAATGAGGAAAAAAAACAACTATATAAGCACATTAAAATTACATGTGCTATCGCACACATTAAAAAAAGAGCATGTTAACATTCATTCATTCATCACCTTTCAACTCATCATGGAGCATAGATCTTCAACAAACTTAGGTCACGTGTTCTTGTCCCGTGCCATCAGCTCAAGGTTTCATCATATCTTCTTCTTCTCCTACATCTCTTGTCTCCAGTACTCTTCTCAGTGTGTTTTTGGTCTTCTTACCCTGGCAATTTTAGAACAAGGACTGCCTGATAATGATATCAACAAGCTTCTTCAACGTGTGTCCTAGACATCCCTAGCGTCTTCTACTCATGTATTGTTCCACTGACACTTATCTGGTTCTTGTTATATCAGTTCCACATTAATGATCTTGTCATGTCACTGTAATACTTCTATTCTACGCAAGCATCCATTTATGAAAGTCTGTCGCTTTTTGGTTATTATTGTTGTTGTTGTTTTTTTTTCTTGTTCTTCATGTTTCAGAGCCATACAGTAGGATTGACTTGACATTTGAGCTGAAGATTCTGAGCATGTAAACATTGCGTGTGTTGAGTCATCATAAATACCCTTTTAGCTCCTTGTGGAATACATACTTTCAACACATTCATACCAAATCTTCTTGTCTTGTGCCATCCGTACATGGTCTCTCTAATTATTCCTTTAGAGTATGTCTTCAGTTTCATTTCTTTCCACGTGTGTTTTCTGTTTCCCTCTGTTTTCCGTACCCCGGGGATTTCAGAACAAGGGCAACCTTGTAAAGCTATCAGCTAATTTCCTTAGTGTGTGTTCTATTCACTACTAACGTCTTTTCCTGACCTTTGGTTTTTCTGGTATTCACTGCACTTCGTTCTGCATAATCCCAAGACGGTAATGTTAAAGTCTCACATTTCTGCTGCCTCCTGTGCAGTATTTTCTTGTTTGTTTAGTGTGCGAACATTCCAGCTGTCGAAACTATAATTTTCCTAGGACAAAAAGATTAGTCACTATTTAGGTTTTGTCTGAACCGCGTCCTTAACCTCATTGAGAGATGACCTTCATTAGTCCTCGAATTGAATAATCTGAATTTCTCGCTTCAGATGACTTGTTCATTCTCCTTGAAGTTTTTTGGGTTGAAATTTTTACACGATGGGGTAGTAAATCCCATGCCCAACCCTCGTTCGTCGCCTTTCACGACACGCTGGTAGGTTACAATGCTACTATTCTTTGCTCTCTTTCCGGCCCCGGTAATAAACGTGTGATACATAGTAAAGAATCTGGGAAGGTTAAAGCGGCCGGCGTGATGCTGACCACATCACCCCTAGTGTACCGATGGTCAAGAAAATATGGGCCTAACACCATATTCCCAATATGTCTCAATGGGCGTGTAACGGGATCCATTACCATTTACCTTACATAGTAAAGGGTTAATAATTCACAGAAAACAAACAAGGAAAATGTGAAATTATATGATAATGAAAAAGACGACTTGAAAGGACTGTACCATTTCAAAAAAATCTGCTAAATTGAAAATGGTATTTAAAATGATGATCACGTAATACCTTCCAGAAGCCGTTTATGGTTTCATCAGCATGTTCGCTGGTGCTACTTATGGAGCATGGAGCCGTCTCTGTAGCTAGTGAGCATGTAGGAAGATTGTACCAAGTAGTCACGTGCGCTTGCAGCAGTGGTTTCTGTGACAATTTATTTGACATAATGAGGTTGCCAACCTCATGCCTAACCTCATATTATAGTACGACGAAACCTGAGGGCGCAGTGGCACTATTCTGTCTTAGTCTATTCAGGGGCCCCCGTAAACTACACAGGGCCTTAGGATTTGACGAGACAATTTTTTTTTTAAATTTAACTATTTAATACCGACCACTTAAAGAGGGCCTAGAAAAAACAATGTATTAGGTCGACTCACCTCGTATGGTCAAATATATATGTATATCCGTGTTGGTGAGTCTGATAAAAACGTCATTATTCGACCACAGACAGCTACAACAACATCATGGTGAATGAATGAAACACATTCGGCGGTCCTCGTTCTGAAAACCTCCAAGGTAAGACACAAATAAGGAGACTAAAAACACATGAAAAAAGAGAATTGAAGACACATATGATGACGATAAAGGAGACATGGATAGATGTTGCAAGGATAGCAAAGGACATGGGAGTTTGGCGTGTATTTCTGGAACTCCTGTGCTCCTCGGGAAGCTGGACTATAATGCATGAATGTACCAAATTCACTAATTTGAACGCAAACATTTTACGTACTATTTAAACCACTTTTATTTATGATCAGCTGAGCGTTGCATATTTGTCATGTTATACATCTTTGACGTTCAGAATTTCAATTACCCACTCATCTCATCGTAGAGAGCTGACGCTGCATATGAACCTTCATTTCTTGGTACATTTTAATCACGTTTTTAGTGGCGTTTGCCCTCCTGACTTTATATAGAACTAAAATAATGTACAATAAAGCGAAAATAACTTCATTAAAGTAAGGGTTTTTAAGTCGGGGAAGTAGCGAACTGAAGGGGCGGGCGCCGGATGGTGAATGGTGACATACCGATTAAGTCAGTGTGTTTCTTCGAACAACGTGGTGAGCGAGTTTTTTTGTCTTAAACACATATGTAGTAATTACCAACTTTTATTTGTTACCTTTATATCAGGTGTTTAAACTTCTTCTTTCACCTTTCAACTCCCAAAGGAGCATAGGCCTTCAACAAACTTGTGCCAAGTCTTCCTGTCACGTGCCATCAGTTCAAGATCTTTCCATATCTTCTTCATGCTCTTCGTGTTTGTCTCCATCTCTCTTTTCTTCCGTGTGTTCTTTGGTCTTACACTGAGGACTCCAAAAGAGGGATTGTCTGGTAATGCTATCAACACATTTTCTCAGTGTGTGTCCTATCCATCTCTAACGTCTTCTTCTCGTGTTTTATTTCACTGGCGTTTGTCTAGGTCTTGTCATCAGTTCCACTTTAGTCATTAGTAATCTTGTCATACCGTTGTAGTCCTTCTATTCAACACAAACCTCCATTTATGAATGTCTGTAGCTTTTTTGGTTGTTGTGTATGTTGTTGTCCATGATTCAGAGCCATATAATAGGGCTGGCTTGACACTGGAATTGAAAATTCTGATTTTTGTGTTGGGCCAGATTTCACAGAAATCTTCTGTCTATGACTTTTGACTGAATACTGCGTATTTGTAAGTGCTGCATGACAGCACAGTATAGTGAAGCTCCTTTCCTTTTGTTCTTGGCAGGAGCAGGGCACGCCACCAGCAAACAAATTAAACCTCGCTGGGTTGTCCCCCATTATAAATTAACTTTATATTTGTGAATATCGTTAGGTGTATAATTATTCACAATCTCATCTCCATTTTATGCCCCTTTATGCAGCATTACCCAAGCCCAACTCGCGAACCATTATTGATTCCAGTGACAGAGATGAGCTCAGAGGAGAGAAATGGAGAGACGGAAAGAATTACTCTTATCACATTCGCATTCAGCGTTGCCCCTGGTGATAAAGTATTAATATTAAACACTTAACCACAAAAAAAAAAATCTCGAGCCGTTCCCCCAAGTTGATTTCTCCCTCAAGATGAATTGACATCATCAGAGGATATCCATATACGCACTTGAAAATCCGGGTTGTGTTTTCCCACTCCAAGGTTCTGCATTACGGAGCGTGGCACGCAACAAACACAACACGAGATCTTCCCATCTCAACACAGACTGAGAGAAAAAAGAATGGAGGTGTACATATTCAGATTAGAGGAAATGATTCACGCGTATTCTTTGTCTTCGTAGCTCGCTCTTAAATCAATCAATCAGTCAACTAATCAATGTCATAGAACTCCCCACGAATCATATGACACCAACAAACACATCCCAAAGTCTCCTGTCACGTGCCATCAAGTCAAGTTCTTTCCAAGTCTACCTCATCATTTTCATGTCTCTCTCCAGTTCTCTTCTCCGTATGTTTTTGGTCTACTTCTGTCTCTCTTATATACTTATATACATATTCTTAATTTTGTGATCAGGTACTGTTAATCTATGCTGTTATTAGTGTTATACTACCTTGTAATGTTGCATTGCCTTTAAATTAATACTTTAAGTACGCTGGAGAATGTTTGAGTAAAGGAAGGAAGAATGCAAGAGGGGACTGTGCCCGATTTTCTACCCTTGGAAAATTAATTTATTTCGTATATGTCTATCTAACTATCTACCTAGTCTGATTCTGCTCTTGAGTTAGGGAAATCAAAGACAGTGAGGAAAGGAACTGGTTAACCCACCTCATGATGATGGACCTAGTATTGCGAAGGCTTAAACAATTCACTCATTGCAGCAGTATCTGTTATGGGACTCAATGCTGCTCACCTTTTGGCAAAATCGTTCACATGCACTGGAAAACACACCGAGTCCCTAGTCATTCAGTAGCAGACTGTTCGAATATTTCACGATGTCTTATAACACACCACCCTAATCTGATTATGTCTCAAATCACGTGACTAATTTACTGTATGAGCAATTTTTTTATCTGTCTTGTTGTTTGTTTGTTTCCTTTTTGTTTGTCTTTTTCATTTAATTTTTTTTCTTAAATGTATTTTAAAAACATACTTTTATTATGATGATTATTGCACATGTATGATGTTATATTACTTTTATAATGATAAATGCCTAAATAATGCTTAAAGTAAATGTGAGGATGAAAGGATACAGTTTACATGATGAGAGAGAGAGAGGGGGGGGGGGGGGGGGGGGAAGGATAGAATGTCAGATGGGCCTGCGTGCCCAATTCTTAACACTTTGAAAATAAAGTTCGTTCGTTCGTTCTCTTACCCCTTGGAATTCAAGAACAAGAACATCCTTGTAATGCTATCAACAGGTTTCCGTAAGACGTGTCCTATCCATCGCCATCTCTTGTTCCAGCGGCACTTGTCTAATTCTTGTCATCAGTTCCACAACATTGATCTGGTCATGCCACTTCAATCTTTTTATTCCTCGCAAGCACGCTTGTTTGGTTGTTGTTTTTGTTGTTCTCCATGACTCAGAGCCATACGATAGGACTATTGACATTTGAGGTGAAGATTCAGATTTATGAGGTGGACTTGATTACTTTTGATTTACAAATATTTCCAAATGCAATGAAAACTGCTCTTGCCTTTTATATTCTCTTTTTTTGTTTTTGATATAATTGTTTGTCCCTCCAAGATTATCTCTATTGCAGCTAGCGCATATATATATATATATATATATGATTTTACATCCTGTAGTGGTGTTTCTTTAAGGGCATTACTGTTACAGTTTCCCGCATTTAATCTCATTAACGTTGTTTTCTCCCAGTGTATTTTCAGATCCACTTGCTACTACCTCGTGTCAATTATTTTCATTTTGTCTTACATCTGGTAACGGTTGTGGGACAAGTCAGCCAGGTCATGGGCAAAGCTATATAGAACAGTATGCTTCTGTTATATCTAAATCTGGGTGTTCTCTAGGCTATTTCCCTTTGAATATATATAATGTACATATTCAGATGAGAGGAAATAATTCGCGCTAACTCTTTGTCTTCGTCGCTCGCTCTAAAATCAATCAATCAATACCATTTAGCTCTCCAATGAGCATATGACTTCAGCAAATACATTCCAAGTGCTCCAGTCACGTGCCATCAGCTTAAGGTCTTTCCATTCCTTCCTCACCATTGTCATTTCTGTTTCCAGCTCTCTTCTCCGTGTGTTTTTTTAATGCGCGGGCTTCTGTGCGCTTGTTTCTAAACAGGTGTGTTCTCTCTGGATACATTTACGAGATGCCGTCTGTGAGAGTTTTGTATCTACATAAGTGTGTTGATTCTGCACATATTTTATGTGAATGTCTTCCCGTGTTGATATCTACACATATTTCCTGTGTATTGATATTGTATTTATGGGTGTGCTTGAGTGTGCATCCATGAAATATGACTATGATTATCAAAATGCTGGCTAGTTTATTATCAGGACGAAAGCTCGAGTGATTTATATTCGTTACCATTAACGTATCGAGGTCAAGGTTGCATTATGGAGCTGATGTCACAATACAGCCTCTGACTCATAGGCTCTTCATTTTAATCTCCACAAAAATATGTAATTGTCCAATAATTTGTTTCCCCGCCTCTGGATCACTCAAGCCGGTACACTAATCGTCTAATCATGATACATCTCATTATGCAATCTAAAGAGCGTTCAGAAATCTCGGTTTGGATAATTACAGTAAAATTAGAATTCGCTGTTCACCACATAACTGGCACAACACCGATCATCATTACCTTATACATAACCTTTCAACTCTCTATGTTCAGCAAACGTCTTCAATTAGCTTATGTCAAGTTATCTTGTACTGCACTATCCGTTCGTCAAGTTATCTTGTACTGCACTATCCGTTCGTCAAGTTATTTCCATGTCTTCTTTGTCTTTCTTATATTTCTCTTCAGGTCTTTTCTCCATGCTTATGGGTCTACCTCTGTTTCTTTTACTACGAAATTCCAGATGGAGGATTACCTTGTAAGGCTATTAGCTAATTCCCTTAACATTGACTGAAGAAGCCCAATAGTAGGAAGAAGTTAAGAACTAGCCCTGACTGCAGATAGGGGTCCTTCTCACGACCATCCCTTTTCAGAGCAAACAAAGGTCTATCATCAAAATTTAATAAAGCACACAGTATACCCCAATTATAACTGAAAGGGTTCACCTCGGGTCAGGCTGAATAGGGTATTAAAAGCTCTATAATAAAGCGAAATGAACGAGGGTGAACTTTAATGTTCACCCTATCCAACGCCAACAACATCGTTCCTAATTTCTATTTTCACTAGAAAATATCTCCAAATTGTTTGGTTTATGGCTGAGGGAAAAAGTAGGGGTGAGGGGGGATGGGAGGATAATAATACTAATGCAACTATTATTTTTTTTACTCAACGTTATCATAAGATATACCGGTAAATGACAGAAACAAATTTGTTGAGGTTGTCGTATGGTGTATATTGGGGCAACTACAACAGTAGTTTTCGCCGGAAATAGCCTGTGAAATATTATGAAGAAGGTCTCTAGAAACTGGCTTTTTGAGAAACAATAGAGACCTATTCGAGAATAGGGCAAGAAGAAGAGAATGCGAATGCTTTCCACTGGACAGTGTTTTCTGGTGAATTATGGAAAGAGTTCTGTTGCCGCACGGCTTTAGCTTCTACCCTTAGATCCCGTAACAGAAAGAGCCCTCAACCTCATCTGACTTTAGAAATTTACCTATTTGTAAATATTTAATACCGACAGCACGAGTGATACATTAACGAACTAGATAATGATCAAACGATTGTTGGGTTTAATAATTAAATATCTACACATATATGGTTAGTAGTAATTAGAATGTGATGATGGTGAAAGACGATTCACACAAAAACACACAGATGAGATATTAATATTGTAGTTAGTTAAATAAAAGAAAGAACCTATGTGAAGCAAAATGATGATGTGATATGATACTTGTTACCAAAATTAGGAGTAATCTGCACAGTCCAAGTGTCACTAAATGCTTCTCTCGGGTAGAATAATTCACATATATGCATAGAATGTCCAAGGTAGTTATAAGTTATGGTGAGTGGGTTATCTCTAAGACGATGACGTTCTGATGAAAACTTTTGTTGTACTGAGAACGTTAAAGATATACAGTCCTTCAATGTTTGACAATATCTCTGTAGCGTTGACAAACAGTTGATAGTTGTCGTATGAAAAATGTATGTTGTCTAATCTCCGAAGGGTACGGGCCAGACTGGAGATCGTTACGAAATTATCTTGGTATGTAGACTCATCAACTTGAGTATGTACGCTTGATTCTTAAGATATACTTTGGAGTAAGCTGCACTTAATATCTGTATATCCGACTCAACTTGTGAATATGAAGTCTGCTTCATAAAATGCCCTTAAGAGTGCTATGCACTTGGTATAATCATGAGAATCAACTTTTGAGCTCTTTAGCTTGACTCATGTGGTAAGCTATCGAGGGAGCTGAACTTGATAAAACAGGAGAATAAAAATGCTGCCACCATCGTCCTAATCGTGGGCGAGAAATATTTCTTTTTAACTGAGGAATGAAGGATGTCCTAAATAGCGAATTCTGCTATCCAGACGTACACTTTGGTAGCTTATTTCTGGTTAGGCGTCAAACATGTAGCGTGTAGATTCAGACTTCTGATGGATTCCCTTTTCCCTTTCGCAAATTCCTTTAAGAACACTATAAACTCCAGACATGAATTTCAATATCCACACAGGAATGAATACGTCTAATAAGGCTAGGATTTGGGGATTTTTCTCTACACCACTTTGTTGCAAACTTCGCACTGATCTCTAGCGAACCATAAGCTACATTATATTCTGGTTTAGCCAATGTGTCAGAAATCGGCTAACTCCTCCCCTCAACCAATTACCAGGCTTCCATATTGTGACCTGTTGCATGTACCTCTTTCGCGCCCTGTCAGCGACCTCTCCCTGGCCAAAAGGGGGTGGGGTTTTAGTCACCAACTTTCCTTAGCATTGCCTGTCAGTTTTTGCAAGACTACCTGGTGTTTGCTGATTGGCCGGCTAGAAAAAACTCACCTGTCTTCTGCTGTAACAAAACATGCTGTCCATTGTCACTTTACATGTCAATTTCTGTTTTATTATCTTGTTGTCAATTGTTGTTTTCCGTGCGGTTTTGCGTGCGTTCTCTGGCGCGCGACTTATGCTTTGTTCCCTCGATTCATTCTTAAACCTCTCGTTCATATCGCGCTTGGTAATCAGGGTGCCGCTTCGCGAGTCCTTTGTCGCCTGAGTCTGTGGCTGCGGGTCATTGTTCCCCAATGTGGTATGACACGGATTTATTTGAACAGCGGACTCGCCATGAAAAGGCTAATCACCACTGTCCACCTGTGTTTCCTAGAATAATCAATATATCCAGGTGGCCTGTCTGGCGATATCTGTCTAGGGACTTATGTATCAAAAGAAATCGTTCTATAGCCAGGTGCATTTCACAAGATTTCTCACGAGGCAATGTAGACTTCAAAAGATAATGCAAGGTGGATGACTAAATCGCGAGTAATAAAGATTACAGTTTAAAGTCCAGTCGTGATTAAAGATTACTTGTACAACGATGAAAGAGCAAATGTGGTTGAAAATGTCAAAGAAAAGAGATGATGGGAAAGACAGCGATAGGACCTGGGCTCGTTTGTCACAGAGGTAATGTCTAGAACGAACCGTGTAGCTCGGGGAAGGGGTGTCTCAAACATGATGATGATGACGAAAATATAATGATGACATGTCGTGATGTGATAATGATGATATATGGCTCATATGATAAATTATTATGAAACCATGGTTGAACAAGTGAATGACGATACAGATTTCCTGCAACAAAGTTTAGTTCAGTCTAAAAAAAATTATGCTTTGATGCAGGCTTCCCGCTAGCAGACAAGTTGCAATTAAGGTTCCACGCTCCAGAAAGAAAAATAAACCATGTTTATGGTCTACTCTAAAAGATGTCTTCAGTGAGGTGGAGTTAAGAGATATTGCAATTTTCAAATTGTTACACTTCTCAAATACAATTTCATTACTACGGCCGTGTATAAGCCTTCCCGTTCAATCATCGACCAAAGCCCTAATCTCTCCATGGAAAACCTTTTTCCAGTAATTACTCGCAATGTTTACCACCATTTCTGCAACTATATGATGTTAGTATGACAAGAGGTTGGCCGTACTTCAACCTACCCTATTCCCCTCTTCAACGATGTGTCCCGGGAGACAGGAAAAGCTACACCTATTCCTTAAAAGGGTATTATTATTAATGTCGAACCAAAGTGAGTACGACAAAAACTATGCAGAAAACCGTAAAGACACTATACATTAAACACTGCGTGGAAGTTTACTTCCCGGCTATAAAGACACAACAATACAGAAATGTCTGAAGATAAATGAATTATATTCTCCATCAGTGTCAGACAAGAACCATACAAGTTCTAGTGGAAAAGGCGATGAGAAGAAGGTGCTGGAAATGGATAGGACACACACTGAGGACACCTGTTTTGGCATTACCAGGCAGTCCTTGTTCTGGAATCCCCAGGGTAAGAAAGGTCAAGGAGACCATAGAACACACGGGAGAAGAGAACTGGGGACAGGCATGAAGGGGATGGAGAAGACCTTAAGGTGATGGCACGAGACAAGAAGACTTGGCATAAGTCTGTTTAAGGCCTATGGTCTTTGTGGCGCTCGAGGAGTGATGATGATACTTCCATATCAAGGCATGTTTTGTGTGGGTGTCGCAGACGTCTACTCCTTGTTGTGATTATCTTAGTTGTTAAAGTGTGTTTACGATAAGTGGGTAAATAGATCAATGAGATAGATTTCAGACGTTTACAACATAAGGTAGTTGGGTCTTGTAGTGAAATTGACAGAGATACAACGGTAAAATCCCTCCAAAGATAACATTTAAGGATAAAAACATAATGCGTAGGCTGCGAATAGTACATGATCGCCTAGACCGCGGGTCATCATCCTCCATAAAAATTGACTTGCTAGACAGGAGGGGAACGGCGGATCAAAAAGGAAAAAAATATGACTGGAAAGATTGCGTGAGACTGGCAAGGCTAAGGAGACGCAATTGGGGGGGATGGAGGAAAGTAAAAATTCACGTCCCCCAAATTGACACGAGGTACGGAATGGACGCTTTTGCGATACCAAGCCCTTGATTTGAATTCAGCGGCTAAAACGCAGATGTTTGGAATATTACAAAATTAAAAAGTACTTTTTTCTTAATATTAATGTTAGGAATATAAAAATTAGCTGGCCGGATGGCCTATTCTGAGCAGTGAACTAATATGTTCTTAATTTTACAAACGGATAGATAATATTGAAGATAATGACAAAAGACAGTGTTGTTCACATCATCGACAGACTGTATGGAATCTAAAAGTGTCGCTAATTGCACAAAAAAACACGACCTCGAAACGCAGGTGTTCAAATTTACTTAGTATGGAGGAGAGGGTTTTTGGGTGGTAGCTGTGTCTAAATATAACTTTTAACGACAAAATTTTGGAGGGGAGAGAAAGGTTGGTTCAAAACTCGAGTACATTTTGTAGAAACACAAGTAGAGACGGACAGACTAACAGATAACCATCCATACTTGACTGAAGTATGACTGAAATGACTTTATGGTAGGAAATTTGAAATTAAAATAAACCTAGGCAGTGATTGGCCACAGACAATCATATCATTAGCGCTCAGACGCGAAAGTGGGGCCATTCTTCAATAGTTGTTCAGTGATAGACACAGATTTTAAAGTGTGGTGATTTCCATATGAAAGAAAGTGTAATAAATTTAGGGACGCCATACTATAGCCAGCAGCTCAGCTGAGTTTTGCTAGCAATTCTGTGTTATTTATTCATAATCTGGTAAGATTGAAATTATTTCCTTATATATATTTTGAATATTGTTTCAGGTTCGAGTGATTTGATACTGCCATATCGAAATCTAGCCTTACAAACAAGTAGGGATTTGCTCTAGACCCCCCGCCCTAGTCAGGGTCTAGGGACCAACAATGTACATAAACTCCAGCAAGGGTTAAGCAAGACAGATCAAGTGTTGGGAATAATGAAACATATTACCTATCCTCTTTTAGGGCAGACAACTAATAAATATTTTTCAGAATCTATGGTCTGGGAGGATCTATCTGATGTAAAACCACCATGGTAAATGTGCTGTTTGGTCAGAGAGATCTGACCTGTCTGTATGATGTGGTTGTTGTGTCAGTGTTGTGTCCAGACGTGGGTAGAGAATAGATTTTGACACATGGCCCATACTTTGATTGCAGAGCTGCGAGTTTCTGTTGTCAACCAAGCAGTGACTATTCAGTTGGTGACTTTACTCGAGTGTATCTGTGCAGTACTTGTGACAGAGACCACCATTATTGCCCGCCAGCACAGAGAGGTGGGACCACCAGATTTCAGCACCAGAGCTACAATTAAAAGATGAGTGAGCCTCTGGTCTGCTGGACATTCACCAACCACGTTTAGTTACTAATACCCTCATAAAAATTCCCACCATTTTCTGGACACTGTGTAGTCAATATAGACAGGTGTGATGAGGCCACCCCAACAGCACAAACAGTAACTATCCTCCCAAGTAGATGACTACTAGAACATTTTAATAAAACTAACTAGTATAGTACATATATATGTACACTATTGCATTTATGATATAATATTCCATGCATTTCTTTCATAATCTCTAAATCCTTTTAAGTTCTGGTCAACCTAAAAATTGATCCAGAACAAAATAAATGTAATATAATTTTATCAAAAAATTTTACACACGTGAGTTAGTTCAGTGTATTTTAACATTTATTAATATTATTAGTCTTGTTAAATATCTGTGGGTATATCTATAACCTATTACACCACACTACATAGCATAACCCTAGACACTTTACGTAGCCACATTCATTAAAAAAAATTAAGTGTGAGGTCGTAGTGGTAGCAAGAAAGGCCTTCTGACAATTCACAACTACATTTTATCTCAGGAGCCTTCACAGCTGGCCTCATACAATTACATTTAGTAATATCACCATCATACAATACCATCAACACCACTACAGGTCTGTAAGTAAAACATGTTTATAGTTCGAGAATAGTAGTCCCTATGTGACTGAGTGGCCATTGAAGGTTCATGTGAGACAAAGAGAAGCGACGATTGGCCAGAAGGAATGCGGGGTTTAGAAAAAGGGCGTGAAAGGTTACGAACGAAGGAGAAGACAGTCACAGAGGTTGGAAGATTTAATCTGGTCAGATCGGAATGTCTCAGTTTGTCCTTCGGTGGTTCAGTGGCTTAGGAGACATGTTTCAGACAGAAGGTTCGTCTGTAATAAGGTTTCTATTATAATATTGGATTGTGGGTGGTATTTGATCTAGAAAGCAATGGAAGTTCTTATGAAGTACGTTATATCTGACCCATAGTTTTTTTTTAAATTTTTTTGTTATACGTTTGCTGGTGTTTTGGTATTAGGGACCAGTCTAGTTTACTGCTGGATTCTACCGTGAACCGTGTTTGTTACGTTCCATTACTCATGTTTAGATGAAATGATAGTATCTGAGCTGAAATAAGCACATCGTGTTGTGATTTGACGTTATGAACATTTCATTACATTGTTTAGTGATTGAATCCAACTAACTTCGTTGTTATTTTACGCCTATACTGTTTAATGCGGAAGCTGTCCCTAGACACCAACTGCAGTGAAACTAGTTGTTGTGAGCCAGTATTGTCATCTCTCTCTGTTTAACATTACCTACTGCTGAAAGCCCCAAATCTCGAGAGAACGAAGTAAACACCTTAATAATACGGTACTCATTCTTAGCGCAAGAGCCAAGTCATAATTTCTAATAATCTATACATACAATACATACAGTGCTGAGTATAGTTAACAATTGAGTCATAAAAAAAATTGTCGTAACCACTACGACAGAAACGTATAGTACACCACAGCTATACTTTCAGGAACTGTATACATTCCTCTTACGCCTATCGTACATGTTGTGAGATCAACTCCGATAAAAGAACAAGAACCACTAGCGCATACACTCCTTCTGTCTTCCATTCTTTGATCTTTATGAGGAATGGGTCACCACAGCTGTAGTCGCCACACAGACAGGCTGCACCATGGCGACATTTGTAATGACTGTTTCTGTCGCAATTTGTTTTATTTGAAAAGGTTGCTAGTCTCGTACAAAATTTCATATTTGTCGCCTCATACGACATGCCTGGTGAAAGCTGTGGTCATCATTCTTTCTTTGTATAAACAGAGACTCTGGGAGCCACAATTGTTCCTTCAGACATAACAAGATAAAAATTGTCCTATAGCTGATACTGCCGGAGGGAGTGAAATATTATAGACTTTACGTAGACCATGTCTCAGTTTATATGAGGTGGTGGCGGCCGGCTGCTTTTCTTACTGTCTTTGTCTTCTCTAACACATGCGTATGGTCACGTACCCATTTACAGCTGTGTAGACTGACCCGCGGCGCTACCTGGTTTTGAACTAGGTACCTGCCGCGAGAAGCAAGGGCTCTAACTACTCTGCCAATCGTACATAACTATACTAAATAACTCAACCACAGCTTAAGTTCAACTGCTCTATCCAAACCACATCACATCAATTATACCTTAACATTACAAAGCTCGCGGTACAACGAGTGAACCACATTCCCTTGGTATGGCTACAACTCTACACCACAAGGTCTTTTATACTTGGGCTTGCGCCCTAATATAACCGACAACCCTTATGTCTAGGTGAAACAACGAGGCAAAACGTTTATAAAGAAAAGACAAAAATACGCGTAGAAGAAGCCTTGTACTCCTCGGAACACATCAGAGCAATTTTCTGCAAGATTAGAGTCAAATTACGTAATCATCTTAAAAGACACAGCTTCAGAGAAGATATTTATATAACACTACCCAAGTAATAAACAGTGATTATGAACACAAGCCCTAGTGAGCCCACTTTAATGCGATTTAACCTTCTTGTCTGTGTTTACAAAACAAATACATGAAGATGGCGGCCAAAAATAAACAAGATGAGCTATTTCGCGAGACATTAGCGACAAATTTAGTTAACGTCCGAGATTTAAAAAAAATACAACGTACATCATCAGTGCAAACAGACATCTAATACCTTGTATATTGCTACCTCTTAATTGTAAATGAGTACAGTAATTAAATTCGAATGTTAAAACCTAGTTGAAGAAAGTATATTAAATCTAATATTACTTGTAGTTGTATATGAGTATATAATATATAATTTTGAATCTTAGTTGTAATGCGTGTATGAAGTTTAACATTCCATGCGTAAAGAAGTACCGTACGGTATATTAAATCTAATGAAAAATCTGTGCTGTCAACTTATTCTTCTTTGTCGCCCGCTCTCATACGACCACATCTACTTCCGTATTAATCTATCTCAAGCTTCACTCATCGCCTTCCAGCTTCTCCCTTAAATGTGTTGGTGAAGGCTATTTTGTCACTAGGCTTCTCCTGTGGAGCCGACAGTCATTGAGGATGTGTTCTACTGTTCCGCATATGGACACAAGTCTGTATGTCACATTTTTAACTGATTGAACAGTCAGTATTTGAGTCTGCAGTGACCTGTCCTCAAAATGAAAAACATTCAATTGAACTCTTCCTGGTAAGGTGTAGTATGGTTCTGTTGTATCTGACTTTGAGTGTTCTCTACGCCATTTTTCTTTCAACACATTTTAACTATTACGTGTATGCCTCAATATGTTGCACTGTTTTTACTTTGAATATTGCAACCGCCTTCTTTGGCAAATCCATCTGCCTTCCTATTCCCATATCTTGTGGGAAATCAGCTGAGCTTTAACGTTTTCTTAATTGTATATCTGGTTTCCATTGATGCTTCTGACAGGCTGTCTAATTCGTTGTTTTTATGATTTCTTAGGCAGTTAAGACTGATGGGGAATCTGTTAGGAACATTATCTCGGCCTCAGCTTTATACTTGCTTTCCGCAATGGTAATTGCAGATGTTTTTCGGTGCTTCTGCGTCAACTGTTTGGACATTTTCCTGCGGCTATAGACATGTATGTCTATCATTTACTTTGTGATCCGTGAACCTTTTTAATTTTTCTCCCTCATGTAGTACTCTTAAGTCTATTTTGTCAATCGTGGATTTTATTTTATTTTTGTCTTCATTGTCTTTAATATAATTAATGTCATTTACGCCAGTAATGATTTTCTCAACCTGAATTTGTAATCTGGCTGTTCTGTCGAAATTGGATTTTGGAAAAGTTGCCCAGGCTAGGATTCCATACTTCACTGCCGGTTTAACATTTCCTGCATACAACATTTTCAATATTTGATGATCTCCGCCCCAAGCAGTTCTTGCTAGTTTTTTCCCCATCGCTATCTAGATGTTTTGGCACTTATCAAAGTTTGATATTACCATATTAGGTTTGTAAATGAGTACATGCTAATGATAAACTTTAGCAGTAAATGAGAAATGGTATTCAATTTCATATACTAATTCTTTGACCTTTGAACTCCCTAAGGAGGATAGCCCTTCAACACACATATGCTAAGTGTTCCTGTCACGTGCCATCAGCTCAAGCTCTTTCCATGCCTTCTTCGTTCCCTTTCATGTCTGTCTCCAGTTCTCTTTTCCGTGTGTTATTTAGTCTTCCTCAACTTCTCTTACCTGGAGATTGCGGAACAAGAACTGTCTGGTTTTTTCAGTGTGTGTCCTAACCATCCCCAGCGTCTTCTTCTCATCTCTTGTCCCACTGGCGCTTGTCTGGTTCTTGTCATCTCTTGTCCCACTGGCGCTTGTCTGGTTCTTGTCATCAGCTCCACATTAGTGATCTTGTCATACCTCTTAAATCCTTCTATTCTACGCAAGAACCCATTTTTGAAAGCCTGTAGCTTTTATGTTAATTTTACATACTAGTTGTAAATTAATATACGAAATATAATTTTACTGTTTATAAATGAGAATACGAACTCTAATGCTAATTTATGGCTCAGATTGGTATATGAAACATAATCTAAGTCCTAGGTGTATGTAAAATGAGTATATTACGTTGAATGTTACGCCCGCTGCACAAAAATATATGGTATTATACGTTACAGTAAAACTACTTAAACATGTCAAATACTAGCATTATCTTACTACAGTATTAGTGAACATGATATTTCTATATTCTGTATTCCATATAGAGCACGCAACCGCTACTGCAGCAGCTTCATAGAAAGCCTGCACCAAGGCATCCACGTGCTCTTGGAACGGTAGTTTCTATGGCAACTTGTTTTTAATGATGAAGCCGTCAGCCGCCCTCCCCCCCCCCCCCCATCATGTGCAACCACATATTAGCTGCCTTGTTTGACATGCCCAAATAGAAATACAAGTTATAAATTATCATAAGTTGATTGGCTACAAGTATGAGACATGTAACGTGTATTCCCGGTTACACAAACATATAAGATTTCCAAATTCACAGCCAGGTGACACATAAATGTATTATTTCCAACCTTGCAACCTCTTAGCACATAAATATAAGGTTTCCAAATTCCCAGCCTGGTAGCATATAAATATAAGATTTTCAAATTCCATCATGGTAACACATAAAAACAAAATTTCCAAATTCACAGCATGGTAGCACATAAACACAAGTTTCCAAATTCACAATCTGTTTGCGCGTATGTATAAGATTTCCAAATTCACAAACCCGATGTCACATAAACATAAGATTTCCAATTTCACAACGTGGTGACACGTAAACATAAGATTTGCAGACTCACAGCCAAGTGAGTACATAAATGTAAGACTTTCAACTTCATAACCTAATCTAAAGAATTACGGATGTCTACTGTACCCATGTCAAGAGGCTATAGCAATCATCATAACAGAAATCACTAGACAGCTTTTAAATTAATTTGTGCACTGTACTTTTTATTAAAGACCTTTCCGAACGTTAGAACATTGACAGTCTGCATAAAATCAACAGCAATCCATCTCTATTTTATATTTGTCAAACCTGGACTATGTTGACTACCGTGCGATCACTCTGAATTCAACTCTCTCCATAGATACCTGCCTCCCAACGAACGACCGAAACAAAAGCGATTGAGCAATTGAAAAACCAGTACTCACAGCCCTGGGCGAACTGAGACACGCAGTGGATCGATGAGATTCATGCTTGACAAAAAAGCCTTACTCGGCGATACCAGAATATTTTATTGTCAAATGAGGGTATCTTCACACACAAAAAATAAATAGCGGCTTCATGAATAAATGAAAAGGCCAATTAATCGACGAAAAGGGTTGTCATCAAAACACAGCGAGTACGAAAGGGCATAATTTTATTTTTTAAATGAAGATCACTTATTTTTTTTCTTTGGAGTTTGATAATATCTAATACAGAGCCAAATACTAGTAGATACTCGATACTAGCAGTTATTGTTGACAATTACTTTGGAGTTTTTTTCCTTTCATTTGTTCGTTAAGCTGCCACTTTAATTATTTCAAATCTACCAGTGTTATATATCGTTTTACGGCAGTTACTCTATGATTTTTTTACCTACAAGATATAGTATCAAACATATATCTTGGCGGCAATAGAGATTAATTTTCAGGATCAGGTAATGATATCAAAACAAGAATATAAAAAGGGCTTTTATTACGTTGGTTAGTCTTCAGTTTTTATTTTCGTAATTTATACAACCATTCAATTTTTCACTTTCTTCCCTCCGCAACTTCTCACGATTTAATTTCGTTCTGTGCCCCTTTTTGTGGGCGTAATTCATACCCCCAGTAACTGCGGTATATTTTAGCTTTCAACATTGAGCATGTTTGTCACTCACTCAAAGATCTAGTTATCACGATTTTGAGAAACATAGCAGAGAAGATATCTCAGTTTGATTCTTCAGGAAACATGTCCCTATAACTTTTGTGAAAATTCGAGAAAGCAATCTCGCCGATTTAAGTAAATGTCGCTGTTACATTTCAGTGATTTAATTAAATTCAGCTCTAAGCAAAAAGCTAATTCTAGGTTTAAAAGAAATAATTATGGCAGGAAACTAGCCAGAAAATTCAAACTTACGAGAGTGATACGTCACTCGGCGTGTCTCAGGTGGTCACACTGCCAGGATACATCCGTGTTTGGAGAAAATCTCAAAACAAAATTCTGGATTTCTAAGAAAACATTGTTCTGAGATAATTTGCACTGAATGTGTGAAGTACGCGTTTCTTTCTTCAATGGGTTTTCCCGCTACGGTGCACGGCGAAATGTACCCTATTGACCGGATCTGTTGCTCCAAACATTTGACAAAACAATGGAAAAGAAGGAGGCCAGAGCTGTGATAAAATTTCTGATGTTTCAGGGAAAAACACCTACAGAAATACACAGGGAGATGGAACCAGTGTTTCGTGATTCTTGTCCTTCATATACTTCGGTAAAAAAAACTGGTGTCAACAGTTTAAGTGCGGCAGCTCAAATGTTGCTGATCTGCCAAGATCTGGTAGACCAGCCTCAGAGTGCAACGATGAAAATGCAACAAGAGTGAAGAAAATCATTGACCAGGATAAAAAAATGACAATTGTGGAGATAGCTAGTAGAGTAAAACTAAATGAAAGAACAGTTTATAGAATTTTACACAACAGACTGAACATGAGAAAAGTGTGTGCACGCTGGGTTCCGCGACTGTTGACCGTGAACAGAAGCAAACGAGGGTAAATTGCTGCCAACAGTTGCTCAAAAAGTGTCAGTCAAAAAATTTTTTGGAGACCACGGTGACAGTAGATGAGACTTGGGTACACCATTATGACCCCAAATCCAAAATGCCAGCATGCAATGGAAAACCCCGGGCTCCCCAACACCTGTCAAGCCGAGAGCGCAGAAATCTGCAGGAAAAGTGATGCTGACTGTTTTTTTGGGACGGCTGTAGTGGGTTTGATGGTATTGTATGGTGGTGATATTTCTAAGTGTGATGCATGAGGTCAGCTGTGAAGGCTCCTGAGATAAAATGTAGCTGTGAATTGTCAGAAGGCCCTTCTTGCTACCACTACGACCTCACACCTATCTTTTTTTACTAATGAATGTGGCTACGTTAAATGTCTAGGGTAATGATGTGTAATGTGTTGTGGTAGTTTACAGACACACACACAGATATTTACTAAGTCTAATAATATTAATAAAATGTTATAATACACGGAACTAACTCAGTTGTGTAAAATTTTGATAGTAATTTTCTTACATTTATTTGTTCTGGACCAAGGTTTTATTTTGGCCAGAACATATGAAAGGTTTTAGAAATTATTAAAAAATGCATGAATATTACATAATAAATGTCCCTGTCTATGGTGACTACACATTGTCCAGTTATTTGATGGAATTTTTATGGGTGTGTTAGGAAATAAGTTGAGTTGGTGAACTCTCAGCAGACCAGGCGCTCACGTAACTTGAAGGTGTAGCTCTGGTGGCCCCACCTCTCCGTGCTTGGGGGCAATATCAGAAGTCTGGTGGCCCCACCTCTCCGTGCTTGGGGGCAATATCAGAAGTCTGGTGGCCCCACCTCTCCGTGCTTGGGGGCAATATCAGAAGTCTGGTGGCCCCACCTCTCCGTGCTTGGGGGCTATAATAGGATGCTCTGACCAAATGTTACTGCACGGTTCCACTCTGGTAAAATTCAACAACTCATTTGACACCGCATTGGTGCCAACTGAAACTCACAGCTCTGCAATCAAAGTATTAGTCATGTGTCAGAATTCCATCCTCTAACCATTTATGGACACAACACTACACAACAACAACACCACATAGACGGGTCAGATCTTTCTGACCAAACAACACATCTTACCAAGTTGGTTTCACATAGGCTAAGTTCTCCCAGACTACAGATTCTGAAATATGTTCATTAGTTTCCTGCCATAAAATAGGATAGGTGATATGTTTCACTGATCTCAACACTTGATCTGTCCTTCCTAATCCTTGCTGGAGTTTATGTATTTTATTTGTCTCTAGACCCTGAACTGGGGCGGGGGGTCTAGAGCGAACCCTTACTTGTTGTAAGGAACAGATTATGCTATTGCAGTATCAAATCACTCGAACCTTAAACAAATATTAAAATGTACAAAGAAATAATTTCAGTCTTACCAGAATTATGAATATAGTACACAGTTAAATAAATGCTAGCAAAACTCAGCTGAGCTGCTGGCCTTATGATGGCGTCCCTCTAAATATTTCAATAGCTTCTGGGAATTACACCACTTAATAATTCACTGTGTCTACTAGGACAACTTATACTGAATGGCACAAAATGCGCGTCTGAGCGCCGATAATATCTTCATCTATGGCCAATCACTGCCTTTTCTTTTTTCAAATTCAAATATCCTACCAAAAGTCATTTCAGTCAGACCTCAGTCAAGTATGCCTTATTGTCTGTTGGTCCGTCCGTCTCTACTTGCGTTTCACAAAAAAACACACTTGTTTTTTGAACCAACCCTGCCTTCCCCTACACAATTTCGCCTTTAAAGTTATTTTTAGCCACAATTCACCATCCCACCCCTTCTCTTCATTCCAACTAGATTTTAGCACTTGCGTCTTCAAGGCCACAATTTTTTTGAAAATTAGTGAAATGTTTTATCTCAATGCAGACGTTCGCCGATATGAACAACACAGTCTTTTGTCAATATCTTTCTTATTATCTGTCCGTCTGTATAAATGAAAGCATATTATTTCACTGATCAAGATGGGCCATCCGGCCAGCTAGGTTTTATATTCCTAACATTATTATTCAGAAAAGTTACTTTTCAAATATTTTCTAGAATCTTCTGGAATTCATCACTGCATTCAAATAAACGGACTAAGTTATCGCAAAAGCGTCCAATAAATGA